>CAJNOJ010000162.1:0-242109 GCA_905250025.1 Adineta ricciae | reverse complement strand
TCTCTACAGGACCTGTCGGACCTGGCGATGCTATTAATTATACAAACAGTTCGCGTATCATGAAATGTTGTCGACAAGATGGTTTAATATTAAAACCAGATCGACCGTTGACAATGATCAATACTTTAGTATCTGAGTGGGCATACTACAATGGTGTTTCACAGGGTGAACTTTATTCAACAAGGACAACAATGTAAATAGAAATCTTTTTCTTGTGTTTATGATTCGATTTTTTTTTGGAATTTTCAGAAGTAACCAAACATTTCATACGATATTCGCATCGGCAATGCAACTAGATTATATGATATCTCCATCGATGATCGGCGCAGAAGCTGGAGTCATCTGGTCATATGACGATCCTGATGCTGTTGACACATTTTCAGATGTTAATACGTTAGATGTTTCAGCTTCCGATTGTGGCGATCTATCAATATGTCTTTGGTATGTGTCACCTTTAATGCAATTGAGCGATCCAGATCAAACATATTATGCTGTTCTTGGTGAATGGAATAAATGGACAGCCATCAGTCGACAACGTATTACCGAAATTAAGCCAGTCAATAGTACAGTTATTGTCTCACTTCAAGGTGTACCCAATGAAATAGTGCAAATGCATGTTTTTCATGGTGATTTATTGTCGGTAATAGTAAACTGTCAAATGTCAGCGGATGTTGGCACAGGTCGATTAACAATAACCGCCTCAAATGTCACTTGTACTTGATTGCTAACTATATCATTGAGACCGTATAATAACTACTCGAAATTTGATCGAAGTTCTAAAATATATCTGAATTTTCGTCTGCAAGGTTTCGTCATTCTTGATGGCCATCTTTTGTTTTCTACACTACATATCAGTGATATTGATCAAAGACAACTTTTGTTTATTCATTTTCTTAGTCTATCAAATACAATGAAATACAAATAACATAACAACTTTTGCTTTTCTTTCGTTCTCATTCACGCCTATTAGACATATGTGTTCGTATCATCGAAAGAACTCTAATTAATAATTACCTTCACAGATGTATGTTCGAAACTTGTTCGTGTGTATAAAAACAGAAGAGAAATCGATCATTTCCTCATTTATTCAAACATAACTTTCGTCGCATATTCGGTTAACGAATGTGGAAGATTCTCTTCGTAATCCTGACTCTATGGATCAACTTCTCCTTAGCTCGTCCAAGTGCTGAGCAGTCCGCGTCTGAGATTGATCTCTACAAAGCCAAGACCTTTATTCAAGATTTACTTGACCGATCAACGAACAAACACCGTCAAGCAGCATCATGTCAACGCTGTTTGAATGATAGTTCTCATTCTTCTTCTTCTTGTCGCCTGATTTGCGACAGCCAAACTGGATCTCCTCAGGAAACTAGTCGACATCGACTCCGCCGGTATCACGATAGTAAGTCGAATGACTCTTCGAACTATTTGCACGAGATTTTCTTCTTGTCTATTTAGGATAGCACGAATGCACGCCTATTGAATTACATTGACCAAACTTTTAAATTCGTTCCTTTCGATTATTCCCTTCGACAAGATGAATGCCTACATAATTAACCTCGTTCTATGAACTATTTTAGCTCCGGACTATATTAGTACCCAACGAGCATTCTCGACTTTTTTCCTTATTTTTCTTCTTCTCTTGTCACGTCATTGAGTTTTTTTTCTTCATGAGAATAAGCAAATGTTCTCATCTCAGATTGTACATTGACATTACTTTCCCTCTTTCCGCAGTAGAAGGATAGACAATGATCCTTCTCGATTTTATCGAATGAACGATTTCTTATTAATAAATGCTTTGGTTCTATATCACACGCAGTCAATTCTTTCGTATTTTACCTTCATAATTCAAGAATCATTGTAAAATGTGTTTCGCTCATTTGACTTTCTTGTGAAATGTAGATCTCGCCGGCAATTTCAAACGAACTGACTCAATTTTTGTCTTAGTATTGTTGTGTATATCATCAACAAGTCTTCTACTAAATGAAACTATTCCTGGAACAATCTATATATGCTAAATATACGTTTTAGTATCAATTGAAAATATCATATTTTTCGTTTGTGAGATTTACACTTGTTAGTTGAAACGTGTTTTCCAGTCGCTAGTCAACTAAAGATTTGATCTGAAGGACGCGCCGCATTCGTTCTGGTAGTTTAAGCAGTGCTTGTCATGGAAGGGAATGGACTGGACTAGTCTCTCTCTCTCATCTTTTCGAGTTTCTAGAAAAATAGTATCTAATTGCGAAAATCAAACTGTAACAGATTGTCTCGTTCAATCAAGGCCAGACGCGTAGGTTAACATAGAAACATGTACATATTTTTTTTACTTCCGGAGGCCCTCGTGTTCGACTGGATCGTTGATATTTACATTGTTATATGATTGTCTAGGTTATAAATAGTAAATTAGTTTCGTAGTCAGGAAAAACAAGTTGGTGTCGGAGAAAAATACTTCATCAGTGCAAGCTATTTTTCTCTTTTTTTCCATTTTTTTAAAACTATCAATGAGCATTATTAATAAGGACGTAGTTTCTTCTGGAAAACTGGAAATCAATCCTGGCTAATAATATTTTGTACATTATCTTTAACAAGGTGGATATTTTATTTTCAAATAAGTCATTAAAGCATTTGTTTGAGTGATATTTAACGTTTTTACAACTGAAACATTTGAATGATTCAATCCAGTATTCACTCTTGCATAGTCGATAGTTACAATTGTATAATTCATACCACTTGTTGCAACGTTGACGCCATCGGCCAGCCACGTTGTTCCTCCATCCGATGTCTGTATTCCGTTGTACGAAAGAAACATTCCGTTTCCTTTCAACATCATCGACGACCTTAAAACTTCAGAGAGAATTGTGCCCGGAACAGAAAGAATTGAAAGATAATTAACAAAAGGTAATACACGTAACACATCATAGCCGATGATCGTATCGCGAAGGATGTCATCGATACGTATTGCTCCGCTGTTAAATATACTTATCGTTGATCGATACATCGATGTCGCATACATCATACTTTTACAAACTGTATCAGATAGGAGAGTTTGTGAAGATCGAATAGCTTCTGATCTTCCATCAAGATTAACACCTGCTGGTAAACAGGAAATAGTTTCTTGTGGTACATATCCCAGTCGAGTGAATGCTTGAATACCTAAATTATACCAATGCTTAGCCACGTTTGCAGTTTTCTCCTCTTCGGCTATGTCTTCCGTTACTCTTGTCAGTGTACTGTAAACGCGAAACTCTTTTGTATCGATATTGTACACACATCGGTGAATAAACACTGTGTAGGCATTGGCATCTGCTTTATGAATTGGTGTGTACTTTGGACCTCGTAAATATGACACATCTTCATGCTCATGTCCGCCGAGGATCAAGTCGATTTGAGGAATATTCGAAGCGAGTTCGATATCGCGAGCGATGTCTAAATGAGTAAGTGCGACAAGAACATCATACGATTCATTAGGAAATTGTGCTAGAAATTGTCGAGTATAGTTGACCAACGATGAATCGTTTGTAAAACGAGCATAGGTCGATGGAGTAGCGAGTGTTAAACCAATGAGAAGTATCCGAACGCGGCTGATCGTGAGAATTTTATAGGTTAAACTAGATCCGATTGGTTGATTACTATTGATTTTAAAAACATTCGAACTAATCCATGAAAAATTAGATTCGTTCATCCTTGACAATAACTCGTTTTCGGTAATATCGAACTCATGGTTACCAAATGTGACATAATCTAGTCCAAGAGAATTCATTGTTGCAATCATCTGTCTACCATTCAAAGGTCTTCCATTGACTTTTGCTGTACTCAATGCGGAGGGCGAGACAAAATCGCCAGCAAGAATGGTATATGTTGAAGGATTTTCTTCCAGTAATAGCTGTCGTAAATATGCAACACGAGCTAAACCACCTTTGTGTCCATTGTCCTGTGGCAACAATTCATAAACATCGTTCATATGTAAAAACGTCCATTGAACATAATCTCTGTCATTAGGTAAACGTGGCGGAAAACCAATAATAGTGTTCAGATTATTTGGTGACGTAATTTGTGACGAATCTCTTTTGTGTCGCCATAATGTTCCATAAATAGAAGTCAAAACTAGCAGACAGAATATAACTGCTGATAGGAAAACGTATGCAGCACCGTGTGGAATGAGCATCGCTTTCCATCGATCGATATCAACAAAAACCATCGATTCAACTCGATCTACTTGGTAAAAAGAAAGAAGATTCTATGCATAGGGAAACATCGAATTGGCATGCGCTCTTGCTATCGTTAAGTAAAGTACTCAAAATCGATACTAGCTAAGAGACCTTTACACTGCTTATTTTTCATCGCTAAGCATCAATATATATTCATTGACACTCATCACTTGTTTTCTACGCATACTAAAATGTCAACGAATGCGCATTTTTATGCGTATAGGTTCAAATTATGACTCAAACAGTAGAAATGTACCAAGTAGTAGAGGAATAATCAAAAACAAATGTGCTTGTCAATTATTTTGTTTCAAAACATTGCAAAATAGTCATGAAGTAAACCCGTTGGGTGACCTTAATACGATATATTTCCTTGTATAAAAGGAATAGTTGATGAATTTATAAGTAGATTAGCGGATCTCGCGACATTTCAATGGTAATCCTTGTGAAAAATAACATTTATACGTACATTTCTCAAGTCATGTTGATAAAGAATTTCTACGACTATATCTCAAATCAGTGTACCACAGGAAACAAATATTATAATAGTATTTGAAAGGCCTATGTATTCGTGCATCACTTATTAGCAAGCAACAACATAGAATTCAGTAGGATAAAGACAAGAGTTCGTTTTTTATATGGAAACAATTCGCTCGTGCAAGGAAATACATCATACCGAAACAGTCTTATACAAGTCCTGAATTTAACATTTATGAAAACTTTCCATGGGGTTGTTTTGAACCATTGAAAACGAAGTGGTACGCAATGAAATCCGCCAGAAAATAGACGTTGTTTTCATACATGAATCAGTTTCCTGGTGAGCTATATAAACAGATCTGAGAAGGAAATTTTAGGCCATTTTGAGGATGTGTTTATGTTATTTTATTGAAATCTCAACTGTCCAAATTCTTCTCTTCAATACTCTCGGCTTAACATGAGTGATCATCTCTCGAACCGATGTTGATCTTGCTGGATATGAAACAGCTGCAATACATGCCCAGTATAGAACCGGTTGATTCCACACTTACACACAATTTTATGCTATTCAAACCACTGTTTCAGCCACTGTACCGTTTATCATCATTAGTGTATTTACTATTTTAACTGTTCGACATATACAAATAACTACGCCGAATGGTGTCACATCAACAGTAGTGAGTAATCGAGCTCTTCTGTTCAATAAAAATCGTAGTCGACGTGAATTCTAGCTGATGAAAATCTCATTTCTTCAAGTGATTTTCTATGTTATTCTCTTTATTCGTATTTAACAAGTACATTATCGGAATCAACAGATTAACTACTTCGCCTGATGTTCCCATTGGCAAAACGTTACCTAAAATCAGAATTCGTCTTGTGAGGAATTCCATATGAATGAAAGCCGTTCATTCACGCAATTACAATGGTGTATGCGTAGAGCGAAATGCATAATTTGATTTTTAATGCATTAATGCATTACATTTTTCCTCTACATTCAGATTGGTTCATCTATAAGTAACTTTAAAACCTTAACTTTTCTTTGTTTTACGAAATAGATTATTTCGAAAGTAATCGTCAATTCCAATGACTGATGATTCTCCGGATGAACTATCAAGTCCATCAAAGCCTTCAGTGACGGTCGCCAAGCACATTTACTTCGATGAAGATCACCATGAAACTAACGATGAAAATACATCGACACAACAGAAAATCATCGAACGACCAGTCTCCTCAACAGTTCGCATGGATGGAAGTGATTTAATATCACGCTGTCAAAATCTAATTCCATTATTATCAGATACAAATGCCATAACGACGGACAAAGACCAATCGAATGAAAAGGACGAAGAGGAATTCCATTTACCTGTTGACGATGATGATTCAAAATCTGAGAAAAGTGCAAAAGAAAGTGGCGAAGCTTCATCTTCAACCGATGAAGAAGTTGTGAAGAAAAAACGAAAAAAGAAGAAAAAGAAAAAGAAAAAAAAGCTAAAACCCAATGACACAGATATTCCTAAAAACAATCCAGATTTACCATCTCAATAAAAATTTTTAAAAAGTACAGCTTGTCTTCTTTTCTTTCTAGATTTTCGAAAAATTATGTCAGCTGAAGGTGATGTTAATCCAAAAGCTTATCCATTAGCAGATGCGAAGCTTACTAAGGACATTCTCGAATTAGTTCATCAAGCACATAATTACGTAAGAGGTTTCTTCTCATTCCAGCTCTCAAAATTTATATTTATCTCTCTAGCGACAATTACGCAAGGGTGCAAATGAAGCAACGAAAACTCTCAATCGTGGAAAATCTGAACTGATCAGTAAGTGTCATCCGTAATAGCTTCGCCGTCTCCATCGAAACTTTCTCTTTCAGTCATGGCCGCTGATACAACTCCGATCGAAATCTTGATGCATCTGCCATTGTTATGTGAAGATAAAAACGTTCCATACGTATTCGTACGTAGTAAACAAGCTCTCGGTCGTGCTTGTGGGGTAACACGACCAGTTATTAGTGCAAGTATTACAATTAATGAAGGTTCACAATTAAAACCGCAAATACAAAGTTTAAAACAAAATATTGAAAAATTGTTCACATGAACAAACTTCATGTTGTTGGCTCGTTTTTTCTCTCTAATGTGTTTTCGTGAAATAAACCGCCAAACATGTCAGTTAAGACATGAAATTTACTCGGCTAGTTTTCAAATCATCTGAACATTTTCCTTCGCACGATTTCGTAGTTGTCGAACCTGCCTAGTTCATGAGAAAAAGTCGGCGTCCGTACTTGAAACCGATTAGATGGTGGTAGTAGATTTTAATCCCGAAGAGAGAGGATACGTTATTTTTAACTAAGCAATTGATGTTCATTAATGAGCGCTGAGAGACGTTCATGTCGATGACAAGTATATGATTGACGTGTGTATGCGATTGTCACGCACATTTTCAAGAAAAACGGAACATTAATTAATTGCCATTTTTCTTCTTTCTTCATCAATCTGTACGCATATATGATTAAAATCGAGAAAGTAAAGCATATTAGAAATGCGAGTAAACAACATATGTCTCGAGATGATCAAACGTATTTATATTCGTGGTATGTGAGAATGTCTGCAGATTATCTTTCTTCTTTTGTGCATCTCATTTGATGAGTAAAATCAAATAGAACGAAGAAGAAGAAGATGATGACGACGACGACGACCAAAGGATTGAATATTTTTTCAATTTCAAGCAAAAACAAACTGCCTCAAGCGATGCTTTTCAATTTTCGTTTAATGATGATGCTGGCGTCATAACAAGTTACATATTCGTACATAACTTCACACTGTACACTAATCCGTCATCTCAAGCTATCAATTGAGAGAAAGGAAAGAGTCTATTAGAAACAAGTGTGGATTTAGTTTTTTTAATAGGCAGTCAATGCAACATCGAGGTAGATTAAGGTGTAAACAGACTCTTTTTTCCTTCATATTCGAAAATCACACCGACACTTTCGCGCGGTTTCCTAATAATTGCAATAAAGTCTGCAGAAGAGAGAAATATTGTAATTTGCGAATAATTTCTTTTCCAGAACCCTGTTCTTTTCACACTTTCCGAACAAAATCATGCACTCGTCTTCTGAATCTCATTGGTTTGCTTCTAATCCTTTATTTCAATTGGTTCACATCTTCTCATCTTCTTTTTCTTTCTCTCTGAAAAATCTCATTGGATAGAGGGAACCGAAGAGAAGAAGAAGAAGAAGAAGAAGAGAAAAAAGTCATCCTATTCTCATATACATACCGGCTGTCAATCAACACCGACAAACGATCATCGCGTGACGTACTCATTTCTCCTTTTTCTTCGTGTTCGATGAATTTTTTTCATCAGCAATTCTAATCTATTTCAAATTCGAACTGATTCTTCAAAAAGTGGCTTCTGTAAATAGTCCAACCAAATACGCCGCGTCACCATTAGGTGATTACTATACGAACTATGCCTCAATGACCAACGACCCGTCGACACTGAAATTCGGATATACAGATCCGTTCTCCTTTGGTTTTAGTCAACATTCAAGTTTGGCATACAATGGTTCATCACAACGAAAACAACGGCGTGAACGAACGACATTCTCTCGTGCCCAACTCGATCAGTTAGAAACCCTCTTCGATCGAACACGGTATCCCGACATATTCATGCGCGAAGAAGTTGCGATGAAAATCAATTTACCCGAATCGAGAATACAAGTAAAACAGTCCTCGTCAACCTTTTCACGACTATTCATACAGGTTTCTCTTGTAGGTTTGGTTTAAAAATCGCCGTGCTAAATGCCGGCAACAAGACAAGGCTACCAAGAAACCGTCGTCATCGTCCAATAGTAGTCTACATGACAAAAATGATATCTCACCTTGTAAACGAGAGGCGAAAAGTCCGTCGCTTCGTCTCAACCGTCACTCATCACCGTCAACTAACGGTGGAACAAGTTCAGATAATTCAACAGCATCTGCAGCTGCAGCCGCATCTTTAGCAGCTTGGTCATCACAAGCGGCCGCCTATCATCATCATATTTATCCGACATCATACAGTCCAAACCAAGCCCTTTTTTATAGTAATGATCCAGCAGCAGCCAACCCGGCAATGTACGGCAGTGGCTATCGAAGTCAAGAAATGGATTTTCTTCAACCAACAGGAATATACGGACGCCCAAGTGAAGAATTTATCAATGGATGGACCAACGTTCATCATCATCATCATCAAAACTTTAAAATTTTCAATTAATGTTGTGTTTGTAAGCGAACAGTGTAGAAAAAAAACGAGAGAGAGAGAAAGCTGTTAAATAAATGAGAAAAAAAAGGTATTTAATTGGATGTAATGATGTTGACATATACTCGTTGGTAGAAAGCTTAGCCTATTTGTCAATAAAATCATATGGAACTATATGAAAAGTCAATCAAGGAAAAAGCTTCATTTTGTCATCCTTGCTTCTCTCTTTCTTGACATCAATTAGTTCGTCTTTTGTGTATATTATTAAAGCAAAAGAGAATGGAATGGATTAGGTCAAGTCTGAGAATGAATATTGCACTTCTAGCAACATACTGCTCGAGAGAAGATCACATTGGATGGTATTATTCGTGTTTCAAGGAAAAGCACACATCTCAATCTATTTATTCATGGGTACACAAAAGATCAGATCATATCTTCAATGTAGAGTAAAGAAGAAGAAGAAGAAAAAAAAGAAAAACGTTCTTTTTCTTCCTGCTGATTGCACCAGTAAAGAACGTCGCTGCTTCTATATTCTAGTTTGTATCATAAGCCGATTAGTCGGGATTTTGATCTTCGATCGAGAATGAGTTAGATTACATTTTTCCCTCTTTTTTTGAATAATGCAAACAGTAACAATCGCTAGGTGGTCTCTAAGCCGATAGTTTCTTTTCTCATAGATTCTTTCCTCTTCTTCCCACCTGAATGCCATACTCACCATTCCACTTCAAAAAAGATATCGCGAGACACACGACACGATTCGATGCCTCGAGCCAAGCTTATCTTATTCACGGCGTCAGAATGACACCGAAAAGAAAGTACAAAGATAATTAACATTCTGCATTCGTTTTCTGACTCAAACTAAAGAGAAATACTTCAATTACAATATCAATAATGGATGACATCTTGTTTAGCGACATAAGAATTCATTTGATTTCTTCACACGCGTGTATTCGTTTTCTGCTAATGATGAGCACGTTGAGTAAATCGATAGTCAGGTGTCGAATTCGTATATCAACTGTAGGAATAGTAAATCAATGAATAGCACGTTCAATTTTCACATGATTTTGAGACGAATGAATATTGTTAACTCACGTCTAGTGGATACGCTAGCTATGTCAAATAGTGGATACGTTTTTTTTTTTATTTTGCTTACAAAGTCAATATTTTCCTCCCGCTCATCTAATTGTTTGATTTCGTTTGCCCTATTGTTCACCATTGAAACGTTGCATATAGATGTCGATGTATTCGATATAACTGGTCATTTTTCTCCACCATACGATAAAGTTGATCGACGAGTGAATATATACTCAGCGTCTCAAACAGAAAGAAAATATTCTCATACGAAAGCTTATCGATCGTTGCAAGGACAATAACGCGCTTTATTCCCCTTCTGCTACGTTTGTTTTAGTTTATTAGAAATGTGCTGATATATTTTCCACATCGATTTTGGAAATTATCGATGGGCTTCGATATACAACGATTTTCCAATGGTATCGATGAAGAATTGATTTGTAAAATTTCGCGCTTTCATTCATACACACATCTTCTCTTGATTCGTGCATTTCTTCAGGTTCGATATGTGGTGGTGTTTTACAAGATCCGCTTCAAGCACCCTCGTGTGAACATACGTTCTGTCAAGTATGAACCGCAAGAAAAGCTCATTTCCGTCTCGAATCTCTGTGTTCGTTTTAGGTTTGTATTCAAGAATGGTTATCAAGATCAGAAACCTGTCCCATCGATCGAACACCGCTCGAGCTCGATCAGTTAAAACCTGTGCCGCGGATATTGAAAACTTTACTCAATCGGTTAGTTTCTCATTGAGGATCAAAGTACTTGGTGATTACGGACACTCATCTGACTATCTTTATCTTATCGCGAGTTGAGAATATTTATCTACGAAAAACAGATGACACAGGCGTGATTAGATCGAAAGCTTGTTCTCTTCTCCGATAATTTTAGTTTGGATATTACATGTGAAAATGAAGGTTGCTCAAGAAAAATTAAATTAGATCATCTAACTAATCATCTAAATCAATGTGAATATAGTCCAAAAAAGTTAATTTCTTGTGAAAATGGTTGTGGAATCATGTTACTCAAAGATGATCACATCGTGAGATTTGATTTCTGTTTTGCTTCAGAGGATATCGACTAGTTTCTGTATGAAATAGAATCACAATTGTGTTCAGGTGTTACGAAATGAATTGAATAATGCCAAATATGATTTACAGAAATATAAAAGTGACGTTGAATTTTACAAGAACGAAGTCCGAACACTCCAAGTAATTCATTCGCTTCGCGCTGCTTGCCAACTCTTCGTTCATATTTTCAGGAGTTTATTCGTACCATCTGTGCAACGAATCCATCAATAGCATGTTGTTTAGAACGTGTGGAAAACAACGAAATCTTACGGTATGAAACACAAGCATGCAACAGAAACGCGGATACATTTTTTGATTTTAGTTGGTCTGGTAGGTTAGAATTAGCCCGTGTCACCCATTGGGGTGGAATGATATCAACTCCTGACATCGCCTTACAAGATACAATCAAACATGCATTACTTGAAAGTGGCTGTCCACTTGATGTAACAAACGAATTGATGGAAAATGCACATGAACGTCATTGGCCCGAAGGACTTTCAACGCTCGGTAAATCTCAATCGAAAAATGGCGAAATTTCGAATAGAATTTGTCGCTTCTAGAAACTCGTCAGTTAAATCGGCGACATTACGAAAGCTACGTGTGCCGACGTATCATCGGTCAGCAAGCAGTTGTTGTTCTCAGTTCTGACAATCGACATATGGACGACATTATGCGTAACAAGAAACTCGATTTGTTTGCTGAAACTAACTTTTATTTTTCTTTTCTAGTCGTTGAACCAGGGATCATTATGATCTTCTCTCATGGTGTCAAATAATCAAAACGAAGCACCAGAATCTTCTTTGAGAAGAAAATAGATTTTTACAGAACCATATTGTTTTGTATTGACTATTTCATAATGACGAATAAGAAATATAGCTGCCAAACCGTACATTAATGTTGGCAAACCTAAATTAAGTACCTTGAAAAACGTATAAAGACGATTTTCCGAGGACAAATCGAACGCTTTTGGCCGTTGAGTGCAATGATATTTAATATAAGGAAAACAACCTGAAATGACAGAAACCTTTGCAAAACGAAAGGAAAGAGAAGTAATTACCGGTTCTTAAGATATGATAATTGTGTCCGTCGATGTCAAATTCGAAATGAGTTTGACCGAACTGATCGTTAAGACAATCGAATTGAGAGATAAAATAAGATGTCCATGGCGGATAGTTGCGTTGTTGAATGTGACAACGAAGGACTTCAGATGCTTTCGGAAGAAGTTTAGAACGGAAAACGTGATTGTACAAACTGATTAACATCCTTTTCAGTGCTACACATTATCTATAACATTGTTCAATTGACTAGCAAAGAGAAATTCATATTCTAACAGAAACTTTTATTCATAGATTTGTACAAAAATGAAGAGAAAGATCAAGACATTAATTGCACTGGTCGTTTATTCGTGTTGTTCATTGGTTCCATGGACGGAGTGAATACGCTCATATCAGGGTCTTCTTTGAAATCCATAGTAAATTCGTCGATTTTTGTAATGATTCCACCTGAAAGAGGAGAAGAAGTTTAAGTGAGAAGTAATCGCTTATCTTACTTCGTCCTGGCTTGACGCATAATTCATTTTTGAAGACTTGCGTGATGCAATTTTGTAAGCGAAGAATGTCTCCTGGTGATATTAATTGTCCGGCTGTATTCCAAACGTTTAGTGTCACTGAACCTGTGCGATCTGCCACTTTGAATGAATGAATTTCATGTCCTTCACGCGTTTTTTGTGGATTTGCTTGAATACGTAGAACAATGACTACTAAGTTTATCTGACGTTGATTCGGTTCAAGTTTTCCGACGACAGTAGTCGGTTCGAACCGATCTTTAGGAGGCAGATTGACAACAAACGGTAGTACACCATCAGTATCCATCTAGAATAGAAACATATCCTGAAAAATCGATTTATTTCGCAGTCGGGATAGTATAAGTGAAAAAATCATCGGCGACAAAAACAGGTTTGCTTGTCGACTGTTTCGCTTGTTCCAGTAGGAGATCCACAGTCACGTCGTCGTCATCATCATCATTCTCTTCTCCTTCTTCCTTCTTATCGTTTCCTTCTTTTTTCGGCTTTTTCACGACATTTTCCTTATCTTCTAACGATTTCGGTCTGTAACGTTGACTAAAATGATTCAACAGTAAGCATTTCGCTTTGCATTTCTCGGCAATGGATGTCGCCATGGAAGGCGTCGAATGGCCGAATTCAATCGCTTTTTCCTGTAAAGTATTATCATGTGTGCATTCATGAACAAGAACATCACAGTTTTGTGCAAACGGAATGACATTCGATGCATCGCAGCAATCACCAAGAATAACTAAACGACGACCAGATCGTGATGGACCAACGTAATCCAAGGGTGAAAGTACTCGGCCATCATCAAGTGTAACCGTTTCACCGGCTTTCAAACGAGAACAGAATGGACCTGGTTTAATACCTGACTGCTGTAGTTTTTGAATGTCGAACTTTCCTGGAAGATCATTTTCTACAATGATATATCTAAATTTCAATCGACTCGTTTAACGCTGTATCGAATGCGCACATTTCAATCATACCCATAAGTCGGTACTCGATGTTTAATGGAAACGGCATAAACGGAACAGTTATCTTCATCGCTTGCTAGATGATATCTTCCATCTTCACTGATGGTTACTGTTCGACATCGTTCGTCCTTCGTCTGCTTATCCAATGTTGCTTTGATTAGATTTTCATCGACACCGTCATATGAATTCGGAATTAGTTCAACAATTTCATATTTAAACGATAACCAAGAATGAGATAATCTTAAAGTAGTTTCAATGAACTCTCGCAAACCGAGTGGACCGTAGATCATCACCGTTGACGGCAGTACACTTGATGAGAGCGTACATAAAAATCCCGGTAAGCCAAAGAGATGATCACCATGCAAATGCGTGAGGAAGATTTTTGTTATACGTGATGCTCGTAACGAGGAACGTTGAATTTGTATTTGTGTACCTTCACCGCAATCGAATAAGTAAATATTACTTGTTCCACTAACACGTAAAGCTAAAAAATGCTCAATTTTTAATGAGACAAAATAATGAGTGAACATTTTCTTTACCGAGACTCGATGCGCCCCGATGTGGACTTGGATTATTCGAGCCTGTACCGAGAAAAATCAGTTCCATTCAACGAAATGACAGTAGGAAATGACGACGACTTGTGCAAGAGTTTGTAATTTCAGTCAATACAAGTCGAACGACCAATCCCACAGAAAAACAAAGATGTCGCTAAATAGCTGAATTAATTTTGAAAAGTTCGCGGACAAAATTCCATTTTTTCCTCAACGGACGTCAATCCGAAGTTTTGTGCCAAAAAAATTTCTATTGAATAATAAACAAGCCAAAGAATATTTATCTAATCATAGGCGGATTTCCGTTTGAGTTAATCAACCTGCATACAAATGGTAAACATTTCCATGGCATGTCATCACCCGAATCATATACGAAAATCTATTCATTCCAAATAAAATTCGGTGTTTTTCACCAAAAAGTCACACTAACAACATCTGAACAGAATCTTTCGATGAAAACACTACATGTAGTGGCCACTCGATTCATTCAAACAATGGTAATCATCCCGTTTTTGTTTGTCTATTTGTTCGCATCCCTTCCGTGTATTTCAAGTGTCCGGACCAAGACATCAGACTGTTTCACAATCGAATTTTACTCTATCGCTACGAACCGCTATCGTATCAGATGTTGATTCCGCTAAATCTGAACGATATTCGTCTTGCGAATACGATTGTCGAAGTCATCATATCTCGTAAGTAAAACAAGACAAACTTCAAGCAAACTAATCTAATCAAGTTAACAACCCAGGAGAGAAACATCGTTGTTATTATCATTTGACGAATAATAAACTAAGAATATTATTCTCCAGAGAAATTCCATAGTTTAGGAATAGTAGATTTCTTTTTTTTTCTTCTCTTCGATGAAATTAATACAAATAGTTTATATGCTCCGCATTTTCTTTTTCTTATTTGGAAAAACGGATGCCAAACAAATGAGTATACGACCTACTTGACGAAAGCGCCTATTTTATTTTTTTTCTGGTGAAACATCTAATACTGGTATGCGCATGACTGCTCATTATTGATATTACATTAATAAACTAAAGTTTGCTTTTTTTCTCTCTTTCTTTTTCACTTTTTTTTTATCATTACTAGTCGATATTGTGTGAAGTCATATTCCGTAGGGAGGCGGTCTCGAGAAAGAAACGTCTTCATTGTAAGGTAATAGAGCACTGTTTTCCTTTCAATCTGAATTGATTGAAATGCGTTCGTTGATGAATTAATGTGATTTATGTTTTGTTCTCTGTCATTCAATGCCGCTAATAATCATAACGGATGCTTTTCGCACGTTCTTCTCTCGTCTTACATCTATGCACATGCTAATATTACTGATGTCGGCAATGACAACGAGAACGCACTTGCTGTCGACTATCCGTCATCCAGGGGAGCCGAAAGCATAATAAGTAACAGAAGAAAAACGTGTATTTACGTATTTGTTGGCATTTCGACAACTATCTTCTGCTTTAGTATTATCAACAGTATTGACTAACAACAAATAATAGACGAAAAAAAAAGAACCATAAACGCTCGTCGCTCGTTTATGGGTACGACGAGAGTACAGATCAACAATTTGATAAGCGCGCATTTGTGTCGAAGAGAACAAGCGAACCATTCTTTGATGTGTTGATTTCAGGCGACTTTCTCGTTCGACGAACGATAGGAAACGAGAAAGAGAGAGGAGAAGAAAAAAAAAACTACAGATCAGCTTTCTTTCGTAAGTGTTTCTTCTGACTGTTGATGATTCTGTTCGTTTACTTAATGTGCTGATTACGTGCTTAATAATCAGCATCAGATATTTTTTCGCCAAACTTCATGCTTTTGTTTTCTTTTCTTTTCTCAATCAAATTTGATTAACCGAGTGATCCATCTTCATCTCAATAGAATAGAAAAGCATCGATAGATCAACTGATTCTTTCTTTTTTAGCGTATATCATGAATGACTATCCACATCCAGTGCCTCATGTGCTTAGTTTGCACACATATTTGTCACCGACATTCTGTGACCTATGTGGACAATTCCTGTTCGGTCTGTACAAACAAGGAATGAAATGTGAAGGTAGGTTGCTCTTTTTTGTCTGTATGAAATTGTTTTCTGGTATCCGAATTTTGTGATAGGTTGTGGTCGGAATTTTCACAAACGATGCGTATCTGATCTTCGAGACAACTGTTCCTCGATGGCAAGAAAAATGTCCGATATTGCATTGACACACGATGATGTATGAGAAGAAGCTTTTGAAAAGTTGAAGACACTGCCTATAACACTTCGAATTTGTTAGGTTTCCTTGCGATCCGTTTCATGTTAATTTCTTCGAATTACCCTTCTTCTCTATTAGAGCCGACATAACTGTCAACTTCATACTCTCACTTTTCCTCAGACGAAGATTAACTCGAAATAATATAAGTTAATCAGACGATTGCGAGATATGCATACGCTCGATGAAGAGATAATCAGTTCCGGAAGATGACATTTACAAAACATCAACCTTTAAATGCATATTTCTCTTTCTATTACTGTCAACAGGAGTTTACCTGAATCGCTGTCTGTGCCTTTTTTCCTCTTCTCTCGTCTTTCTCGCCTAACTAATCGAATTCTTTTTCTATGTCTAATAGGATTCGAACGATTTCCGGAAACGATTAACATTAAGCGGTGCCGATCTACCAGCCGTCTTGCCGCATTGTTTTTACGTCCACAGTTATCGTTCACCAACAAAATGTCATATATGCAAGCGATTACTGAAAGGTCTAGTGAAACAGGGCTATCGTTGTAAAGGTACGACTAGTCATCTTCTCCTTGATTCCAACAGACAAGTCATTTTTAGATTGTAAAATGAGTGTGCATAAAAAGTGCATCCCGAAAGCGACAAAAAACTGTCCAGGCATGTTAATGCATCGCACGTCGGGAGGTAAGATGAAAAGGAGAAAGAGAAAGAATGTATTATTCGTGATGCACCAAACTAGATGATGACGATGATAATATTTCACGAGAAACGACGGATGATTTGACAATCAGCGGACGATATCGTGATCTGTCGCCATTGCCGATGAATATTGCTGACAATGACGATGATGATGTTGAGTGTACCTCAACAACATCGTCGTTATTTTCTCGACATGGAAATATTCGTGCTCAACGTCTTATTCAAAGTATCAAACGTGTGAAAAAAGCCAGTGGCGAAGCTTTGTTTTGGGAAGGATGGATGGTTTATACGATCGAGAAAGAGCCATTAACGGAAAAACGATATTACTGGCGCGTTGATGCATCGTATGTCGAAATCGACAGCTTCGATCGAGCCACTTCTTACTTTCTTCTATAGATCAATAACGATGTATCAAAATGAAACGACTAATAAATTCTCTCGAGAGATTCCGTTAGAAAAAATTGTGTTACAATTGAATACCAGCCAGGAGAGGTTTCATTATTTTGAACTCCGTACCGATCAAAATATTTACTTCTGTGGATACAAGCGTACACGCAATCGAGTAAAGTTCATCATCTAGGCTACATTGATCCATTGAAGATATTCTTTTTTTACATAGAAATACGATATTTCGCATTCATCGCAGCAAGCCAGAAACGCATATACACAAATTCGTCAAGCGTTATTAGCTTACAGCAACGAGGGTAATGATGTGAAAAGTGCATTTACAATATTGACGTCGAAATCGCAAAATCGAGATATAAGTGAACTGTTTAAAATTAATCCGATTGAAGTACTTGGCAGTGGACAATTCGGGACCGTCTATGGAGGTACGTTGGTGTGACTTTATCGGAAGGGAAGACTCGAAATATCTTTGTTAGGTCACTCAATCGAAACAAATGAACAAGTCGCGATTAAAGTTATTGATAAAACACGTTTTAGTGAACAAGAAGAAAAAATTCAACGCGAGGTCGACATTTTACATGAGATCACTCATCCTGGCGTGATCAAATTACACGCAATGTTTGACACGCCTGGAAAAGTAAAACAAATATGAGAATACTTTCGCAGGAAACTTCTTTGGATGTGATAGTTTTATTTAGTTATGGAAAAATTACATTCGGATATGTTGGAAATGATCTTAAGTCAACCGATAAAACGTCTCAATGAACGTCAAACAAAATTTCTAATTTATCAAGTAAAATCCGACTTTCTTCTTTTGATCTGTTGCATCCATTGAATTTTTCTAGGTGCTTGTGGCTCTGAGATATTTACATAGCAAATCAATAGTTCATTGTGATTTAAAACCTGAAAATGGTTCGTTGGAAATGAAATTAAAGTTTTCCATAGGCGATATTCTTATTTTCTAGTTCTTCTTGCACAAGTACAAGACTTTCCTCAGACGAAATTATGTGATTTTGGTTTTGCACGTATTATCGGAGAGAAATCCTTCCGACGATCGATTGTTGGTACACCAGCTTATTTACGTACGAATTTCTCATCATGTTCGATACATATCATATCCAGCACGTTCATTTTTTCAGCACCAGAAGCGTTAAAGCCAGAAATACGCTTGGAAAGAGGTTACAATCGGTCGTTAGATATGTGGTCATGTGGCGTCATAATTTACGTCTCGTAAGTTTTTTGTTTTTACAAGGCAGTCGATTGAAGGTCTTTGTTTAGTCTCAGTGGAACATTTCCGTTCAATGAAGACGAAGAAATCGAAGATGTAATGGTTGTTTGTGTTTTGATTTTCCAAACATTTCCTTTTCGTTTTAGCAAATTCGTAATGCGAATTTTATGTTTCCAGTCAATCCTTGGCAGGAAATTTCGAAAGAAGGTACAAAACCATGGATCTCACCACTCTCGATTATCAGAACAATCTTTTCTAGCGTTAAATTTCTTACAAAGCCTATTAGAAATTGATAGAAGAAGACGAATAGTGATAAATAAGGTTTTCCTTCAACCTTGGCTTCAGGTGAACATCTTATGCACGTCATACAGAAAGAGAGAGAGAGCGACATGTTCCCTTCTTCTTTTTTCACCCTTTGATCTTTTATCTTGCATGATTAATAAGCACGGCATTTTGGTTTTAGCTATTGATCTTATCTCACATCATTTGCTTCAAGTTAATGCCGGACACCGACTTGCAGCTGCTAATACATTACGGCATGCGTTTTTTGAAGTGTGTGCACTAATAGAATAGAACAAATTGAATATTTTCTTCCTTGGTTTTTCCGTAGGATTATCAACTGTATTGTGATTTACGTAAATTGGAAGAATCGAGTTCTTGTGAACGTTGGTTAACATTAGCTGAAGACGATGAAAAGTGGGAACAATATGCAAAAGAGAATGGCTTCACTGAAAAATCATCAACAGGTTGAAAAATCAGGATTTTCCATTCTTATGAA
Source organism: Adineta ricciae (assembly GCA_905250025.1). Lineage (NCBI taxonomy): Eukaryota > Metazoa > Rotifera > Eurotatoria > Adinetida > Adinetidae > Adineta > Adineta ricciae. The sequence goes on along the minus strand of CAJNOJ010000162.1, from coordinate 222,641 downwards.
ATCTGTCAATAAACTTTATTTTTAGCATCGTCGCTAACATTGACATTCCCAACAAAAAACTTTCTCACTGTAGAATCAAGTAGAAAAAATGAATGAGTATGCACTTTGCGTAGTGTCAGATATGAACCTATTCTCAATAATAAACTACGCAAGATGGCAATCAATGGTTCTGCTCGTGAAAAACTCGATATATATATATATTTTCTCATTTCGTCGATTTAGTGCGTTTTTCTCTCTCTTCTTCTTCTTCTTCTTCTTCTTGTGTTGTATCTCAAATTATTGTGGATGGCTGATGTCTGAAATGTTTCTCAATTTATTAATCCAGGTGAGAAGACAAATAACTAACTGATGACAATCTTGTCTGTGTTCTCTCTTTAACCCGTGAAAATTGACTTGCATTTCGTATTTCGTATGCATATATACTTATTTAATAAAAATCTATTTTTCCGTCGTTATAAACCTTTCTCTGACTATACGAAGAACACCAAGAATGATCGGCGTTGGTTGTTATGTGTTCATTGCTAAGATGCAACAATAGTAGACGAATTCATATGGAGCATAATTCAATAATCTATGTTACAGCAATTATTCTTCTTACAAAGTAAAAAGTAGATATCGTGATGATGATCAAATAGATTAGACAAAACATAGTGCAAAGACCAAACGAACAATTCTCAGCAAATGAGCAATCGAAATTTTATACTTCTGAATGCAAATGAATGACTCCAGTAATTGCAACTATTAATTTTCTGATTAACCGACTCATGTCGTTCCTTGCAAAAATAGCAGAAAATGCATTGCATACGACTTTTGAAAGTTTTACTGACAAATCGTTCGTTTAATTCTCTATCCAAACTATGTGACAATTCTGTCAAATACATTCTAGTTTGTTCTTGCATAACCTTTCGATTGTTATTTAATCTCGGAGACCTTTTTATCTCACACTAATCTGATGTACTGAAGAACTGATGCAGTCTTCGTAAGGAAGAAATAAAATGAAGGCATCGTTCCATCCGCTTATTTTTCTTTCTTCCGCCAGAAATCGTCACGAACTATATTATTGCGTGTCATATCAAGTGGTACGCATCACCAGAAGTATGTCTGATTGTTCGAAGATTACTTCTATGGAAGCATCGAGAAACTCATCCAAATAGAGACTATACCATGGCTACACTTTGAGACGAATAAGAAAACACAATGAGTTACATGGAATTTTTTTCTAATACATTTTCTAGTTTGATACAAACACTCCAAGAGCCAATGTCGTTGAATGACAGTTTGCGAAATGTAAAACTTATCTCTCCTAGTAAAATCTTATCAAGGCTAGTGTAAAGGTCTTTCTTGCTAGTGTTTCTCCTTTATTTGAACGTCAAAGCAGTTTTCAGAATTGATATTCGAATGTTGAAATTGGGTAGACTTTGTCCAACATAGCTAATGAAACGAATACATTGCTGGAAAAACTTCATCGAACTGTCACTTGGTCAACTTGAACGATGGAAAGTTGGCATGTATAAATTAATCGACGACGTCTACGTGAATAAGAGCCTAGAAATCTAGGAATTAGCCGAAGAAAATAAACAGCAATTCGTTGATTATCAAAAGGAACAACTAGGATATGTTGTGAAAATTCAAGACGATGTGAAACAACTTGTAGAAGAAAGTGATGCAACAGCTGAAGAAATTCACGTATTGAACAAACGACTAACTGATATAGAAATAAGTCTGAATTTATTTACGAAAATCTTTATTGTCTTTAATCCGTCACTGTCCTTCAAAGAACTTGTCACAGTATCCACATCGTTGAATAAAAGTGAGTTGACATTTTCTATTTTATTGGAATAAAAACTTCTCTTATTATAAATAAAAGATGCAACGTAGAGTGGTGCTTTTTCTTGTGCTCTAGAAACACGATCAACTAAACAATCGAACGTCAGTCCATCGAGTTTGACACAATCACCATCAGAGAACACACCGGAAATACAATCAAACAGGTCATGACGTCGTCGCAACAAATTCACTCATGATAATCCAAGACGAAATCTCGTCTCATCTACCTTCGCTCCAGGCACGTTTGAAGCTTATACTCCTAGTGCACCACCTGCTCTGTTTGCATCTGTTTCCAATGCACCGTTTTAATCTAAAACAAGTGCTGGTTTCACTGCATCTTCAGGAGTCGGTTTGCAAACTTCATTTACCTATCGGCATTCAAATCAATAACAATAAAAAGAAACTATTTTGAATAATATTCCACATTGTTCTTCGCTAAATGCAATTACGATGTGTAATTTCTATCAGTGATCACTATTTTCATTATTTTATTTATATATTGCTAAAAACATCTTCATTCATACTGAATAACAATCGACTACAAAGGCTAAAAATGAAAAGAGAATTACATTTTTTCAATAAGATCACTAAGATCGTCGTAACTATCACTAATGTTGTCATCAATCATTTTTAATTGTTGAATTGCATCGGAAACATCTTCACTCTCAACTTTTATTTCTGTTACAGCTTCATTATCGTCGATCGGAAGAGTATCTTCGATTAAAATTGTGGTATTTGAGTCATTTTTATACTTTTCGATAATTGATGAACTATCTGCAATAGCTGCTGCCGCTTCAGCTTCAAGTTGTTTTTCTCTACGAATTGCTGCCGAGGCATTCGCCGCAGTCGATTTTGGTTTTGGCTCGACGACTGGATCTTCTTCAAAATCGGATCGTAACCAATCTTTCATATCCGGAAAAAGACAAACGCCATTCAGACTCATATTCATTTGTGCGATTGGCAAATCATTTGGATCAATAATATCGTCATCAGTATCGAAAAGTTCGTCATCTTTTCTCNATGCTGGTGATCATAGTCACACATTGTCTGGATATACTGGGCCCGTCGGAAACGGTGAACAATTCAGCATTATGCAGCCTTATCAGACGATGAACTATATCATTTATACTGATTAAATGATTACAAAAGAAACTTCGAAAGAAAATTTTTCAAATACAAATTCATCTTTTTATTGAATTTACTCATCAGTTCAAAAGACAGAGTCTATAGTTGATACACATAATCTGACTTTTTCATCTTGTAAGTCTGTATTCATGTTTCAATAAATATATGCCATGTCCAAGCGTAGTGTTGTGACATTTTTGACATGACGTCGCCCTAGACCTGTATCCGCTATTTTCACTTTCGGTTAAAATACTGTATAGATGTAGTTAGTAGAGCTTTTGTGGACTTTCTTATGATAAAAAATTCTTTTATAACAGCTTCTATTCATCCAAGAAAGTCAAAATATGCTCTTCACTTGATACGAACTCACTAAACTGCATTGTTTACATGTTCAGAAAAGTATTTTCACCTTTCAAATTATCGAATATAGTGCATGTAACTGCGGAACTTAGCTGGATCCCTATTACATCGAAAACATTTCCCAGGAATTTCTCTGTGATTGTATAAAACAAAAGTAGCTATGAGTTGACGGTGATAATATTGAAAATACCGCTCAGAAAGCCAGTTTAAAATGATAGAAAAAACTTAAATTACAATCTTTTCGTAACGATGTGACTGAGGAATTCATCATTATTGTTTCGATAATATCTGAATATCAAAGCAAAGCGCAGGAATTAAGTCTTTTGTCGTAAAAGAAAGGTTTCATTTGTTAGCGAATCTCAAGAAGTTACTCTCAATGTGTACAATGGACTTCAAAACAGCATATGACAATCTGTTATGAGTCAAGTTAAAAATGGAACCACTTGTGTCTCCTTTTGAAGATGCAACATAATAATTATTTGAAAAACAGAATACACTTTTGGATGTGGTATATGCGTGAACTTTTTGTTATACAAAATCTTTAATGTCTGAAGTATTGGCTTTGTTGATATTTATTTGAGAAACTGTTTGTAATATGAAGCAGAATTGTTTACAAGAAAGTCAATATTTTATTCTTTCACACAATGAATATTGGGCAAGATGACCAACCCATCATTCAGTCGCTATGAGTGCTTTGAATTATTGTTATCCGATGAGGATGTCGTCATTCCCTTGATCAACATTCTCACTCCCATCGTAGATAACAGATTCTTTATTGAATTTATAGAAGTGTACAGTGTTGAACTTTTCTTATTGATATATACAAATGATGAAATAAAATTATTGTTATCAAGTTTTAATGATTTAATACCTTAAATTTGACGATGAAAGAAAACACTAAGACGAAATGGCGAACTTATTGTTGGTTTTTCATTAACCCTTTCGATCTCGATATTTTCTTGCGTTCTACTAAAATATTACTAATCTTGAGTGTGACGTTTTTAGTTGGAAAGTATCTTCGATATCCAAAGAAGCGAGTAAACATGTAATTATGTATTCAACTGGCAAGAATTAAAAAATAATAATAAAGACTTTAAATCATGCATTCGATTATCTTCGCTCTACAAAAGAAAACTACTACCTCGCAGAACAAAATCAGGAACTGCACACAGTATATAAAAGCAAGCATAGCAGCAGGTAGCATTCATTTAAATATCGAACGATTAAGTTTTGACATTGTAGTAATAAAAGATGTCAGTAAGATTTGATCTACAGGAAGTAAGTGCTCGTATTCATCATCGTCGCATTTCGGTACATTAGAAAAGGAAGGTGTCATAGCGAATTGTAAACGGAAGGTTCAGTAAGAAAGTTCGAATGGAAGACATATGTGTAATACAAGATTTTTTCCTTATAAACTACAATTGAAACTTATTGTGAATCCTGTTTTAGATTCTGATTAGAAATACTGCCTTCAGCATTATTCTCATTGCTTCTCAATCTCGACTATATTAGATTTTTTCTGCGAAAAAAAAGAAAATGAATTTATTGGTCAAGATATTGTTTATTTGTTTTCTTCATAATGAAATCAATGGAACTCCAATATCAAGGGTATGTATTTACTTTGAATTACAGAAAATGTTCATATATTATATTTAAGACGGACCAGCTAACACAAAATCGAACAAAACCATATGAAAATCGTAAGTTAATCGAAATGACTTTATTCAAAGAACTGATCGAAATGTGCAATTTGTTAATCTTTATTTTAGCGAAATTATTTGAAGGTGACATGTTGTTTCCTAGTGGGTCGGGATTAGAAGGTGTAAGTTTTATACAATACACTTAAGCTGATTAATTCATTTCTATACTTTAGCGTGGAGTTGCACTTCGTGGAGCTTCTGTACCATGGACAAATGGAATTGTACCCTATACAATTTCGCCTGGATATGGTAAATATCTTTGATCGTCACAAAAGTGACTTTTAGATAAATATTACTATTTATAACTCTCAACAGAAGATCTACTTGACTCCGAATTCTCCTTCTGAATTAGTTCAACTCTAGAATTCTATACTAACTACAAATACGTACATGTATGAAAGTAAAAGTATATCATTGTAGCATCAACAGAAGAATCATTTATTATCGCAACAATGCAAAAAATGGAACGATTGATAGCAGTCAATAATTATAAATGTATTCAATTTCGACCAAAAACTGCTTCTGATATATATTATATAACTATTGTCAATGGAATTGGATGTTCGTCTTATGTAAGAAGAATGTTTTAAAATAAAATAGTTTTCTCATTCATTTCTCTCTCAGGTTGGACAAAATACGGGTGTTAACATGATACGTACTGTTACACTACAACATCCTGGATGTATTGATGAAGGAAGAGTTATGCACGAGCTATTACATACTTTGGGTAATGTCTCATAGTACTAAAAAATAAAGTGAATGTTTTTCTTCTTAGGTTTTTATCATGAACAATCACGACCAGATCGTGATAATTATGTCAGCATAAATTATGCAAATATTCAATCCGGTAAAAAAAAAGATAATTTATAAAAGCATCTTTACTCATTTTTCATTCGTTATAAAGGCATGGAATCCAATTTTGATAAATACTCGAATGCAGTTGTAGATACTCAAAATACTCCCTATGATTATAAATCTGTAATGCATTATGAAACAGATGCATTCTCTAAAAATGGTCTTCCTACAATACAAACACTTGTAGCAAACATATCAATTGGACAACGAGATAATATGAGTACCATTGATATCGAAGAGGTACGATTATTCTACAATTGTTCGGCACGTGGTGTTACACTGCCACCAATTCCAACAACAACAACAGGTAACTGAGTTTTTTTTTCTGTTACCGTAGCATAGCTTAATCGAATTTTATTAAATAGCTAATTTATACGTGAGAAACACAACAGTTTCGTCGTCATTAACAAGAAATAATCCAACATTTACACGTTTTAATGGTTCAGGATCGAACTATTATTATGATCAATATTCAATCAATGTTCCTGCCACTGGTTCGTATGTATTTATGAGCAGTGGTTCAATAAATACATACGCTCAATTTTATGGTCCTAGACCAGGCTATTTATATTATTTTCTAATCTCTTATGACGATAATAGTGCTGGTAATAATCAATTTAAAATTCAAATGAATCTTCAAGCATTAACACAATATTATATTATTGTGTCAACATATAATTCAAATGAGATTGGAAATTATACGTTAATAGCATCTGGATTAAATAGTGTTAATATTCAACAAATTTTCCCTGCAACCAGTAAGTGCGTTTATTATATACATAGATATATTATGAATATGAAAGCTATTAAAGTATAATCTGATGTAGCTTATTGTATTCTATTTACACATGATAAAAATCAACAGTTTGCATTATGAATGTAAATGCTCATTGATATTGATGAGTTCGCTTATGTGATTGATAGTGTTAGAAGAGAACTGTGAATGTTTGTTTGTATATACAAATGATTTTATTATTCACAAATAGCAGGACTACACGTATGAATGAATCAATTTTCTTGAAGATGATACGCGTAACACAATAAATAGAATGAAAGACGATCTATGATGCCTTTATATACGAGCACAACGGCGTTTAAGTCAGATAATGTAATGTCATGAACAGTTCGCCGATATAGAGTATGTGAGAATTAGGAATTTTTTAACTCGTTAAACATAACTGAGATTGATAAACCCGAAAAGCGACTTTTATCACTGTACTACAGACTTTTAATTATCAAGTGTTACATATTCAATGACAAATAATCTAACGACAAATATTACCACCGTTTCATTCTAGCTGTAACAACAACATCAACGTCAACAACAACATCAACAACAACATCGACAACAACGAAATCAACATCATCCACGTCAACATCATCAACGTCAACATCAACAACAACAACACCGACAACAACGAGATCGACATCAACATCAACATCAACATCATCAACGTCAACAACAACATCAACAACAACATCGACAACAACGAAATCAACATCAACATCAACATCATCCGCGTCAACATCATCAACGTCAACAACAACAACAACATCAACATCGACAACAACGAAATCAACATCAACATCATCCACGTCAACATCATCCACGTCAACATCATCCACGTCAACATCATCCACGTCAACATCAACAACAACATCAACATCGACAACAACGAAATCAACATCGACATCATCCACGTCAACATCAACAACAACATCGACATCGACAACAACGAAATCAACATCAACATCATCGACCGCGTCAACATCATCAACGTCAACAACAACATCAACATCGACAACAACGAAATCGACATCAACATCAACATCAACATCATCGACCGCGTCAACATCATCAACGTCAACAACAACATCAACATCGACAACAACGAAATCGACATCAACATCAACATCAACATCATCGACCGCGTCAACATCATCAACGTCAACAACAACATCAACATCGACAACAACGAAATCAACATCAACATCAACATCAACATCAACGTCAACAACATCGACAACAACGAAATCAACGTCAACATCAACATTATCAACGTCGACAACGTCAACAACAACAATAACATCAACAACAACGACGGCGACAAGAGCAACAATGACAACAACAAATGCAACGACAGCGACAACGACACCTCCTCCATGTTTTGCGGCTGACAGTTGGATCGAATTATACGATGGACAAAAAAAGAGAATCGATGAATTACATAGCTATGATGCTCTCATTACTTCTGATGGGATAAATCTAATCAAAACGGAAGTGATTATGATGCTTGATAAAAATAACTATACTAAAAGTAATTTCTATAAGTTAATCTATTACATTTAATTGCTTTGCTTTCTTTATTAAAGCGATGTTCTACACTCTGCACACAGAATCAAATCACTCGATTAGTTTGACTGCTTTACACCTAATTGCAGTTGTTTCTATAAAAGGTATTTTCGAATACATTCCAGCTAAAAAGGTAATTGTTGGGGATTATCTTTTCGTGGTGTCTTCTGACAAAAAGCTAACTCAATCAAAAATCATTCGAATTGAAATCGAACACAAAATAGGTTTTTATGGACCATTAACTACATCCGGTACGTTTGCGAAACACATACCATCGCTTATAATTCTATTCGCTCTTTTATTTTCTTTAAAGGTACAATAATGCCCAATAACGTATTAGCAAGTTGCTTTGCGAATATTTATAATCATCAATTAGGACAATTCGCAATGACACCGATACGTTTCTATCATCAATTATCGAAATACTTGCCAATGCTAAACGAATTAGATCAGGACAGAAATGAAAATATTCATTGGATACCTGAAATGATGTTTGATTTGACAAAGCAATATTTTCCATCATTATTACAATTATCTTAAAACACTGATTCTATTTTTCTACGTAAACATATCTATCACTATATTCTGAACATTTATTTGATATTATTCAAGAAAATTCTCTTTAACAAAATATAGTAAAACCTTCCTACAGTGAGCACTAACGGGACTGTTCAAAACATGTTCACTATGTAGAGGTGTTCACTATGGAAAGTTTTACTGTATTCCAATAAAGCATAAACTGATTTATTTAAAAACACGAAATAGAAATATAATAATTTTCTGATCTATAACTATAATATCTATCCAATCATTCATATCTTGTCATATGAGTTAAGAATGGGAATGAGGATAAAATTGACGTATACATACGCTATCATCACCCTCAAGAGCAATGGTAGGTGTTGCATTATATTTGTTATTATTGTGAATATCCTTAATTATTATTTTGTTCTTAATCGAACTTGACGAGTAGAAAAAAAAATCAACTATTTAATCAGCGATTCGTTTACGTTAATGCAATAGAATCTATGGGCGCAATGACAAACGATAAAGTATCCATACTCATCCTTGATGATCATATGTATCGAATATGTGAAAAGCACATCGTAATACTGACCAACAATCAACCGAAATGGAATTTTATGTTTAAGGCAAGATCATATCTCATAATAAATTTCCACATGAATGTAATCACGAACTGGTAATTCTCACATTGTTTATATCGAGGTGAATTCATGGTTCTTTAATACTTATAAAAAATACCAGAAAATTTGTATACAAAGCGTGATTACATTCATCGAAACAATCGTCTGTATGTTGATTATCAGCATAAAATTTCATAGAAATACATTAATCATCATTAAATCTGTATTCATTCTCGTTATATTCATTTATTTCAAGTTCCCAACAATATTTTTCATCGATTTCATTGTTCAAACAATCAACATGTCCGTCACATTCGAAATAAAACATAACATGTTAAACTTCTGGGTTCATAATCAAATTTATAGTATTGATGAATATTGACATTGAGAATCAAGTCTTAGCAGTGTACACTTATAAACTACGTTTATTACATTTGATTGAAATATATTGGACATTGAACGTTGATCATTATAAAACTGTTAACGTTCAATAAGATCGATTGATGCTGAATAATCATACAATTGTTTATTAGGAACAGATTGATTTTAAAGATTAACAAAAGTGAATTTATAATCGAAACTATTCTCTGTTATATTTCATTCTAATGACCATTCGGTTAAACAATAAGATATTATTCGACGTAAATTCAAATAATCTTCAGTTATATTGATCGAATATGTAAACAAGTATGTTAAAGTTCGTGGTTTATACATTTCAGTTTGATTTATTCAATCGGTGAGATCGAGATTAATATAAGATGATCCAATGATTAAACAAATAGAATCGATGTTTATTTCCAAATAACATTTATGTTTCCGATTTGAATCGAAATAATTTTGTAATGGTTTTCAATCAAAACCGGAATATTTTTCATTTTATTCAATAAAGTCTAGTAAGTAAAAGTTAATCTTACGTTAGTAATATACCAAATGAATAGATATTTACAATACAGCATGGACGATATGTTTTGTTTAGAAAGAAATGACAACGGTATGGAATTGTCAAACTTCTTTGTAAATGGACGAATGTGTATTTCAAGATCTTGTTCGCATGTTTTCGATATTGTACTGTAATTTATTCTTTTCGTGAAACATAATCAATGATTTCTTTATTAGACGTGTAATCATGCGTTTTTTTTTTCATTTTTCTAAAAAATGTTTTTCTTAAGAGAGGAAATGTAGACCCTAGAATCCGCTTTTCTCTCTTGGTATTTTCCATGTATTCGTGATATTCAACCTATAGACATGTAGTGGGGGTATAAGTATTATCTATTAACTCTCACCCTCACTCATACCCACACCCTCTCTAAGTATTTTCTTTCACACAAGAAAATACAGAGTTGTTATTCATCTGATTGCAATATTTACCATGAGTTGTGCAATGACCATGTGATGCAATGCATTGCAACATACGAATGAATACACATAGTTTTCTTAGTCTATTCGCCATAGAGACATGACTGCAATCGTTGATACTCATTTTTCTCCTATCAACAACATTCAACCGTTAAATAATCGAGTTGATGTTCTGATCGATGAAGATCTACGAGCAATAGAATCGATCTATTCGTATTGGTTTGGTGAAAATATTAATACATGGTCGAAAACGTATCCATTAAATACAAAATTATGGTTTAGAGTCGATGAAAAAGTTGATCAAGAAATCAAGGATAAATTTGAACAATATTTAGCCAGTGCTACAATACCCGATAGCGCTCTTTATCAACGTTGGCAAACAACTCATCGTGGTAAACTCGCATTGATCATTTTATTAGATCAATTTCCTCGAAATATCTATCGTGGTACAGCAAAAATGTTTGAATTCGATCGATTAGCACTACAATTGACTCTTGATATCATTCAAGATTCAAAGCATGTCACAATTTACAGTTTACCTGAACGAATGTTCATCTATTTACCATTAGTACACTCTGAAGAACTTGTTCATACGACAAAAGGTGCTGATCTCATGAATGATCTCGTCACCGAAGTTACTCAACGTGATCTACGTCGACGATATGCTGCCAATGCACGTGCAGCTCGAAATCATCAGCAAGTCATTGAATCATTCGGCCGTTATCCCCATCGAAATCAATTACTCGATCGAAAAACAACCGCTGATGAAGAAAAATATTTGAAAGTTGCACGAAATGGATTTGTACAATCCGTTCAAATAGCACAAACGAAACCGAATTCACAGAATTGTACCGTTACACATGAAGTTCCATGTTTGATACCATCGACAGGTCCACTATTAAAGATTCTTGTTCTTCACGGTTTTCATCAGAATTCGAACAGTTTGAAACGAAGTGCAAAAAAACTATTCAAACAACTGAAAGATGTTGCCACGTTCTATTTCGCCAATGCTCCATTACCTTACAACCCAAGTGGTGAAGTTAAAGAACAATTATTAGCCGCCTTCGGCGACGGAAACATGCCTGACATTGGCTACCAACGACAATGGTGGAATGCATCGAAAGATAGCAAATTTTATCATCATCTAGATGTTTCCTTACATTATATCGATCAATTATTCAAATCAGAAGGGCCTTTCGATGGTGTTTTGGGTTTTGCGGTATGTATTACACTCGAGCATAGTCTATACTGAAATTCTCGCCTTTTCTCTTGTGTAGCAAGGTGCGTCGCTTGGTGGAATCTTATCTGGTTTACAACCGTTTGGAAACGTTTCATTCGAATTCGCCATATTGATTTCTGGATTTGCATCACGCGCGGAGAGTCACGAACAACTGATGAAATCACAGGCGATAAAAAATGTTGCATCGTTACATATCTATGGAATTAATGATGTTTTGATTAATAACGATCGATCATTGAAATTAGCAGAGGCTTTTGAAAATCCATTGATTAAATCTCATTCGGGTGGTCATTTCACGCCAAACACCTGGCCGAACAACGACATTCGACAGTTTCTACTTGAACAACAAAGTCGTCTGTCCAATAAGATCGAGACGCGGGACAACCCTAGCACACAGCAAACTCAAATGTTGAGAACGTTCGAAGAAAAGCTGGAAGCGACTATTTCATATCATCAGAAACAAGTTTCCGCATTACCCGCAATAGAACGAAAACAGAATAAATTGCCTATTGTACCAATCGGTCTACCGGCTTCGATCGATTCTTCGAAACCTCTCCAAGAACTTATCGAACATGTTGATACTTATCTTCTCGATGATGTGATGTTACTTGTCTGGTGTCAACGAACGACATTCCACAATAGTGAATCGAAAGATGTGCAAGGTACCATCGCGCCGTTCTTTCGATATTGGACATTGCTTTACTTGAAAAAACCGGCGCAAGTTCTTTCGTCGTATATAGATCTCGTGCCGAAATATGGCAGTTGGTCGGATTTGAAGAATTTGTATTTGTCCGTTCTGGAAATGGAAAAAGAATTTTCTGCTGAAAAGACATCGCTGGATAACCTGAAATATGCATGTGTGAAGATATTTGGTGAACAATTGAAACGTGATTCCCGAGCAGTACTAAATCAACCAGATGAATTAGCTAATGAGCAAGAAGAACAAATGATGACTAAAAATCAACAATGGATTAGCAATTGTGCAAAAGAAGCACCACGCATTGCGAATAATCCTACAAATCCAAGTACAAGTAAGTTCGTTTTCTTCTATGACAGACAAGCTTCGAATGGCATACATATTGTTTAGTTATGGCAAAGGAAATAGCTAAGTATATGAATCCGATCGATACTACAGGCACTAAAAGTGAAAAACAACAACAGGCGGATAAAGGTTTTTGCTATCAAATTTATAAACGATTGATATCGTCGGTATGCCATGTGCTGGAAAAAGCATCACCTAATTTCGTAAATGAACAAGTCCGTTCACGAAGTCGAAAAGATCGCGCTTTTCGATATACGAAAGAACAACGAGAACAACTATTGAATGCTCCGCCATCATCATACATTGCGAATCCGGAGCCGGAACCTGGTTCGTGTTGATTGCTTAGGAAACATGTTTCGAACGATTTTCTCCGTTTTAGTTGTCCCATGTTCTTTGGAAGACTTACAACCGCTGCTAGAACATTTGGTAATGAATAAACCAGGACCAGGCGAAGACAATCAATCGATTGTCTTCTCACGTGGTGCTATCATGACGGGTGGACGATTAGATTTATGTAAACAAGTTGTTGGTCCAAAAGGCATACAACCATTGCTCGAGGCAATGAAATGTAGTTCCGTTGTTAATCGATTATTATTGGGTGAGTTGTCGCGAATAAAAAAAGAAAATTTAAAATAGGATTGTTACTCTTTTACAGGAAATAATATCGTTGGTCGTCCAGGTGCTGAAGCAATTTCAGCATATATTCGTTATAACACAGATTCCAACATCGATACATGGTATATTGCTGGAAATAATTTCGATGGTGATTGTATGTCGTTAATATGTGATGCATTAGCAACAGATACCAAAGTCAAAGCACTTTGGCTAAAACGTAATCCGATATTATCATCTGGTGTTGTTCATATTGCTCACATGTTAACAACAAATCACTATTTACAAACATTAGATCTACTCAACACTGGTTTACTCGATGAAGGCTGTGAAATCTTATTCAATGCCTTTCAATCCAATCGAACATTGAAGCATTTATATATTGACACAAATGGCTTGACAGTTAAAAGCGGACGTGTTATTCGTTTACATTTCGAACAACATGACAACCATTTAGAATCGTTGTATATGTCGTGCAATGCATTAGGTGACGCAGGTGCGTGCGAAATTGCTCTTGGTCTTAAACATGATCAACGTTTGAAACGATTGGGTCTTGCATCGAATTGTATTGGCGTTGATGGTGCGCGTGCGCTAGTGGATGCTTTAATTTCACATCCATCACTCCAACAATTAAATCTCGGTTACATGAAAGCAACTATTTTACTTGGTGGATTAGATAACGTTCTTGGCGATGAAGGAGCAACAGAAATTAGCCGATTGATTCGATTGAATCATCATATTCGGTCCATTGATTTGACATTCAACGGTATTTCACAACGTGGTTTGATGCAATTGAAAGATGCGTTGAAAGAAAATCAAACTTTAACAACATTGAAAGTACTGCAATTTGCACAGGTACATAACGAGATAACGAAAGAAGAGATTAGTACAAAACTTGAACAGAACAAAGTCGAATGGGGTAAACAAATGCTCGGCACGGATTCGTTAACGAAAGAGGAATATTTACGAAAAGGACAACAACTTAATGATGATATCAACTTCCCTGAACATGTCATGGAAATTATTAGTTATTATCGAACACATTAAACATTTTTTTTGCTTTTTTCATTCGAAAAAAAGAACGCTGATGATATCAAATAAATATGTACCAAGCACAAACGTCTTGGATATGGGGTGTGTTAAAAATAAATAGAAAATTATCTTTCATAGCCTCTGATGTATTTGTCTTATCATATCTATTGAGTAAATGTATATAAGATCTTATTATCTTGTGTTTAAGGTTAGTTTAAATGTTAAAAATGCATCTGTTTATCTTGCCTTTTCTGATCCTTGGATGTTCGTGTGATATGCGAGTGTTAGTTGACCAAGAGGGTGGATATAAGATTAAGATTGGTGATTTCACATGGCTTTACTCATCCCATACTGCTCTGTATGTGGATGATAAATGGTACTCATCGGATGATGATTCGCTTCCATTAACGGGTATATCGTTTGCACAGGGTTCGGATGTAAATCTAGGGAGCTGGAATGAAACACAATTGAATTATGATCTTATTCGCGGTGGAATACATACGAAAATTGTTGGACATATACGACAGTGGCAAACTAATTCAGCAATCACATTTCACTTGGATACTGGTGATCAAATACTAAGTAATTCGATGCCCTTGGATATGGACAGTGTTCGCACGGTATTTCCATCATTTCATATAAAGCAACTGCATGAATATGACCAACTGGGCTTTTTTACCTTTGCCGGTAAATAGAGAGAGAGAGAGAAAGAGTAGCATGAAGGTCGGTTTTATATTTATATATTTTTAAGGAGACATGTGTGGCGATGTATCCAAACATGCTGGCTGGTGGAATTCATCTAGCCAAGTTATAACCGGAGGGATGACTGGTGGACCAGTTGTTCTTTTTGATCTTACTCAACATGGAGAAAATGACATGATTGTTCTTTCACCCTTTTCTCGATTTATGGCAACATCGTTGAGTCAAACAGATAGTATCCTTGAATACGGGGTTATGGGTTCAATGCTGACTATTCCAGCTAACTATAATCATTCGATGATCATCTTCTATTCTCCAAATGGTATCAACGAAGGCGTCCGCGAATGGGGCACAATGATGCGAAAGGCACATAATCGAACCGCTGAACATCGTCTCAACGATCTAACTATTAACTATCTGGGTTATTATACAGATAATGGCGGTTATTATTACTACAATACGGAAAAAGGACTCAATTATGAACAAACGATAATCGATGTTTATCAGCAAATTCGTCTACCGTTTCATTATCTACAATTGGATTCTTGGTGGTACTACAAGGATATTGGTGGTGGCGTAACTCAGTTTACACCGATGCCAACGATATTCCCTGATGGTCTACAAGCACTTCATCGTCGAGTAGGAAACATGCCATTCGCCGCACATAATCGATATTGGGCATTTGATACGGTTTATAAGCAAAATTATTCCTTCGCTCTCGATGAAGTTCATGGCATCGCGTTACCAATTGGAAATGATTCATTTTGGTTTGACTTATTTACTCAAACACACGATTGGGGTTTGATTCTTTATGAGCAAGATTGGCTTGATCAGCAAACGTATAATTTTACTCCATTATTCACGGATATTCATCTCGGACATCAATGGTTAACATCGATGGGTGACGCAGCCGAAAAAGTCGGAGTGAATATTCAATACTGTATGAGTTTACCGCGGCATACTTTAACCGCCCTCGAAGTTCAACGTGTAACACATGCACGAGTGTCGACGGATTATGCATTTCATCTGGAACAGACTCGAAATGCACAACAATGGGCTATTGGAATATCGAGTATGTTTGCTGATGCGGTTGGTTTAGCACCATTTAAAGATGTTCTATGGTCAACAAAAGATCAGCCAGGTGCGCCCTATCCATATTCACCGCAAGAAGTCCTTCCCGACTGAGAAATACTCATCTCCACGCTCTCTACAGGACCTGTCGGACCTGGCGATGCTATTAATTATACAAACAGTTCGCGTATCATGAAATGTTGTCGACAAGATGGTTTAATATTAAAACCAGATCGACCGTTGACAATGATCAACACTTTAGTATCTGAGTGGGCATACTACAATGGTGTTGCACAGGGTGAACTTTATTCAACAAGGACAACAATGTAAATAGAAATCTTTTTCTTGTGTTTATGATTCGATTCCCTTTTGAATTTTCAGAAGTAACCAAACATTTCATACGATATTCGCATCGGCAATGCAGCTAGATTATATGATATCTCCATCGATGATCGGCGCAGAAGCTGGAGTCATCTGGTCATATGACAATGCTGATGTTGTTGACACATTTTCAGATGTTAATACTTTAGATGTTTCAGTTTTCGATTGTGGCGATCTATCAATATGCCTTTGGTATGTGTCACCTTTAATGCAATTGAGCGATCCAGACCGGACATATTATGCTGTTCTTGGTGAATGGAATAAATGGACAGCCATCAGTCGACAACGTATTACCGAAATCAAGCCAGTCAATAGTACAGTTATCGTCTCACTTCAAGGTGTACCCAATGAAATAGTGCAAATGCATGTTTTTCATGGTGATCTATTGTCGATAATAGTAAACTGTCAAATGTCAGCGGATGTTGGCACAGGTCGATTAACAATAACCGCCTCAAATGTCACTTGTACTTGATTGTTAACTATAACATTGGAACCGTATAAATAACTACCCGAAATTCGATCTTGATGGCCATCTTTTGTTTTCTACACTACATATCAGTGATATTGATCAAAGACAACTTTTGTTTATTCATTTTCTTAGTCTATCAAATACAATGAAGTATAAATAACATAACAACTTTTGCTTTCCTCTCGTTCTCATTCACGCTTATTAAACATATGTGTTCGCATCATCGAAAGAACTCTAATTAGTAATTACCTTCACAGATGTATGTTTGAAACTTGTTCGTGTGTATAAAAACAGAAGAGAAATCGATCATTTCCACATTTATTCAAACACAACTTTCGTCGCATATTCGGTTAACGAATGTGGAAGATTCTCTTCGTAATCCTGATTCTATGGATCAACTTCTCCTTAGCTCGTCCAAGTGCTGAGCAACCCACGT
This sequence comes from Adineta ricciae, assembly GCA_905250025.1. Classification (NCBI taxonomy): domain Eukaryota; kingdom Metazoa; phylum Rotifera; class Eurotatoria; order Adinetida; family Adinetidae; genus Adineta; species Adineta ricciae. The sequence continues at coordinate 204,938 of CAJNOJ010000162.1, read as the reverse complement.
CTGAGATTGATCTCTACAAACCCAAGACATTTATTCAAGATTTACTTGACCGATCAAAGAGCAAACACCGTCAAGCAGCATCATGCCAACGCTGTTTGAATAATAGTTCTCATTCTTTTTCTACTTGTCGCCTGATTTGTGACAGTCAAACCAGATCTCCTGAGGAAACTGGTCGACATCGACTTCGCCAGTATCACGATAGTAAGTCGAGTGACTCTTCGAACTATTCGCACAAGATTTTCTTCTTGTCTTTTTAGGGTAGGATGAATGCATACCTGTTGAACTTCATTGACCAAACTTTTCAATTCGTTCCTTTCGATTATTTCCCTTCGACAAGATGATTACCTGCATAATTAGCCTCGTTCTATGAACTATTTTAGCTCCGGACTATATTAGTACCTAACGAGCACTCTCGGTTTTTTTTTCTCATTTTTCTTCTTCTCTTGTCGCGTGATTAAGTTGTTTTTCTTCATGAGAATAAGCAAATGTTCTCATCTCAGATTGTACATTGGTATTACCTTCTCTCTTTCCACAGTAGAAGGATAGACAATGATCCTTCTCGATTTTATCGAATGAACGATTTCTTATTAATAAATGCTTTGGTTCTATATCACAGTCAACTCTTTCGTATTTTACCTTCATAATTCAAGACTTATTGTGAAATGTAGATCTCACCGGCAATTTCAAACGAACTGACTCAACTTTCGTCTCAGTATTATTGTGTGTACCATCAACAAGTCTTCTACGGAATGAAACTATTCCTGGAACAATCTATATATGCTAATCATGCAAATAGTGTAACAAACAAAGTGCCATGAGTGTGGCGAGAATGATAATTAGTTGTTTTCATGAATTTCCTTTCGATGTACATATACGTTTTGGTATCAATTGAAAATATCATATTCTCTTTTTGTGAGATTTATACTTGTTAGCTGAAACGTGTATTTCAATAACTAGTCAAGTAGAGATTTAACCTGAAGGACGCGCCGCATTCGTTCTGGTAGTTTAAGCAATGCCTGTCATGGAGGGACTGGGCTATAGTATCTCACTCATCTTTTGAGAGTTTTTAGAAAAATAATATCTAATTGCGAAAATCAAACTGTAACAGACTACTGTCTCGTTCAATCAAGGTCAGACGCATAGGTTAACATAGAAACATGTACATCCTTTTTCACTTCGCGAAACCCTTGTATTCTATTGGATCGTTGATATTTTCATCGTTATAGTATGTGATCATGAAGTACTATTTCAAGAAGAAAAGTTTCAGAAACTTTCTTCATATGTACGCAGCTGTAACGATTGTCTAGGTTATAAATAGTATAAATTAGTTTCGCAGTCAAAAAAAACAAGTTGATGTCGGAGAAAAATACTTCATTAGTGCAAGCTATTTTTCTCTCTTTTTCCGTTTTTTTAACTATTAATGAGCATTAGTAATAAGGACGTAGTTTCTTCTGGAAAACTGGGAATCAATTCTAACTACTAACATTTTGTACATTTTCTTTAACAAGGCGGATATTTTATTTTCAAATAAGTCATTAAAGCATTTGTTTGAGTGATATTTAACGTTTTTACAACTGAAACATTTGAATGATTCAATCCAGTATTCACTCTTGCATAGTCGATAGTTACAATTGTATAATTCACACCACTTGTTGCAACGTTGACGCCATCAACCAGCCACGTTGTACCCCCATCCGATGTCTGTATTCCGTTGTACGAAAGAAACATTCCGTTTCCTTTCAACGTCATTGACAACCTTAAAACTTCAGAAAGAATTGTGCCTGGAACAGAAAGAATTGAAAGATAATTAACAAAAGGTAATACACGTAACACATCATAGCCGATGATCGTATCGCGAAGGATATCATCGATACGTATTGCTCCGCTATTAAATATACTTATCGTTGGTCGATTCATCGATATCGCATACATCATACTTTCACAAATTGTATCAGATAGAAGAGTTTGTGAAGATCGAACAGCTCCTGATCTCCCATCGAGGTTAACACCTGCTGGTAAACAGGAAATAGTTTCTTGTGGCACATATCCCAGTCGAGTGAATGCTTGAATACCTAAATTATACCAATATTTAGCCACATTTGCAGTTTTCTTCTCTTCAGCTATGTCATCCGTTACTCTTGCCAGTGTGCTGTAAACGCGAAACCTTTTTGTATCGATATTGTAGACGCATCGGTGAATAAACACTGTGTATGCATTGGCATCTGCTTTATGAATAGGTGTGTACTTTGGACCTCGTAAATATGACACATCTTCATGCTCATGTCCGCCGAGTATCAAGTCGATTTGAGGAATATTTGAAGCGAGTTCGATATCGCGAGCGATGTCTAAATGAGTAAGTGCGACAAGAACATCATACGATTCATTAGGAAATTGTGCTAGAAATTGTCGAGTATAGTTGACCAACGATGAATCGTTTGTAAAACGAGCATAGGTCGATGGAGTAGCGAGTGTTAAACCAATGAGAAGTATCCGAACGCCGCTGATCGTGAGAATTTTATAAGTTAAACTAGATCCGATTGGTTGATTACTATTAATTTTAAAAACATTCGAACTAATCCATGAAAAATTAGATTCGTTCATCCTTGACAATAACTCGTTTTCGGTAATATCGAACTCATGGTTACCAAATGTAACATAGTCTATCCCAAGAGAATTCATTGTTGCAATCATCTGTCTACCATTCAAAGGTCTTCCATTGACTTTTGCTGTACTCAATGCGGAGGGCGAAACAAAATCACCAGCAAGAATGGTATATGTTGAAGGATTTTCTTCCAGTAATATTTGTCGTAAATATGCAACACGAGCTAAACCACCTTTGTGTCCATTGTCCAGTGGCAACAACTCATAAACATCGTTCATATGTAAAAACGTCCATTGAACATAATCTCTGTCATTAGGTAAACGCGGCGGAAAACCGATAATTGTGTTCAGATGATTTGATGACGTAATTTGTGACGAATCTCTTTTGTGTCGCCATAATGTTCCATAAATAGAAGTCAAAACTAGCAGACAGAATATAACTGCTGATAGGAGAACATATGCAACACCGTGTGGAATAAATATCGCTTTCCATCGATCGATATTAATCGAAACCATCGATTCAAATCGATCTACTTAGTAAAAAGAAAGAAGATTATATCCATAGAGGAACATCGAATTGGTATGAGCTCTTGCTGTCGTTAACTATAAAGTAGTCAAAATAAATACTAGCTAAGAGACCTTTACACTGCTTATTTTTCATCCCTAAGCATCAATATATATTCGTTGACACTCATCGCTTGTTTTCTACGTATACTAAAATGTCAATAAGTTCGCATTTTTATGCATATAGGTTCAAATTATGACTGAAGCAGTAGAAGTGTATCGAGTAGTAGAGAAATAACCAAAAAAAAATGTGCTTGTCAATTATTTTGTTTCAAAACATTGCAAAATAGTTCTGAAGTGAACCTATAGGGTGACCTTAATACGATATATTTCCTTGTGTAAAAGGAATAGTTGATGAATTTATAAGTAGATTAGCGGATCTCGTGGCATTTCAATGGTAATCCTTGTGAAAAATAACATTTATACGTACGTTTCTCAAGTCGTGTTGATAAAGAATTTCTACGATTCTATCTCAAATCAGTGTATCACAGCAAACAAATATTATAACAGTATTTAAAAGGCCTATGCATTCGTGCATTATTTATTAACAAGCAACAAGATAGACCTGGTGATATTCAGTAGAATAAAAGCAATAGTTCGTTTTTGATATGAAAATAATTAGCTAGTGTCAAGAAATACGTTATATCGGAGCAGTCACACCCACACCCTGAATTTGACTTTTATGAAAACTTTCCGTGAGGTTGTTTTGAACCATTGGAAACGAAGTAGTATACAATGAAATCCGTCAGGAATAGACGTTGTTTTCATACACGAATCAGTTTTCCTGATGAGCTATGTAAACAGTCCTTAGCGAAATCTTAGTTCATTTTAATTAAAGATGTTCTCACAAATAGTATCAAGTACTTATTCCTGCGTATATGTCTTCCATTACCATAAATAATTCATCAAAATCATAACACTTACTTTTTGCTAACATCAAAATATATTAATGGGCAAAATTTCATGCTCGAGAAGCTATTACATTTCATTATTAACATGACAAAAAATATATTTTGGCTCATGTTAATTAAGAAAACCTTTTGCACAATATCTTTTTAGATACTCAAGGTGTATTTCATGACATCTATTTATGTTATTGATATCTTAGGCAATATCATCAATATTGTAGTTTTCTCTCGTCGAGTATTACATTCCAACATTTGTTTACGTTATTTTATTGAAACGCCAATTGTCCAAATTCTTCTCTTCAATACTGTCGGCTTAACACGAGCGTTGATCTTGCTGGACATGAAACAATTGCAAATACATGCTTGTATAGCGCCGATTGATTCTGCTTACGCACAATTTTATGTTATTCAAACCACTGTTTCATCCATTATGCCATTTATCATCATTAGTGTATTTACTAGTTTAACTATTCACAACATTCGTAATTATCGACGTATACAAATAACTACGCTGAATAGTGTCGTATCAACAACAGTGAGTAGTCGAGCTCTTCCGTTGAACACCAATCATCGTCGACCTGGATTCCAGCTGATGAAAATCTCATTTCTTCAAATGATTTTCTATGTTATTTTGGCAATGATATCAACAATCCTTTCTCTTTATTCGTATTTGACAAGTACATTATCGAAATCAACAGATCAACTAGCGATTGATACATTCATTATTTCCGCATCGAAAACGTTTCTCGAATGTGTCAAATGGATAGGGCATGTCGTTCCGTGATAGTTCATTTCACTATATCGGTGAAACCATTCTTCAAGTGAAAAGACGCCTTCGTCTGATATTCTCATTGACAAAACAGTACATAAAATCAGGATTCATCTTGTGAAGAATTCCATATGAATGACTTGTAGGTCAATATTTATAGAATAACATATTCTAATAGAAGAACTAACTTGTGAAATGCATCTACTTGGCGAACAGCATAACTAAAAGACGTTCATTCACTCAATTACAATAGCGTATGTAGAGCGAAATGCACAAATTGATTTTTAATGCATTAATGCATTATGTTCTTCCTCTACATTCAGATTGGTTCATCTATAAGTACCTTTAAAATCTTAACTTTTCTTTGTTTTACGAAATAGATTATTTCGAAACTAATCGTCAATTCCAATGACTGATGATTCTCCGGATGAACTATCAAGTGAATCAAAGCCTTCATTGACAGTCGCCAAACACATTTACTTCGATGAAGACCACCATGAAAATAACGATGAAAATACATCGACACAGCAGAAAATCATCGAACGACCAGTCTCCTCAACAGTTCGCATGGATGGAAGTGATTTAATATCACGCTGTCAAAATCTAATTCCATTATTATCAGATACAAATGCCATTACGACGGACAAAGACCAATCGAATGAAAAGGCCGAAGAGGAATTCCATTTACCTGTTGACGATGACGATTCAGAATCTGAGAAAAGTGCAAAAGAAAGCGGTGAAGCTTCATCTTCAACCGATGAAGAAATTGTGAAGAAAAAACGAAAAAAGAAGAAAAAGAAAAAGAAAAAAAAACTAAAACCTAATGACACAGATACCCCTAAAAACAATCAAGATTTATCATCTCAATAAAATTTTTAAAAAAATACAGCTTCTTTTCTTTTCTTTCTAGATTTTCGAAAAATCATGTCAGCTGAAGGTGATGTTAATCCAAAAGCTTATCCATTAGCAGATGCGAAGCTTACTAAGGACATTCTCGAATTAGTTCATCAAGCACATAATTACGTAAGAGGTTTCTTCTCATTCCAGCTCTCAAATTTATATTTATCTCTCTAGCGACAATTACGTAAGGGTGCAAATGAAGCAACGAAAACTCTCAACCGTGGAAAATCTGAACTGATCAGTAAGTATCATCCGTATAACTTAGCCATCTCCATCAAAATTTTTTCTTTCAGTCATGGCCGCTGATACAACTCCGATCGAAATCTTGATGCATCTGCCATTGTTATGTGAAGATAAAAACGTTCCATACGTATTCGTACGTAGTAAACAAGCTCTTGGTCGTGCCTGTGGGGTGACGCGGCCAGTTATTAGTGCAAGTATTACAGTTAATGAAGGTTCACAATTAAAACCACAAATACAAAGTTTAAAACAAAATATTGAAAAATTGTTCACATGAACAAACTTCATGTTGTTGGCTCGTTTTTTTTCTCAAATATGTTTTCGTGAAATAAACCGCCAAACATGTCAGTTAAGACATGCAATTTACTCGGCTAGTTTTCAAATCATCTGAATCTTTCCTTTCGCACGATTTCGTAGTTGTCGAACCTGCTTAGTTCATGAGAAAAAGTCGGTGTCCGTACTTGAAACCGATTAGATAGTGGTAGCAGATTTTAATCCCAAAGAGAGAGGATATGTTATTTTTAACTATGCAATTGATGTTCATTAATGAGCGTTGAGAGACGTTCATGTCGATGACAAGTATATGATTGACGTGTGTATGCGATTGTCACGCACATTTTCAAGAAAAACGGAACATTAATTAATTGCCATTTTTCTTCTTTCTTCATCAATCTGTACGCATATATGATTAAAATCGAGAAAGTAAAGCATATTAGAAATGCGAGTAAACAACATATGTCTCGAGATGATCAAACGTATTTATATTCGTGGTATGTGAGAATGTCTGCAGATTATCTTTCTTCTTTTGTGCATCTCATTTGATGAGTAAAATCAAATAGAACGAAGAAGAAGAAGACGACGACGATGACCAAAGGATTGAATATTTTTTCAATTTCAAGCAAAAACAAACTGCCTCAAGCAATGCTTTTCAATTTTTCGTTTAATGATGATGCTGGCGTCATAACAAGTTACATATTCGTGCATAACTTCACACTGTACACTAATCCGTCATCTCAAGCTATCAATTGAGAGAAAGGAAAGAGACTATTAGAAACAAGTGTGGATTTAGTTTTTTTTAATAGGCAGTCAATGTAACATCGAGGTAGATTAAGGTGTAAACAGACTCTTTTCTTTTCCAGAATTCTGTTCTTTTCACACTTCCCGAACAAAATCATGCACTCGTCTTCTCAATCTCATTGGTTTGCTTCTAATCCTTTATTTCAATTGGTTCACATCTTCTCATCTTCTTTTTCTTTCTCTCTGAAAAATCTCATTGGATAGAGAGAACCGCGAAGAAAAAGAAGAAGAAGAAGAAGAGAAAAAAAGTCATCCTATTCTCATATACATACCGGTTGTCAATCAACATCGACTAACGATCATCGCGTGACGTACTCATTTCTCTTTTTGCTTGGTGTTCGATGAATTTTTTTCATCAGCAATTCTAATCTATTTCAAATTCGAACTGATTCTTCAAAAAGTGGCTTCTGTAAATAGTCCAACCAAATATACCTCGTCACCATTAGGTGATTACTATACGAACTATGCCTCAATGACCAACGAACCGTCGACACTGAAATTTGGATATACAGATCCATTCTCCTTTGGTTTTAGTCAACATTCAAGTTTAGCATACAATGGTTCATCACAACGAAAACAACGGCGTGAACGAACGACATTCTCTCGTGCCCAACTCGATCAGTTAGAAACCCTCTTCGACCGAACACGGTATCCCGACATATTCATGCGCGAAGAAGTTGCAATGAAAATCAATTTACCCGAATCGAGAATACAAGTAAAACAGTCCTCGTTCACCTTTTCACGACCATTCATACAGGTTTCTTTTGTAGGTTTGGTTTAAAAATCGTCGTGCTAAATGCCGGCAACAAGACAAGGCTACCAAGAAACCGTCGTCATCGTCTAATAGTAGTCTACATGACAAAAATGATATCTCACCTTGCAAACGAGAGGCGAAAAGTCCGTCGCTTCGTCTCAATCGTCACTCATCACCGTCAACTAACGGTGGAACAAGTTCAGATAATTCAACAGCATCTGCAGCTGCAGCCGCATCTTTAGCAGCTTGGTCATCACAAGCTGCTGCTTATCATCATCATATTTATCCGACATCGTATAGTCCAAACCAAGCCCTTTTTTATAGTAATGATCCAGCAGCAGCCAACCCGGCAATGTACGGCAGTAGTTATCGAAGTCAAGAAATGGATTTTCTTCAACCAACAGGAATGTATGGCCGCCCAAGTGAAGAATTTATCAATGGATGGACCAACGCTCATCATCATCATCATCATCATCAAAACTTTAAAATTTTCAATTAATGTTGTGTTTGTAAGCGAACAGTGTAGAAAAAAAAAGAGCGAGAGAAAAAGCTGTTAAATAAATGAGAAAAAAAGGTATTTAATTGGATGTAATGATGTTGACATATACTCGTTGGTAGAAAGCTTAGCCTATTTGTCAATAAAATCATATGGAACTATATGAAAAGTCAATCAAGGAAAAAGCTTCATTTTGTCATTCTTGCTTCTCTCTTTCTTGACATCAATTAGTTCGTCTTTTGTGTATATTATTAAAGCAAAAGAGAATGGAATGGATTAGCTCAAGTCTGAGACTGAATATTGCTCTTCTAGCAACATACTGCTCGAGAGAAGATCACATTGGATGCTATTATTCGTGTTTCAAGGAAAAGCACACATCACAATCTATTTATTCATGGGTACACAAAAGATCAGATCATATCTTCAATGTAGAGTAAAGGAGAAGAAGAAAAACGTTCTTTTTCTTCCTGCTGATTGCACCAGTAAAGAACGTTGCTGCTTCTATATTCTAGTTTGTATCATAAGCCGATTAGTCGGGATTCTGATCTTCGATCGAGAATGAGTTAGATTACATTTTCCCCTCTTTTTTGAATAATGCAAACAGTAACAATCGCTAGGTGGTCTTTAAGCCGATAGTTTCTTTTCTCATAGATTCTTTCCTCTTCTTCCCACCTGAATGCCATACTCACCATTCCACTTCAAAAAAGATATTGCGAGACACACGACACGATTTGATGCCTCGAGCTAAGCTTATCTTATTCACGGCGTCAGAATGACACCGAAAAGAAAGTACAAAGATAATTAACATTCTGCATTCGTTTTCTGACTCAAGCTAAAGAGAAATACTTCAATTACAATATCAATAATGGATGACATCTTGTTTAGCGACATAAGAATTCATCTGATTTCTTCGCACGTGTATATTCGTTTTCTGCTAATGATGAGCACGTTGAGTAAATCGATAGTCAGGTGTCGAATTCGTATATCAACTCTCTAGGAATAGTAAATCAATGAATAGCACGTTCAATTTTCACATGATTTTGAGACGAATGAATATTGTTAACTCACGTCTAGTGGATACGCTAGCTATGTCAAATAGTGGATACGTTTTTTTTTATTATTTTGCTTACAAAGTCAATATTTTCCTTCAGCTCATCTAATTGTCTGATTTCGTTTGCCTTATTATTCATCATTGAAACGTTGCATATAGATGTCGATGTATTCGATATAACTGGTCATTTTTCTCCACCATACGATAAAGTTGATCGACGAGTGAATATATACTCAGTGTCTCAAACAGAAAGAAAATATTCTCATACGAAAGCTTATCAATCGTTGCAAGGACAATAGCGCGCTTTACTCCCCTTAATCTACGTTTGTTTCAGTTTATTAGAAATGTGCTGATATATTTTCCACATCGATTTTGGAAATCATCGATGGGCTTCGATATACAACGATTTTCCAATGGTATCGATGAAGAATTGATTTGTAAAATTTCCCGTTTTCATTCACACGCAAACATTCTCTTGATTCGCATCTCTTCAGGTTCGATATGTGGTGGTGTTTTACAAGATCCGCTTCAAGCACCCTCGTGTGAACATACGTTTTGTCAAGTATGATACGCAAGAAAAGCTTATTTCCGTCCTGAATCTCTGTGTTCGTTTTAGGTTTGTATTCAAGAATGGTTATCAAGATCAGAAACCTGTCCCATCGATCGAACACCGTTAGAGCTCGATCAGTTAAAGCCTGTGCCGCGTATACTGAAAACTTTACTCAATCGGTTAGTTTCTCATTGAGGATCAAAGTACTTGGTGATTACGGACACTCATCTGACTATCTTTATCTTATCGCGAGTTGAGAATATTTATCTACGAAAAACAGATGACACAGGCGTGATTAGATCGAAAGCTTGTTCTCTTCTCCGATAATTTTAGTTTGGATATTACATGTGAAAATGAAGGTTGCTCAAGAAAAATTAAATTAGATCATCTAACTAATCATCTAAATCAATGTGAATATAGTCCAAAAAAGTTAATTTCTTGTGAAAATGGTTGTGGAATCATGTTACTCAAAGATGATCACATCGTGAGATTTGATTTCTGTTTTGCTTCAGAGGATATCGACTTAGTTTCTGTATCAAATAGAATCACAATTGTATTCAGGTGTTACGAAATGAATTGAACAATGCCAAATATGATTTACAGAAATATAAAAGTGACGTTGAATTTTACAAGAACGAAGTCCGAACACTCCAAGTAATTCATTCGCTTCGCGCTGCTTGCTAACTCTTCGTTCATACTTTCAGGAGTTTATTCGTACCATCTGTACAACGAATCCATCAATAGCATGTTGTTTAGAACGTGTGGAAAACAACGAAATCTTACGGTATGAAATACAAGCATGCATACGGAAACGCGGATACATTATTTGATTTTAGTTGGTCTGGTAGGTTAGAATTAGCCCGTGTAACCCATTGGGGTGGAATGATATCAACTCCTGACATCGTCTTACAAGATACAATCAAACATGCATTACTTGAAAGTGGCTGTCCACTTGATGTAACAAACGAATTGATGGAGAATGCACATGAACGTCATTGGCCCGAAGGACTTTCAACACTCGGTAAATCTCAATCGAAAAATGGCGAAATTTCGAATAGAATTTGTCGTTTCTAGAAACTCGTCAGTTAAATCGACGACATTACGAAAGTTACGTGTGTCGGCGTATCGTTGGTCAGCAAGCAGTTGTTGTTCTCAGTTGTGACAATCGGCATATGGATGACATTATGCGTAACAAGAAATTCGATTCGTTTGTTGAAACTAACTTTTATTTTTCTTTTCTAGTCGTTGAACCAGGAATCATTGTGATCTTCTCTCATGGTGTCAAATAATCAAAACGAAGCACCAGAATCTTCTTTGAGAAGAAAATAGATTTTTACAGAACCATGTTGTTTTGTATTAACTATTTCATAATGACGAATAAGAAATATAGCTGCCAAACCGTACATCAATGTTGGCAAACCTAAATTAAGTACCTTGAAAAACGTATAAAGACGATTTTCCGAGGACAAATCGAACGCTTTGGGCCGTTGAGTGCAATGATATTTAATATAAGGAAAACAACCTGAAATGACAGAAGTCTTTGTGAAACGAAAGAAAAGAGAAATAATTACCGGTTCTTAAGATATGATAATTGTGTCCGTCGATATCAAATTCGAAATGAGTTTGACCGAACTGATCGTTAAGACAATCGAATTGAGAGATAAAATAAGATGTCCATGGCGGATAGTTGCGTTGTTGAATGTGACAACGAAGGACTTCAGATGCTTTCGGAAGAAGTTTCGAACGGAAAACGTGATTATACAAGCTGATTAACATTCTTTTCAGTTCTATACATTATCTATAACATTTTTTAATTGACTGGCAAAGAGAAATTCATATTCTAACAGAAACTTTTATTCAAAGATTTGTACAAAAATGAAGAGAAAGATCAAGACATTAATTGCACTGGTCGTTTATTCGTGTTGTTCATTGGTTCCATAGATGGAGTGAATACGCTCATATCAGGGTCTTCTTTGAAATCCATAGTAAATTCATCGATTTTTGTAATGATTCCACCTGAAAGAAGAGAAGACGTCTAAGTTAGAAGTAATAACTTATCTTACTTCGTCCTGGCTTGACGCATAATTCATTTTTGAAGACTTGTGTGATGCAATTTTGTAAGCGGAGAATGTCTCCTGGTGATATCAATTGTCCGGCTGTATTCCAAACATTAAGTGTCACAGAGCCCGTGCGATCTGCCACTTTGAATGAATGAATTTCATGTCCTTCACGCGTTTTTTGCGGATTTGCTTGAATACGTAGAACAATAACTACCAAGCTTATCTGACGTTGATTCGGTTCAAGTTTTCCGATGACAGTCGTCGGTTCGAACCGGTCTTTAGGAGGCAGATTGACAACAAACGGTAGTGTACCATCAGTATCCATCTAGAATAGAAAAATGTCCTGAAAATCGATTTATTTCGCAGTCGGAATAGTATAAGTGAAAAAATCATCAGCCACAAAAACAGGTTTGCTTGTCGACTGTTTCGCTTGTTCCAATAGGAGATCCACAGTTACGTCTTCGTCATCATCATCATCCTCTTCTTTTTCCTTCTCATCGTTTCTTTCTTTTTTCGGCTTTTTCACGACGTTTTCTTTATCTTCTAACGATTTCGGTCTGTAACGTTGACTAAAATGGTTCAGCAACAAGCATTTCGCTTTGCATTTCTCGGCAATGGATGTCGCCATGGAAGGCGTCGAATGGCCGAATTCAATTGCTTTTTCCTGTAAAGTATTATCATGTGTACATTCATGAACAAGAACATCACAGTTTTGTGCAAATGGAATGACATTCGATGCATCGCAGCAATCACCAAGAATAACTAAACGACGACCAGGTCGTGACGGGCCAACGTAATCCAAGGGTGAAAGTACTCGGCCATCATCAAGTGTAACCGTTTCACCGGCTTTCAAACGAGAACAGAATGGGCCTGGTTTAATACCTGACTGCTGTAGTTTTTGAATATCGAACTTTCCTGGAAGATCATTTTCTACAATGACATATCTAAATTTCAATCGACTCGTTCAACATTGTATCGAATGCGCACATTTCAATCATACCCGTAAGTCGGTACTCGATGTTTGATGGAAACGGCATAAACGGAACAGTTATCTTCATCACTTGCTAGATGATATCTTCCATCTTCACTGATGGTTACTGTTCGACATCGTTCGTCCTTCACCTGCTTATCCAATGTTGCCTTGATTAGGTTTTCATCAACACCGTCATATGAATTCGGAATCAGTTCAACGATTTCATATTTAAACGATAACCAAGAGTGAGATAATCTTAAAGTAGTTTCAATGAACTCTCGCAAACCGAGTGGACCGTAGATCATCACAGTTGCTGGCAGTGCAACTGATGAGAGTGTACATAAGAACCCCGGTAAGCCAAAGAGATGATCACCGTGCAAATGCGTGAGGAAGATTTTTGTTATACGCGATGCTCGTAATGAGGAACGTTGAATTTGTATTTGTGTACCTTCACCGCAATCGAATAGGTAAATATTACTTGTGCCACTCAGACGTAAAGCTAAAAAATGCTCAATTTTTAATGAGATAAAATAATGAATGAATATTTTCCTTACCAAGACTCGATGCGCCCCGATGTGGACTTGGATTATTCGAGCCTGTACCGAGAAAAATCAGCTCCATTCGACGAAATGACAGTAGGAAATGACGACGACTTGTGCAAGAGTTTGTAATTCCAGTCAATACAAGTCGAACGACCAATCCTACAGAAAAACAAAGATGTCGCTAAATAGCTGAATTAATTTCAAAAATTTCGCGGACAAAATTCCATTTTTCTCTCAACAGACGTCAATCCGAAGTTTTGTGCGAAAAATTTTTTCTATTGAACAATAAACAAGCCAAAGAAGATTTATCTAATCATAGACGGATTTCCGTTTGGGTTAATCAACCTGCATACAAATGTAAACATTTCCATGGCATGTCATCATCCGAATCACATACGAAAATCTATTCATTCCAAATAAAATTCGGTGTTTTTCACCAAAAAGTCACACTGACAACATCTGAACAGAATCTTTCGATGAAAACACTACATGTAGTAGCCATTCGATTCATTCAAACTATGGTAATCATCTCGTTTTTGTTTGTCTATTTGTTCGCATCTCTTCCGTGTATTTCAAGTGTCCAGATCAAGACATCAGACTGTTTCACAATCGAATTTTACTCTATCGATACGAACCGTTATCGTATCAGATGTTGATTCCGCTAAATCTGAACGATATTCGTCTTGCAAATACGATTGTCGAAGTCATCATATCTCGTAAGTAAAACAAGACAAACTTCAAGCAAACTAATCTAATCAAGTTAACAACCCAGGAGAGAAACATTGTTGTTATTATCATTTGGCGAATAATAAACTAAGAATATTATTCTCCAGAGAAATTTCATAGTTTAGGAATAGTAGATTTCTTTTTTTTTTTTCTTCCCTTCGATGAAATTAATACAAATAGTTTATATGCTTCGCATTCTCTTTTTCTTATTTGGAAAAAACGGATGCTAAACAAATGAGTATACGACCTACTTGACGAAGGCACCTATTTTACTTTTTTTCTGGCGAAACATCTAATACTAGTATGCGCATGACTGCTCATTATTGATATTACATTAATAAACTAAAGTTTGCTTTTTTTTTCTCTTTCTTTTTTACTTTTTTTTTTAATCATCACTAGTCGATATTGTGTGAAGTCATATTCCGCAGGGAGGTGGTCTCGAGAAAGAAACGTCTTCATTGTAAGGTAATAGAGCACTGTTTTCCTTTCAATCTGAATTGATTGAAATGTGTTCGTTGATGAATTAATGTGATTTATGTTTTGTTCTCTGTCATTCAATGCCGCTAATAATCATAACGGATGCTTTTCGCACGTTCTTCTCTCGTCTTACATCTATGCACGTGCTAATATAACTGATGTCGGCAATGACAACGAGAACGCACTTGCTGTCGACTATCCGTCATCCAGGAGAGCCGAAAGCATAATAAGTAACAGAAGAAAAACGTGTATTTACGTATTTGTTGGCATTTCGACAACTATCTTCTGCTTTAGTATTATCAACAGTATTGACTAACAACAAATAATAGACGGAAAAAAGAACTATAAACGCTCGTCGCTCGTTTATGGGTACGACGAGAGTACAGATCAACAATTTGATAAGCGCGCATTTGTCGAATAGAGCAAGCGAACCATTCTTTGATGTGTTGATTTCAGGCGACTTTCTCGTTCGACGAACGATAGAAAACGAGAAAGAGAGAGGAGAAGAAAAAAAAACTACAGATCAGCTTTCTTTTGTAAGTGTTTCTTCTGACTGTTGATGATTCTGTTCGTTTATTCAATGTGCTGATTACGTGCTTAATAATCAACTTCAGATTTTTTTTCGCCCAACTTCATGCTTTTGTTTTCTTTTCTTTTCTAAGTCAAATTTGATTAACCGAGTGATCCATCTTCATCTGAATAGAATAGAAAAACATTGATAGATCAACTGATTCTTTCTTTTTTTTTAGCGTATATCATGAATGACTATCCACATCCAGTACCTCATGTGCTTAGTTTACACACATATTTGTCACCGACATTCTGTGACCTATGTGGACAATTCCTGTTCGGTCTGTACAAACAAGGAATGAAATGTGAAGGTAAGTTGCTCTTTTTTGTTTGTATGAAATTATTTTCTGGTATTCGGATTTTGTGATAGGTTGTGGTCGAAATTTTCACAAACGATGCGTATCTGATCTTCGAGACAACTGTTCCTCGATGGCAAGAAAAATGTCCGATATTGCATTGACACACGATGATGTATGCGAAGAAGCTTTTGAAAAATTGACGACACTGCCTATAGTACTTCGAATTTGTTAGGTTTCCTTGCGATCCGTTTCATGTTAATTTCTTCAAATTACTCTTCATCTCTATTAGAGTCGACAACTGTCAACTTCATACTCTCACATTTCTCAGACGTAGATTCACTCGAAATAATCTAAGTTAATCAGACAATTGCGAGATATGCATACGCTCGATGAAGAGATAATCAGTTCCGGAAGATGACATTTACAAAACATCAACCTTTAATACATATTTCTCTTTCTATTACTGTCAACAAGAGTTTACCTGAATTGTTGTCTGTGCCTTTTCTCCTCTTCTCTCGTCTTTCTCGCCTAACTAATCGAATTCTTTTTCTATGTCTAATAGGATTCGAACGATTTCCGGAAACGATTAACATTAAGCGGTGCCGATCTACCAGCCGTCTTGCCGCATTGTTTTTACGTCCACAGTTATCGCTCACCAACAAAATGTCATATATGCAAGCGATTATTGAAAGGTCTAGTTAAACAAGGTTATCGTTGTAAAGGTACGACTAGTCATCTTGTTCTTGATTCCGACAGACAAGTCATTTTTAGATTGTAAAATGAGTGTGCATAAAAAATGCATCCCGAAAGCGACAAAAAACTGTCCAGGCATGTTAATGCATCATACGTCGGGAGGTAAGATGAAAAGGAGAAAGAGAAAGAATGTTTTATTCGCGATACATCGAACTAGATGATGACGATGATAATGTTTCACGCGAAACAACGGATGATCTGGCGATCAGCGGACGGTATCGTGATTTGTCGCCATTACCGATGAATATTGCTGACAATGATGATGATGATATTGAATGTACCTCGACAACGTCGTCGTTATTTTCTCGTCATGGAAATATTCGTGCTCAACGTCTTATTCAAAGTATCAAACGCGTGAAAAAAGCCAGCGGCGAAGCTTTGTTTTGGGAAGGATGGATGGTGTATACGATCGAGAAAGAGCCATTAACAGAAAAACGATATTACTGGCGCGTTGATGCATCGTATGTCGAAATCGACAGGTTTGATCGAGCCATTTCTTACTTTCTTCTTTAGATCAATAACGATGTATCAAAATGAAACGACTAATAAATTCTCTCGAGAGATTCCGCTAGAAAAAATTGTGTTACAATTGAATACCAGCCAGGAAAGGTTTCATTACTTTGAACTCCGTACCGATCAAAATATTTACTTATGTGGATACAAACGTACGCGCAGTCGAGTAAAGTTCATCATCTAGGTCATATTGATCCATAAAAGATTTTCCTGTATTTTTTTAAATAGAAATACGATATTTCACATTCATCGCAGCAAGCCAGAAATGCATATACACAAATTCGTCAAGCGTTATTAGCTTACAGCAACGAGGGTAATGATGTGAAAAGTGCGTTTACAATATTGACATCGAAATCACAAAATCGAGATATAAGTGAACTGTTTAAAATTAATCCGATTGAAGTACTTGGCAGTGGACAATTCGGAACTGTCTATGGAGGTACGTTGGTGTGATTTTACCGGAAGAAAAGACTCGAAATATCTTTGTTAGGTCACTCAATCGAAACAAATGAACAAGTCGCGATCAAAGTTATTGATAAAACACGATTTAGTGAACAAGAAGAAAAGATTCAACGCGAGGTCGATATTTTACATGAGATCGCTCACCCTGGTGTGATCAAATTGCACGCAATGTTTGACACACCTGGAAAAGTAAAACAAATATGAGAATACTTTCACAGGAAACTTCTTCGGATGTGCTAGTTTTATTTAGTGATGGAAAAATTACATTCGGATATGTTGGAAATGATCTTAAGTCAACCAATAAAACGTCTTAATGAACGTCAAACAAAATTTCTAATTTATCAAGTAAATTCTGACTTTCTTCTTTTGATCTGTTTGCATCCATTGAATATTTCTAGGTGCTTGTTGCTCTGAGATATTTACATAGTAAATCAATAGTCCATTGTGATTTAAAACCTGAAAATGGTTCGTTGGAAATGGAATTGAAGTTTTCCATGGGCAATATTCTTATTTTCTAGTTCTTCTTGCACAAGTACAAGACTTTCCTCAGACGAAATTATGTGATTTTGGTTTTGCACGTATTATCGGAGAGAAATCCTTCCGACGATCGATTGTTGGCACACCAGCTTATTTACGTATGAGTTTCTCATCATGTTCAAATGCATATCATAACTAGTACGTTCATTTTTCAGCACCAGAAGCGTTAAAGCCAGAAATACGCTTGGAAAGAGGATACAATCGGTCGTTAGATATGTGGTCATGTGGCGTCATAATTTACGTATCGTGAGTTTTTTTGTTTCTAGAAGGAAGTCGATTGAAGGTCTTTGTTTAGTCTCAGTGGAACATTTCCGTTCAATGAAGACGAAGAAATCGAAGATGTAATGGTTGTTTGTGTTTTGATTTTCTAAACATTTCCTTCTCGTTTTAGCAAATTCGTAATGCGAATTTTATGTTTCCAGTCAATCCTTGGCAGGAAATTTCGAAAGAAGGTACGAAATCATCGATCTCATCACTCTCGTTTGTCAGAACAATCTCTTCTAGCGTTAAATTTCTTACAAAGTCTATTAGAAATTGATCGAAGAAGACGAATAGTGATAAATAAGGTTTTCCTTCAACCTTGGCTTCAGGTGAACATCTTTTGCATGACACACAGATAGAGAGAGAGACATATTCCCTTCTTTTTTTATCCTTTGATCTTTTAACTTGCATGTTTAATAAGCACGGCATTTTGGTTTTAGCTATTGATCTTATCTCACATCATTTGCTTCAAGTTAATGCCGGACACCGACTTGCAGCTGCTAATACATTACGGCATGCGTTTTTTGAAGTGTGTGCACTAATAGAAGACAGTGAACTGAATGTTTTCTTCTTTGATTTTCCGTAGGATTATCAACTGTATTGTGATTTACGTAAATTGGAAGAATCGAGTTCTTGTGAACGTTGGTTAACATTAGCTGAAGACGATGAAAAATGGGAACAATATGCAAAAGAGAATGGTTTCACTAAAAAATCATCAACAGGTTGAAAAATCAGGATTTTCCATTCGTATGAAATTTACCAATAAATTCTATTTTTAGCATCGTCGCTAACATTGACATTCCCAACAAAAAACTTTCTCAGTGTAGAATCAAGTAGAAAAAATGAATGAGTATGCACTTTGCGTAGTGTCAGATATGAACCTATTCTCAATAATAAACTGCGCAAGATGGCAATCAATGGTTTTGCTCGTGAAAAACTCGATATATATATATTTTTTAATTTTGTCGATTTAGTGCCTTTTTTCTCTCTCTTCTTCTTCTTCTTCTTCTCGTGTTGTATCTTAAATTATTGTGGATAGTTGATGTCTGAAATGTTTCTCAATTTATTCATCCAGCAGGTGAGAAGACAAATAACTAACTGATGACAATCTTGTCTGTGTTCTCTCTTTAACCCGTGAAAATTGACTTGCATTTCGTATTTCGTATGCGTATATATTCACTTAATAAAAAGCCTATTTTTTCGTCGTTATAAACCTTTGTCTGACTATACAAAGAACACCAAGAATGATTAATGTTGTGCTAGAATGTAACAATAGTAGACGAATTCATATGAAGTATAATTCAATCATCTATGTTACAACAATTATTCTTCTTACAAAATAAAAAGTATATATTGTGATGATGATCAAATAGATTAGACAAAAACATAGTGCAAAGGCCAAAAGAATGATTCTCAGTAAATGAACGACTGTAATAATTGAAATTATTCATTTTCTGATTAACCGATTCATGTCATTCCCAGCAAGAATTACATTCGTTACAAATTAGATATACATGCCGTCAGAAAATGCACTGCATACGACTTTTGAAAGTTTGACTGATAAATTGTTCGTTTGATTCTCTATCTAAACTATACGACAATCCTGACAAATACATTCTAGTTTGTCCTTGTATAACCTTTCGATTGTTATTTGATCTGGGAATCCTTTTTTATCTCACACTAATCTGATGTATTGTAGAACCGATGCGGTCTTCGCGAGAAAGAAATAAACGAAGGCGTATTTCCATCCGCTTATTTTTCTCTCTTCCGCCAGAAATCGTCACAAACTATATTATTGCGTGTCATATCAAGTGGTACGCATCACCAGAAGTATGTCTGATTGTTCGAAGATTACTTTTGTGGAAGCATCGAGAAACTCATCGAAATAGAAATTACCATGACTACACTTGGAAACGAATAAGAAAATGCGATAAGTTAATTGCTTGGAATCTTTTTCTAATACATTTTCTAGTTTGATACAAATACTCCAAGAGTCAATGTTGTTGATTGACAGAATGTGAAATGTAAAATTTTTATCTCCCCTAGTACAGTCTTATCAATGTTACTATGAAGGTCCTGCTTTTACTGCAATATCAGCAGGTGTATTCGTTGTCTTAGTGAACATATTGAAACTGTTAAGACGCGGATTGACCTCCTAACGAATGAAACGAATACATTGCTGGAAAAACTTCATCAAACTGTCACTTGATGAACTTGAACGATGGAAATTTGGCATGTATACATTAATTGACGATGTCTATGTGAATAAGAGCCAAGAAATCAATAAATTAGTCGAAGAAAATAAATAGCAATTCGTTGATTATCAAAAAGAACAAACTAGGATAGACTATTGAAAAAACGACTAACTAATATAGAAACACAAGTCTGAATTTATTTACGAAGACCTTTATTATCCTTAACGCACCACTGTCCGTCAAAGAACTTGCCACAGTATCCACATCGTTGAACAAAAGTCAGTTGAAATTTTCTATTTTATAGAAATAAAAATTTCTCTTATTATAAATAAAAGATGCATCGCAGAGTAATGATTCTTCTTGCGTTCTAGGAACACGATCAACTAAACAATCGAATGTCAGTCCATCAAGTTTGACACAATCATCAGCAGAAAACAAACCTGAAATACAATCAAATTGATCATGACGTCGTCACAAAAAATTGACTCATGAAAATCCAAAACAAAATCTAGTCTCATCTCTCTTCGCTCCAGGCACATTTGAGACTTTTATACTCCTAATGCACCACCTGCTCGGTTTGCTTCTGTTCCAAATGCACCGTTTTCGTCTATGGTCCAAGTACTGGTTTCACTGCATCTTCAGGAATCGATTTGCAAACTTCGTTTATCTATCGACACTCAAATCAATAACAATAAAAAGAAGTAACCAAAAGAAACTATTTGGAATAATATTCCACACCGCTCTTCGCTAAATACAATTACGATGTGTAATTTCAATCTGTGATCACGATTTTCATTATTTTATTTATATATTGCTAAAAACATGTTCATTCACACTGAATAACAATCGACTACGAAGGCTAAAAATGAAAAGAGAATTAAATTTTTTCAATAAGATCACTAAGATCGTCGTAACTATCACTAATGTTGTCATCAATCATATTTAATTGTTGAATTGCATCAGAAACATCTTCACTCTCAACTTTTATTTCTGTTACAGCTTCATTATCGTTGGTCGGAAGAGTATTTTCAACTAAAATTGTCGTTTTTGAGTCATTTTTATACTTTTCGACAATTGATGAACTATCTGCAATAGCTGCTGCCGCTTCAGCTTCTAGTTGTTTTTCTCTACGAATCGCCGCCGAGGCATTCGCCGCGGTCGATTTTGGTTTCGGTTCGACGACTGGATTTTCTTCAAAATCGGATCGTAACCAATCTTTCATATCCGGAAAAAGACAAACGCCATTCAGACTCATATTCATTTGTGCGATTGGCAAATCATTTGGATCAACAATATCGTCATCAGTATCGAAAAGTTCGTCGTCTTTACTCTTCAAATCCGTATACTTCAATCCGTAACGTTGTTGATGTACACGATAATGATTGCGTAAACGTATTACTGACGGAATGTATTGTTTGCAAATCGTACACGTACGCGATTGAAGTTTAGTTTGAATCGATGGACAGAAAGCATCGAATGGTAACAGAGGTTTTTCTGTTCCTCGAACGACGATACCATGAAATTGTATGCGTTGAAATAACGTTCCGTAATAAGGTGATGTACATTTTTGATCAGCAAACGATGTTTCGATTCCAGCTAAACGAACGCCACGTGATGAACGATGAAACGGTACAGGCGGTGGAAGAAATCGATGAGGAAATACTTCAATGTAATTCGAACGCCATGGACCACAACATTCTGGTTTGGTACAACGAATGATTTGAATCGTATATTGCGTTTGAAAAACATGCGTGGCACACCAATATCTAAATAAAGTCAACCATCAATACAATTTCACATATCGTCAATGGAACTTACTCGTCAATATTGTAGATTGGATTAGGTTTGGTATCTGCAATTGTCTCAGGGTAAACAGCTGGTCGCGAACGTGTAATACGCTGATGTAGTGGAACTTCTTCGTCTTCATCACAGATTCTTTAAGAAATAGAAAAAAGAAATACAGAACTTCTTCTCTAGGTGAAACATACTGATTAATGATGCAATCTAGAGTGAATTGTGCATCAATAAATCGAACCATATCATCCGCTGTTGATGGTGGATCCACGTATTCTGCGACTACAGGATGTTGGTCGATCATATTCATATTCCAAATTTCAGCAAGAACGTCACCGGTTCGTTTAAAGTTCATCTTTTCCAGTTCAGCATCGACCGTTATACCGCTAATATTCAAATGTGTACCATAATGGTTGTGCGGTAAAACTAAACCTGATAAATCGTGTGACAGAAGTGCTAGACGTCGTTCGCAACCAGCGAATATAGCCTGACCTGGTGTTTGTGTAACAAGGATGAATACATCTAAGTTGTACTTTTTGAACTTTTGTATTGATGAATAAAGAGTTCTGGAAAAACGTGTGTAATTCATCGGATCAATGTTGTCCACGTTCATGATGATAATTGGTTTCACTTCACCGATATGATTTCGAGCTGTTTTTTCGAATTCTTTCAGTTTGACGACCTGTTCGAAATCGACTTCTTCACAATTGATGCTCATTCGATCATGTTTAGCTGAACGAATTGACACATAAGTAGGACCAGCATCAGTGACAACACCGACTTCATCGATAATACACGAAGCGTAAACTCTAAACAAGAAAATTCAACTTGAACAAAATTTCCTATTCGTACATACGTGGGTTTTAATTGATGTGGAATTGTATGCGGTATTGGTGTTGAATTAACTGTACTCATCTGATAATCTAAATGCAAGATCAACGGCGATTGCCCTCTTGCTGCCGGTCGACCGATTCGTACAGATGCTTTGTTGTCTTGAATAAGATAAAACACGCAATCATTTCCAAATGTTGCTGCTAGATCTTTGATATGCTTCAATGTTGCACAAACAAAATGATAATCTGAAGAAGAAGATGAAATTGAGGAAATGTAGTGGATTTCGTTACCTGGATGTTTCGTTAATTCGATGCCTTCGAGTTGTCGTAGACGAACAGCAGTTGAAATAACATGTTTTTTTCCATCTTCGGAAAAAGCACCAGAGGGAATCAAACTAGAAAATGTTACATCCATAGAAACCTAACAGATACTGTTCGAATGTTTCCTCTTACCGATAATAAGTTGACGATCGTCGAATTTCATAACTTCGTGTTCGAATCTTATCTCGTAACTCGTCTAGTGTTGTGCACAGTTGAGGTGTATTACCAGGAGTTTGATCTGATACTCCACCGATTCGCGCGATTTCTTCCAAAGTTTGTAATAAGTCCGATGAAACGTTATCAATCGAATGCACTGAGATCGTCGATGCTTTATAGAGTTTCAAAAGCTCAGTTGCCACTTCAGGATCGGTATTACATAAACTCTCCAGACGTTTCTTTCGCCGTTGACGATAACGTAAGCCAGCTCTTTGTTTCGAACGTAGAAGACTCAACTCAGTCGAACGTTCTTTTTTCTGTCGAATTAATTTCTTCAATGTATGATTGGTTTCCTCCGTTGATAAGCCCATGTTTTTCACTTGAATTAGATTCGCTATATTGTCAGAGATTTGTTTGATTTCTTCAACAAGTGCTTCTTGAACAGGTGCTTTCACTCGATTTTGTTTGGCGAGACGTTTCGCTTCAATTTTGGCAAGGTGAGCGTCGATACGAGCTTTCGCCTTTTCCAGGCCGCGAATCACCCACGGTTTGCTTGGATCTTCTTCTTCTTCTGTTGAAGGTTTGGTTACGGTACGTTTGGAAAATGTTGGTTCGACAGGCACGACAGCGTTCGGATCGTACAACGGATCGTGAATATCTGTTTCATCATCGGATGAAATTGTTCGTTTTCGAGCAGTGTTCGTTGAAGTTTCGTTTTGAACTGCATGAATCTTGTTCGAGATTTCCACATAACTTTCGATTTTTGATTTAATCAGTTCGTGATCATGCTTGATTCGATCCCATTCAACCAGTGCATTGTAATGACACAGCTATAGAGTAACAAAAAAAAAGAGAAAGAAGTGACCAAGCAGCAGGAGTTTATGCGTACAAATTTCGCCACTTCGGGGTGACTTTTCATGTAAACATCAATGAACGTTTTGTATAAACCAAACGGAGATGGTTTGCTTGTCATGTTGGTTTAATAAAGCGCAATCATACGGTAGTTTCGAATTGACAATGTAGAAAAAAAACGCGTTCGAAGTTGTTGATGAACATGGGTGAGTATAAAACATGTTATATTCAATGAAGCGTCTTTTCTTTTTTCGTTCTGCTCAATTTCATTGACGAGAAAAGAAATGTTCGATAGGTCAATAATGATGTGCGTCGTTTTTTTATCTTTACCTTGACAACATGAACAACTCGTATGATTAAAGACAAAGAACGGCACTGTCAGAAAATTTGTACGAGTTGCAAGTTTGAATCTTATACACACTAAAAATGCTGAGGAAATATTTGACTTTCTTGGCGATTTAGTTGAAATAAAAAAGTGAAAAATGACCGTATGTTGACCCTTTACTTTAACACATAACGAATAATATACGGAATATCAAAGATGGCGATACAAACACAACAGAGCACGGTTGATCAGCATCAAGGATATTCTTTTACATTTCATGTCCAATGATTGACATCGTAATCTAATGGATTGAAATGAAATATTGATAGAAGAAAAAAAATCAATATGTCTATATGACGCAACAAACTTTTCCGATCATGTCTCGTGTCAGCAATCG
The DNA here is from genome assembly GCA_905250025.1 of Adineta ricciae. Taxonomy (NCBI): domain Eukaryota; kingdom Metazoa; phylum Rotifera; class Eurotatoria; order Adinetida; family Adinetidae; genus Adineta; species Adineta ricciae. Next base: position 179,982 of record CAJNOJ010000162.1, on the reverse strand, counting down.
TTTAGTAACATAACTGACTATAAATTAACGTCAGACATTCTCTAACGCTGTCATTTGACTTTTGATCATCATCATCGTTAGAAAGTCGTGTTCTTGCAAGAACCAAAAACAGTTATGCATCTCGTCTCAATTGTTCTGTTTGGTTTAGTTTTGTTCGGTAAGACTAATCTTGGTTAATTCGAATTCTATCGTTTGATCATACTCAGATTTACAACAACAAATCGATGCGATTAGTTGTTATGTATGTGGTCGAGGTTCAGAAGGATGCGGTACTTCCTTTCGAAGTTGGGGTAGTGGAGTAGCTACATCTGCTGTTACCAATGCGGTTGCTTGTACGGTAGGTGAACAAACGATCTATTTGTAGAGATGTATTCTACAGTTTATTTTCAAATAGAAAATCGTATCGACAGTTAACTCGAACAGTATTTTACGTTCATATGTCGGCAAAACAGGAACTTGTACTGAAGGCGCAAACAACGATGATGGAACGAATTCTTATCAATATTGTTGCACAACAGATTATTGTAACAAAGGTTCGATTGGGAAGGGCAATATTCTGTCAGGAATATTCTCAATAAGTCTTGCAATGTTTTTCGTATTCATGAATTGAATTTCTCATTCGTTTTCTTATCTCTCTTTTATACTTGTCACCAATAGTATTATGTTGTGTGTTGCGTGAGTCTATTATTTTACAAAGAAAAAAAATAAATAATCCAGATTATGTCCAGCATATATAAAAAGTCTTTAAAAAAGTTTCTAATAATATAGTACAGTGGTTTTCAACTGGGACGAGTACATTCTAGTTTGAAGAACATTTCTTTTCTCTGATACTTGACGAAACACGATCATATGTAAGTAGAATCCTCGACTTTACACGTTTCCATTACCATTCCTTCTTGAATTGAACTGTCCATAGTGGAGAATTTCGTCGTCATTCGTCGAAAAAGTTTTCTCACCTCACTCGACATATACAAGTAGATATAGAATGTGAAAACAAAATTAAAATGGTAAAATAAACGAATGATTTGGATGCACAAATGTTCAATCGCTCGATGTAAACTACTTTTTACCACGTTACTTGTGAGATTAAAATACATGTTTTGTAAACCAAATGGTATTCCTGACATTGCGAGTAAAATCAATTGCGGAATGAGCATACGGCGGATTTGTCGCGTCAAATGATCTCGATGTGATTGTACAGTTGTTCTATTGAGGTTCAGTAAAATTCCTCGAGTAAAAAGTGTTATCAACGTTAATGGACCGATTGTGTAAATGAGAGGTGTTAAAAGAAAATCGTTGAACTTTCGATAGGTGACATTCATCAAGATACATGTTCGATTTTCGACTCCACTGTAAACGAGCATTGGAAGATAAACAATCGACCAGAAGAGATTTGTACCGATTATTGCAGATCGAACAACTCGGATCGAACTCCACCGATGACGAAAATTAGCATCGCGAGATGTACTCGCGTATTGATCAAACGCCGCCCAACACGGAAATGATATAGCAACGACAGTAGTCACGTAAAGCAAATAATTATGTTCTCGACAAGCAAGATTATTTGTGTTGAAGATTCCTAGGCCGAAACCATCAACAAGAATACTTTGAAGGTAGACAGTCGGTAAATGTATCGCTGTCATAGTCGCTCCGGCTAGGAGATAGATGATCGTTGGATTCCGTTGAAATGAACTTTTTCGTGTAAAGATGAAGATCGTTAATGTTGCACCAAGAATACCTACAACAATCATTGGAATAGCCAAAATATAATTGAGCCAACGTGATATAGCGTTTATAGTCGCTGTTGTCGAAGAGCTGCTCGTCATATTCGCTTCTGTTGTGTCAGTCAGAAAAAGATACAATTAAAGATGACTATTTAATATGCTAATAACTTTTTTCAAATGCTCGCTCTCTCTTTCTGATTAATAGGAGTGACATTTCCGCAATGAAAAAGAAAAAAAACTCGCCGTTTGCATGAGTTCTAATCTTTTGTGAAAAAGAAAAGGAAACACAGAAATCTGATCATATTATGTTTATCACAAAAGAAATTCTTCGCCCTTCTCTATAATGTAGTTATAGAAATTGTCTTAATTGTTTAGACTGTTTCACGCACTCGAGCACCTTTGATGTCGAGTGAAAGGAGAAAATGACAAAGTCAAAGATAAAGACAATTATGTTTAGAATGTGCGAGTGTTGCCATCCATTGCTCGTAATGTTGTCATAGAATTGAATTTGAAAAACTTTCTCATCAGTTGTTTGACGACTTTTCTAACTTCGCTTGACATGTAGAAATAGATATAAAACGGACAAACGAAATTACAATGGTAGAATAAACGATTGATTTGCACGAATAAATGTTCGATTGCTTGTCGTTGATTGTCTTTGGGAATATCATTTGTGAGATTGAAATAAACACTTTGTAAACCAAATGGAATTCCCGAAATCGCAAGAACGATCAATTGAGGAGTGAGCATACGACGGATTTGTTTAGTAAATTTACTGCATTGCTTGGTGATGAAGGTTGAACGAAGATTTTCCACCGTTTTCCAAGTGAACACAACAATAAAGGTTAACGGACTAATTGTGTAAACTAATGGTGTCAAAAAATAGTCATTGATATTTGCTATTACACCCGATTCCATCACACAGATATTATTAACGCTGTGACTGATGAAAAGGATCGGTATGTAGACTAGTGCCCAGAAAACAACTGAACTGACAATCAAGAGTCGAACCAATCGTAACGATCGCCATCGATTTCGAAAACTCGCTTCACGACGTGTGCTTGCATACTGATCAAATGCCGCAAAGCATGGAAATGAAATTGTCGGTACTGTTGTGACGTAAAGTAAATAATTATGTTCGCGACACGCGATTTCATTCGTGTTGAATACTCCTAAGCCAAAACCATCGACAAGAATACTTTGCAGATAAATCGTGGGCAAATGTATTGCTGTCATAATTCCACCAGCTAGGAGATAGATGGTCGTTGGATTGCGTTGAAACGCCTTTTGTCGTGTGAATACAAGAATAGTTAAAAGAGCTCCAATCACACCTAAAGTAATCATTGGTATCGCAAATAGAAAGTTAAGCCAAGAAGAAATTGAATTGAGAGTATCTGTCACACTTGACATATCTGTTAACAGTAGAACGGTCTATTCAAGCTGTAAATTGGCCACAGTTGAGTAACTGACAATAAGATCTGGGAACGTTCTTTCAGTTTATACAGAGCACGATGTCTAGAGCATGCGTGATTTTTTTAATATTTTCTCTTTTGCATCGCCGTTGCGCCTAGATTCGCGTTAATTAAGTTGTCACTTGAAGGTATTTGGTATGGATTTCAAAAGGGAAAAGTAATTGAGCCTTTTTAGAAGTAGTTAACGAAGGTAAATCTTTAAGAATTACCGTCAAAAGATGATATAAGAGTCTTTGGAAGAGTAAAGGGCTTAGTTTAAAACGTCAACTTTACCATGCTTACATAGTTTTTCATGGAAACAAGAATGCTCATGGCATTCACCATCTTTGTCATGTTCTATGTCTTTAAAATATCCGTCATATAAAAGAAGAGTATATCAATCTAATGCTTTAAACATGTCTTTGATTTCCCTTAGGCGAGGATAGGATCAAAATCGATGTTACTGCTGTAGATTAGATACAGATATAGGAATAGCTGACGCAGTAATGAAGAAAAAATCTTTGTTGAAAATTAAGAGCATTATATCCAACGATGTTCTCATGATAGAAAACTGTGAGTGGTGTATCAAGAAAGATTCACTACGCATATAATTATGCGCGGACTCATTCTATCACAAGGAAACTGGTCTTTGTTCTTCTAAATCATTTCTAATGAATCGTTCGGCAAGTAAACAACTACAATCTTCGTTCAACACTCAAAATAGATCAGTAAAAGACTACTATTAAAGTTAATAACAAATGCAGGAAATACACCACTTTTTCCGGTAAAAATAATGCTTAATCAATGCACCTCGTTTTCAATAGACGAAGTGGGTGTCGATATCAGTATTCTATACACCCGCTTCCGCATTCTGACATTCTTTGAAGTGTTCACCTACTTATCATACTTTTTAATCTCCGTCATTTGATTTATTTGTCACATGAAAGAAGAAAAACGTCTTTTTACATATTTCAACGAAGAAATTCAATAGTCAAATCGATTTGCATTCGAACTAGTTCTTAATCTAGTTCTTCGAATCGTAAGTGGTTTATCTAAATAACTATTCAATGGTTCAATACGACGTGGTTGAAAATACTTTCTAATCATTCGCACCATAACCTTTCTCATTTCCATGGACATGTACAAATAAATATAGAATGTGGATACAAATATAACATGATAAATCAAGCGAGTGATTTGTTGAATTAAATGTTCAATAGCCTTGCGCAGTGGATCTTTTTGTACTTTGCTTGTTAAATCATCATAGAGGCAGTTGACACCAAATGGCAAACCAAATATCGCTAGAATAACCACTTGCGGAATGACCATACGACGAATTTGTTTTGTCAAACGATCATGGCGGCTGGCGAAGGCGGTTGCACGAAGATTTCGTATGGTGCCATATGTGAAACCTGCAATGAGAACAAGCGGGCCCATGATGAAAACAATGGGTGTCAAAACAAAAGAATGAATGAATTTCAATGGGCCATCTAACAAAATGCAAACATCATTGACACTCCGACTGATAAAAATCAATGGTGCATAAATAATGGACCAGAAAACAACAGTGCCGAAAATAGCGAATCGAGCAAATCGCATGGAGCTCCAAGAATAACGAAAATCCGCTTGACGATGTGTACTAGCATACTGATCAAATGCTGCCCAACATGGATATGAAATAGCTGCTACGGTTGTCACATAGAACAGGTAATTACGTTCTCGACATGCAATATCATTTGTATTGAATAGCCCAAGATAGAAACCATCAACCAGAATACTTTGAAGGTAAATCGTCGGTAAATGTATTGCTGTCATAACTGCACCTGCTAACAGGTAAAGTATAGTTGGATTACGATGGAATGATTGCTGTCCGAGAAAGATCAGCATAGTGAGAAGAGCTCCGATGATACCCAAACTGATCATCGGAATGGCAAGAGCATAGTTCAGCCAGCGGGCGATTGTGTTAATTGCTGTGACTGTCGACGACATTGTGATTGAACAGAATGATGCCCTGGTACACTTCTTTTTTTTATAATTCAAGAACTATCCACAGAATCATCTGAGCAAAATGATGATTACACAGGATGAAATAGTTATGGATATCTGAAAGTGCAAATTAGTATCTGATTAACAAATCAGAAATGGCAGGTGAGTGTTTTTTTTCTATGTTCGAGTCGAATTTTCTCTGTACTGTGTTAACTCATAAACAAGGTCACGTTCGACAATGTACTTTGATGAAGAATACTATGATCTGTGTGTGTGTCAATGATCGATTATTATTTTATTGTTACAAGTATTACAAATGGAAATAAATCAATAGTGTTAGAAAAGACGAAAATGCATGTATTGCCTTGTTTTATAAACCATTCGCTTGTCTTTGTTGCTTAGCTAGTATATCTACTATAGCCATTTCGTAGGATGGTGGAGGTGGCTCTTCGACATATGTATGAGTATTAATGTATGTTGGTGCTGTTGGAGGTACGGATCTGGTATTTCTATTGACAGGAACTGGGCAAGATCGTTGTTGACTGTTCGTAAAACGTGTTGGCGCAGTAGCTCTTGCTGCCAAAGCCCGTTTGCGTTTGTGTCGGGTAATAAAAACAATAGCACAGATGATAATCAATAGAAAACACGGCACACTGATGCCCACTATTATTCCTACATATTTCTTGTCATCTTCACTACTTGAAGTTGGAGGATTATCTAAAGTGAACTCAATTGTTCCTGGCCCGGAAGCATCAACTCTAAAACTTCCTGTTTCTCGGCTGTAGTACGTTGTCACAACTAAATAATATGTTTGTGAGGATTGTAAACTAACACTGATTCGAAACTGTCCATTTCCATTACCATCGTCATCGTTCTCTAGTAAATTCAACAATGGATTCGACACAGACATATACGACTCATAGAATAAACCATACGTGTCCAACGAACTCACGCTCTGAAAACGGTATGTTCCACTCGTAGAAACTGATATACGTATATGGTTAAAATAATGTTTGCCGGACGATAGAAAACTTGGAGAAAACGTTGGACTTCTAGTTGTTAAGGTACCATCGAAATAGTTTGCATCCGAAAAAACTGAGAAAATAAAACAGAAAGCGATGTAGATTGTTTAGAGAATATGAATGTAGGTGAAGATTTACTTACTTGGAGACATGCTAACTCCAGATGCTCCATATGGTCCGCTTACTGTAATTGTAAATCTTCCCGTTTCTTCTTGCTTATATGTTGTAACAACCAAAATATACGTGAAACCAGATTGAAGACTGGCACGAATTCGAAATTGTTGGTCATTATTGCTATCATCATCGGAGGTAATCAGATTCGCAGTTGGTCTCAACGAATCAAACGAATATGAATATAGATATCCAAATGTATCCAGCGAGCTGCTGCATGCGAAAGTGTATACGTCACTAGTAGTAACTTCAATTCGTAATGACTGATAATAATATCTTACACCAGTGCCGGTGGGACGAGTGAACACTGAACTGCTTGTTGTAAGTGTACCAGTATAGACTGAACCACCAGATGGAGTGGTGGAAGTCGATGGTGGACCTCGTGCAACGATCAAAATACTTCCAGTGATTCTTGAACTGTATGTTGTTACAACCAATACATATGTTTGATAATATGTAAGATATTCTTCAATTCGAAATTGTGAACCTCCACCACTGTCATCATCACATCTCATCAGATTTAATGATGGAGATGTTGAAGAGAAATCACCAGTGTACAAACAAGCATATGTATCTACGCTGCTACTACTAACAAAAGTGTGCATTCCATCTGCACTCACTACTATTTGAAGAGCTGAATAATAAAAGCTGTCTGCATTACCACTGTTTGGTCTCGAAAATATTGGACTAGCCGAAGTCAAAGCAATTTGATATGACGACGGAATGTTAAGGGTGCCTGTAACTATACAAAATGCAGATGTTACAGAATCATTGTAAGGTTATATGAACATCTCTGATTTACTCGTTCTTTCTGCAGCTTTTTGCGATGACACTGCTAGTTTCTTGAATTGTACATTCGTCGGTCCAGATGCCAAAATGGAAAATTGTCCCAGATTACTGTTTGAACAGTTACTCATCACAACAAGAACGTATCTACCATTCTGTGAGAGCTCAACATTGATGGTAAATTGTTTATCACTACGATTCTCAGCGTTGACTGCGATCTTATTGAGAGATAAGTTTTCTGGATGAAATTCATCTTGATAAAGGTCACCATAGGCGCTGCATGATCCATTACTAGTAAATGTGTAAGTGCCAGCCACCTGTATGGTCAATTGAACAGTTTCATAATAGTATCGTTTTGCGATTTTATTGTTATGAAGAGAAAGCGTCGGACTTTGTAATGTCCAACTGCCTGAGTAGGCTGATATGGATGGAAGGACATCAGCATCTGTAATACGATTAATAATGAGAAAATCAGTCAAAACTACATTTTTTTAAAGAGTCTCACTCGAAACTGAGGCACAGACGAGTGCCAAGATTGCGATCTTGAGCAAAGTTGAAAGTTCTATGATTGTGACATAGGTGTTGTGAAAAGTCTCTCCTCGACCAGAGTAACTATGTTGTTTCACCATACTCAAAACGTTTTCTCTATTGACTTTTAGCTTTGTGATTATGAAATAGAAAAAATGTCTCGTTTTATAACTGTCGGTAGTTCTTTATCTTCCTAGTCAGATTTTCATCGTTGCATGTTGATTTTATGATATTTGTAATGATTCATATTTACCATGTAGGCGAATGTGTGAACAGAAAGGAAGGAGCGATAGGTATGTTAACAAAGCTGTTGGCGGAATGTGTAGAACTGCAATCGGTTAAACTAGCTCTCTGTTAGCTGGTTAATGCACATTAGATACGAGAACGTAATATTTATTCTCGCTCTGAATTGAGTGATGACAGATAAAGTCAAAAATCTCGTGCTCGTTCTGAAAAGTTCGATGGCGGAACGAAAAATTTATATCATCTTTAAATATAAATGACCATTGTAGCTCATTGCTTGTCGAACATTTCACAATTTCGTATGTCCATAAATCGATGAACGACAATAGATTCGATGAAGTGTGCACACGAGAATCGTTAAGTGGCACCGACCGAAAACAACGAATATGAAAATAATCTGGAAAAACGCGTTGGATATTTTGCTTTGTTGCATTGAATCGTAATGATTTGCAATCGTAAGCGATGATGAAAGCATTTAATCGTTGCTTACATTCTTAAAACGCATGTTTTCTAGAAGTTCTGTATCAGATAGGCAAAATACTCGCGATATTTGTTTTAGTCATCATGTCTTAATCTTCAGGTTATCTTTCATACAGAAGAGGAGCACGTCAATCTAATGTTTCAAGTGTATGTTTTAGAATTTTATTAGGTGAGGATAAAATGAAAATAAGTTTACTATTTTCAACGATCCTTTTTCAATAAAGAATTCTAATGAAGGAGGCAGAATAATTAAGTCTTGGTGTATTTATCTCAATCTGCGCTAATATTCTTACATGTCTGCTCGAACTTTTTTCCACCAGAAAATTCTATAAATTTTCTAGTTTAAAAAGATCTCTGACTAAATTATTCCGTAATAATATCGAGTTGATATCTCAAAGGTGGAAAAAAATCCGTTTTCTAATTGAAAATTTATCAACAAAGGCGATTACTTTGATCCAATGCAATTTTGTTGTCTTGAGTAGACAAAAACAGCAGTGAGTTGATCAAACTCGCTTGGTAATCTATCTAAGAAGTCGATCGTGGTACAGACCTTAATATCGTTTCTTACTGTCTACTATCTTTATAATAGTATCTCATCATATCGATACCCCGAAAGATCTTAAGTGTCCTATCTTGTAAAATGGTACACTATCGAGAAAACATCTTCTACAATATTTTTCCAAGAGATACTCTGGTTTGTTTTCTATTGTATGTATTTAGTAATTAGATTTGTTCTTCGAAGCGTAGTGACAATAAACTTTGTGAACATGCATGATACTATTCGATTAATATACAATGTGGTGAGATTTTACAGAAACCATCGTTGTTGTCATCATCAAATGATTGCATATGTATCTACGTACTACCAGGTATTTTCTTTTCTTTCCAATAGGAACTGAGAAATCCGACAGTTTTATAACGAAACGAATCACGTTATTTTTACTGAGAAATGTACTGCTGTTTTAAATGTATGGATGCTCACAAGTAGTTCTTGCGTGAATACAAATTTGAAAATTTGTGGAGTGGTAGAATTGCTCTGGAACTTGACTCAAGAAGCAAATGAATGTCTACCATTTCGAAATTCGCGAATATAGCTTGATAAATTTTGCCACGGTTTCAAAGATGTTGATTTGTTTGTTTGTTACGTTTTTCATTTAAGAACATTGTAACTGAGAGAGGAAAACGATAAGTACTTGATGGCATGATTTGTTGGCTTGCAGCTTATCTCAGACAAAACAGTTACAGATTCAAAAGATGTAAACAACAACATATCAACAATTGAAAGGTTCTCCTAAATTTCCGTCAATATTCATTTGTAGAAGACTTCTTTTCATAGATGTGCGTGAATACGGCATAGATATATGATACGGCTGACCGTAGTAACATAAAAGAAATAAGTATACTCTCGACATGCGATATCATTGAGATTCAAATGACCAAGACGAATATTATCAATCAAAATACTCGAAAGGTAAATGACGTATAGTTGGATTACGATGGAACGATCTTTGTCCGAGAAAGATCAGCATAGTGAGAAGAGCTCCGATGATACCCAAACTGATCATCGGAATGGCAAGAGCATAGTTCAGCCAGCGGGCGATTGTGTTAATTGCTGTGACTGTCGACGACATTGTGATTGAACAGAATGATGCCATAATACATGTCTTTCTTTTATCAAGCGGAAAATGCGTTGCGTTTTATAACCGTCTCCAGCTCCTTACATTCCTAGAAAATTTTTCCTGGCCAATCGCTGTGGTTTCATGATATTCCTTATTATTTATATTCATCATAGTTAGACAAATATACATCGTCTGAGGAAAAATAAAGAGTCAATGACAGGTCTTGAAGGCTATTGATCGGGCGTGTATATGTGTGATGATATCAGCTAATTCATTCCCGATCGAAATCGTTTTCGATCTTGATATGCTATTCCAAAATGTCCTGTGTTAGATGGCCAATGCACATTAGATCCGAGAATGTAATATTCGTTTTTACTTCGAATTGAGTACTGTCTTAGACACAAATCAATGCCTCCTTCGGGACTTGGACGATAAGATGACATATGAAACCAAAAATCTCGTGCTCGTTTTGTTGTTATACCCATTCCATGTGAACACCATCCGTAGCCTTTCCTGCTCACAAGCGTGTTATTCGACTCTTTGTTAGTTAATGGACCAGTCTTGTTGGAAAAAGTTGGAGCACAAATTCCTAAGTAAAAAAAACCATGCTTTGATTGAATTTCTGGGTGATCCATTAGTTGTTCGATTGTGTTGATATAAGACTTGAGAGAAAAGTTCGATGGAGGAACGAAATTCACATCATCTTCAAATATAAATGACCATTGTAATTCATTGCTTGTCGAATATTTCGCAATTTCATATGTCCATAAATCGATGAACGACAATAGATTCGATGAGACTTTCTTCGCTATTAAATTCGATGAAGTGTGCACACGAGAATCGTTAAGTGGCACTGACCGAAAACAACGAATATGAAAATAATCTGGAAAAACGCGTTGGATATTTTGCTTTGTTGCATTGAATCGTAATGATTTACAATCGTAAGTGATGATGAAAGCATTCAATCGTTGCTTATATTTGTAAAACGTATGCTTCATGAAAAATAAATTTATACACGAATAAGAAAAACCAATAGATACAAGGATGATCAATCCATAGATGAAGTACTTGCCCAATTTAAGGAACATTTGAAATGAACGTGTCACTAACAAAGGTACAGCAACATTTTCCGGGTGCGGTTATATCGAATTGTAATTGATTTCTATCGTGCTTTTCTGTTTAATACCATGTTTATATGCACGGAAAATCAACACCAGACATGTTTAATGTACAAGCATCAGTCAAGTAGCAGATTTTTGCTGCTTGTGACCGTCCGCTAGTCTGGAGAATGGAATTTATAACCCAGAAAAAAAGTGATCTTCAACATTTTCTTCTCATATCTCTCGATAATGCCGGGATCAGAAGGTTTACCTCCGATAGATGTCACGCCGATTATAATGCAGAGGCACGATAACGGATACCAAATGATGTCGAAATAATCAAAAGAAAAATTGTATACTTCATCATTTCAACGTATTCATCATTTTGAAAAGTCTCACAGCGAGTTTATTTCTATTGTAAAAGAAATACCAGCTGAGATGATCCATCTTAATTCATCTGGTTTGACGTCGTCGCGACAAAGAAAAAGATTTTTTTTTCTTTTATTTATTCTATCAATTTGATAGCGAAGGAAAGAAAGAACACTTAAATCCTGGTGAGTGTTTTTCTCTCCGTATATAAAACGAACACTATACACACAAAATCAACGCCCACATCCCCGCATTAAGAAACCATTTTAGATTTTAACGTCAACTTTTGCACACATTGACCTATGTCAGCAAATGATCCTGGACACATCAGTAAGTGATTGCAATCAGTTTGAGTTTTTCTTTACCCCATGTTCATAGATAATCTCGATCAAAACCAACGTGACCTTCTCAAATCGTACTGGCTTGCGCTAATCTCTGCGATCAATGAAGAGCCATCGAGTGTGGTCGAATCCGCATTAGGCGAAGAACTCTTTGACGCATTTGCACATGATGATCCGGATACAATACTTCTTCGATGGTTACGCGCGCGCAAATGGCAAGTAGCTCCTGCTGTTGAGATGATGATGGACACGTTAAAGTGGCGTCAAGAATGGGGTGTAAGAAGATTACTTGATCGAGGTGAACGCTGTGTGAATTTAGAAGAATGGAGCTCGGGCAAGTTTTATCACATGGGAAAGGATAAAGTTGGACGTCCTGTTAGTTATGTTCATGCTGAAGGACATATTCGAGGACAATATCCAATGGAATCCACCGAAAAATGTCTGATTTTATTCATGGAACTCGGCCGTTATTTCTCCGAAGTTCCTAACGAAGAAGGAACTGTTATTCTCGACATGGGGAATGTTGGTCTGAGAAATTTAGATTATCAATACATTAAATTCATGATCAATGCTATGCAAAATCATTATCCCGAATGCTTAGGTCTTTCTTTGGTTGTCAATGCACCATGGTCGTTTAGTACCGTTTGGAGTGTGATCCGACGTTGGTTAGATCCAGTTGTCGAGAGTAAGATTCGTTTTGTAAAGAATACCGATGAATTAAAAGATTACATCAATCCCGACGTTATTCCAAAACGATTACAAGGCAATCATGCAGATTTCAAATATATTCCAGTGACTAAAGATGACGAAGTTCGTTTAGCAACCATTCACGATGACGAGCAAGGCAAGAGACAAGCGCAGATGGAACATAGACAAGCAGCGAAAACATATTTAGACACGACATTAAAATGGGCCAAAACGCGGTCCGGCGATGAGAAAAGTGAAGAACACGAACGAAAGAAAGCCGCTGACAGATTATGCACTACATACCAACAACTTATGCCTTACATTTCAACAGAAACGCATTACCATCGAACAGGAATGATTTCTCGTTCAATGTTCAATGCAGCATATGATCGAATATCTAATCAACAACAGCAAACATCATCTACTTGAAACATTACTCATTCCATTAGTCTTTCATATCCGTTTATTTATTCTCGTTTTATGATCTATTTTACTCACGCAAGGATTGCGAATATATTTTAATAAATCATACATTAAATATGACAGTAACTAGTTATAAACATCATTCTTTCTTGTTTTTTTCTACGACACATTCCGCACAACAATAAAATTCGTCGAAAAACAACATGTTGCTGAAGCGAACTGTTATCTTTACGATAGTTTCTTTTCTTTTGCATTCGCCGACAAAACAAAGTCTTTATCTGGCAAGACAACCGTTTTTTCTCCTTTTCATTTTTGTTGTACACACGATGAGTGCTTTGAAAAAACTAACGAGCAGCGCTTCTATTAAACGACAACGGCAAAGTACACCGATTTCTTCGAGTCAAGGCTTGCGTCTGCTCTGGCTTGATAATGATTTCAACAATAAACATAGTCAAAATTCCCTCCGAGAACTGCAACAGATCGTTGACATTATCGAAACATATACAGATGTCGACAAATGTGTTATGGCGATTAATAGCCTTTCGAATGAAAGACTTTGTTTAATTTCTTGTGGTTCATTAGGCGAAACAACAGTTCCTGTAATTCATAGTCGTCCTCAAGTCGATACGATCTACATCTTTTGCCAGAATCGCACTCGACATGAACAATGGGCACGCAATTGGTCCAAAGTAAAAGGTGTCTATACAGATTTCGACCTAATTTGCAAATCACTCAAACAAACACGTCAAGACCAAGGTCACGATCTAGTTTCGATAAGTTTCGTCGGCGCAACTGACGTCTCGACACAAAATCTCAACGGCCTGGATAAATCGTATATGTACACGCAGATATTAAAAGAGATTTTCCTCACCATCAATTTCGAACCGAGACATTTTCAAGAATTTCTCAATCATTGTCGTGCACATTCTCGTAGAACACTAAATGATGAGGAAATAATCAAACAAATCTCCCAGAACTACCAACAAGAGAATGCAATTTATCTGTACACGCAAGAAACTTTTCTTTACTCAATGATCAATAGGGATTTACGAACGATGAATGTCGATTCGATGATCAAAACAGCCGTTTTCATTCGCGATCTTCATAATCGAATTGCCCGTTTACATTCAGAACAATATGGAAGACACCGACCGTTGGAGCTACTCACATTGTATCGAAGTCAAAGTTTGTCAAACGAAGATTTCGATAAACTGAAGAAAAGCAAGGGTGGATTGATATCGTTCAATCAGTTCTTATCGACAAGCACAGATGAAGAGATCTCACTAAAACTCAGTCGAAACAATGAACAAACGACGGATTCAGTACGAATTCTGTTTGTTATGACCATTGATCCATCGAAATCATCAACGCCTTTCGCAAATATAAGTACACAGAGTAAATTTAAAGAAGAAGAGGAAGTACTTTTTTCCATGCACGCGATTTTTCGTATTGGACAGATCGCACTAACTGATCATTATGGTCCGTTGCAGAAGGTGTCTTTAACGTTAACGAACGACAACGATCAGCAACTTCAACAGTTAACTGAATGCTTGAGGAACGAAACAAATGGATCAACAGGATGGTATCGACTAGGAAAACTCATGCTTAAATTAGGTCAATATACAAAAGCGGAAAGTTTATATCAAATCCTATTGAATGAAAATCCGGATGAACATGAGCGTGCGCATATACACTGCCAATTAGGCTTGAGCAAATATCACCAAGGAAAGTATTCCGAAGCCATTTCATTGTTTGAAAAATCGCTGGATCTATCTCGACATACTTCATCAGACGAAAGAAACGTTGCAGAATGCTATAATGGCATAGGCTTAGTTTATTGCAAGCAAGCTGACTATTCCAGAGCGCTTCGATATTACAAAAGAGCGTTGGAAAAGCGAAAGAATATTTTATCTATAAATCACTCGGATATTTCGGAATTATACAATAATATCGCTTATGTCTATCAACAGTTGGGCGACCATGATGCAGCGATCGATTCTTACAATAAAGCGTTTGATATCTACCAGAAAAATCTTCCACAAAATCATCCAGACGTTGCAGCATATTACAATAACGTCGGTTTAATCTGTTTAAAAGATCTTGATTATTCGACAGCACTTGGATATCTCCAAGAAGCATTAGAAATTTACAAGAAAACTCTTCCCGAGAATCATCCTAGTTTAGCTACGCTGTATAACAATCTGGGTATGATATATGTCGAGATGAATAACCTTGACCTAGCACGTTCATATTATGAAAAAGCACTGGAAATCCTGCAAAAATCCTTCTCATCAACACATTCGGATCTAGCCGCAGCGAATGTGAATATCGGTAGTTTATACGAGAAAATGAAGGAATATTCCAAAGCACTGTCATGCCATGAGAAAGCACTGAATATTTTGAAGAAAACTCTTCCTTCGAATCACCCTGATTTAGCTCGCTGTTATGGGCATATTGGTATCGTTTACTTTCGAATGGGTCAGCAGACAAATGCAATCGCATTTTGTGAACACGCTGTGAGAATTGCAGAGAAAGTAACACCGCCAGATCAACAGCTAATTCAATCGTTTAAAAGCAATCTAGAGTGTGTCAAAAAGAATGCGTGAAATTTTTTTCAAATAAACTAAATACTCTCCTCTTTGTTCTTTTCCTTGTCATCATTGAGTTGCGAAGATAAGACAAGATAAGAATCAAAACTCGATGCTCGCAATTCTTACATTCACACTGTTTTGTAAAGAATGAATCAAAAGATTAAACTATACGATCTTGTAGCATCCCCTAAATCCACTTGTTATTTTTCTCCAACAGCATGGAAAACTCGTTTGGGTTTACTGCATAAAAACGTTCAATTCGAAACTATTCCAACCACTTTTCTCCAACTACGAGGTGAACTTGCTCAACGTTCCGGTTGCCCAGATATAACTATACCAGCAATTGAACTACTCGACGGTACGTTCATCTACGATTCATTTCGTATTGCCGAATGGCTGGAAACGACTTACCCCGATGCCCCATCACTTTTCACCGGTGATGGTAAATCGTCTCGCGAGAGTCAACCTGAACAAGTTATCTTAGGGAAGAATTACAGTCGTTTAGTTGATTTGGGTCTTGGCGCTTCGAAATCAGAATGGGCGGTTTGGTATGAACTATTCTTTCCCCAACAGGACAAACTAATAACTGGCGATGAGCACCGAGCTTATTTTACATCAGACGCACGACTGGGTCCACAAGGCTATCAGAAACTGCTTGCACTCGATCGTCAGGAATTGACCCGACGTGCGAAAATGAACGTACAACCACTTGCACAAATCTTACATGAACGATCGAATGAATATTTTCAAGGTACACATCCAGGTCAAGTTGATTATATCATTTTCGGTCGTTACGCCTATTGTCGTATGCTAGATGCGGAACTTACGAAAGAAATCTGGAATGATCAGGGAGAGGAGTTGAATGAGTGGATTGAAAGATTGTGTCAAGCGTTCGATGGTCATGCTCAGCGCCTTTTCGATAATTCATCAACTTCTGAAAACTAAAATTGCTGCATGACTCTTGTTAGCGAGTGATTTTTTTCTGAATTAAATGATTAATAATTGTCGTGGAAACTTCTATACTTGGTTTGAATTTTGAAAGTCAGGTAAGATACAATTTTTAGAAACGCTTATGGTGACATGCTCTGAGTGGCTTGAAAATATTGACGCGAACGACAGAAATAAACGCACGTGAAGCTTCGATAATTGTTTTTGAAAAGAAGAATGAGAGATGCTCGAACTAAGAATACTCAATCTTGCGAAAGTGTCGATTGTGCCCATAAGACATAGATGACAGTTATTGCGTAGGTGGGTAATTCCAACTTTTTCAAATATACGTGATGAACTTTCACTCTTTCAAATAATTGGTGAATGATGCTTCTGTGCATTTGTATGCAGCAACAATATGCGATTATTCTCTTTTGGTTTGTGAACTTAGTTAACTCGCAGACATTTTCTCAGTCTCGCTTCGATTATCTCAGCCCTGGCAAACAGTTTTTGCCGGCAAATTTCTCTGCTCAACTTATCTCAACATTATCAACCAATTCATTGAGACGATGTGCAATTGCTTGTCATATGCAGAGCTTATGCCGGATCTTTGACTATGAAGTCTATCTTCTTCAACAATGTCGTCTCTTTGAAGGTGATCTAACAACTATGGGCAGTGCTATTTCATCTCCATCAGCAAATTCTCGCGTTGGCGTTCTTCAAACAACGTCAACACTGTTCGCTGCACATGGTCTTTCATGTCCATCTCAATGCGAACACAGTCGCTATCTAACATGTAAGAATGATTCGACGTGTGAATGCTTCCCACACCATTATTGGGATAGCTCGATGTGTCTACCTCAATCTTCCGTAGTTGGTTCGCCTTGTAATCAGAGTAAATCAATGTGTCGACAAGATATTCAGCTGTTTTGTTTACGTCTGGATCAATGTGGACGTAAGTTATACTCCAATGTAAGTTATATGTGACAATAATCATTTACTTTCCTTTTTAAGCGCTATCCATATACGCTGGTGTGACCATTGCCAATCAAAATAGTTATATATCAGGCAGTTCGAATGGTGTTTTGAGCCAACCAATGAGTATTGCAGTAAATCAATCGATAATTCTGATAGCAGATGGAACAGGAAATCAAATCGTGCAATTTTCTTACAGCACCTCTCCAGGAAACAATGGCTCAGTTGTATTTCGTAACTGGACGACTGGTGAGTCCTTCAGTCATCCAAACAATATATACTTAGACGTCCGTCATGGAAATAACCTTTATGTCAGTGACGCAGGTAACAACAGAATAATCATGTTTTCCAACATGCAAAGTACCTTGCCGGCACCAAAAATAGTGGCGGGTACTGGCTCCGGAGGAAACTCGTTAAACAGTCCGTCTGGAGTACGAGTCGATAGTCACGGTAATATGATCATTTCAGACTTTTTCAACAATCGAGTGTTGAAATACGCACCTAACTCTACTAGCGGTTATATAATTGCTGGCACAGGGTCTGCAGGAAGTGATTCCATGAGTCTAAACAATCCTTCTGCTATGCATCTTGATGAATACAACTCTTGGTTGTACGTCGTCGATACATCGAACCATCGTGTACAACGCTATTTCTTAAATGGTAGCATTCCAATGGTAGGAACGACCGTAGCAGGAAATAATGGCGCCGGATCTGGCAGTAATCAACTGAGATCGCCGTATGGCATTTGGGTATCAAATAAAACAGGCGCTATTTATATAGCAGATACGATGAACAATCGAATTCAGCGCTGGAAGGTTGGTGCGGCCTCGGGAGTAACAGTTGCCGGAAGTCCGACGGGTGTTGTAGGCAGCAATTCTACTATGTTGAATTCTCCGTACCGCGTGACTGCTGACGTAAATGAAACCTATCTTTACGTTAGTGATACATCGAACAAACGAATTCAACGGTTTCAACTTATTTGAAAAGACATACTGTCATTTTTTATAATAATTCAGCTCAAACTGTTTGTGATTCATGCTTTTTCTGTTCAATATTGTTCGTGTAATATAATACGTAAAACTATCTTTATTTTTAACAAGTTTCAAATTTTATTCAGAGATGTATTTTTATGTCTTTTATCTAATGAAAAGTAATGAATCGTACACAGTCATTTCAATAAGCAAATGAACGATACAGTTCTTTGTCTTTTTGTGCTTCTTCTAAAGTGTTAAATACGGGATTAAATCGTAGCCATTGACGTGTTCTCGCTGGCACTTGTTCTAACACTTCTCGAGCAACACGTATTTGAACTTCTGGTCGAAATAACCAACGTCGACTATAACCGAGTACAACCATAGGTCGTGGCTCATTCGTACGATTTGGTGTTCCTCGATGTATATGTCGAACGTCTCGAATAAGAATATCACCCCGTTTCATGAGAACCTGTTGTAATGATATTTCACCAGATTCAATTCGACGAATTGCTTCTTCTTTCGGTAACAGATGTGTCGATGGTGCCATTTCGAACGGTCCATTTTCTTCATGACAATCCACCAGAGGAAAGTTCACAGCTAATTGGTAGGGTGGTGGTTCTTGTTCCCATTCAGGAAAAAGTGATTGTGTATCACGATGTAAATCTTGATACTCGGAACCTAAACATGGCGTGTCTGTTGCTAGTTGACAAAATACTCCATCTGTGCCAACTAATTCAGAAACAATAGCTAGAATAATATCGTTATTGATAATTGACGCATCTGTCCACGGTGGTTGAAATGGTGGTGTGATGTAATATCGGTGTGGTCCACGATTGCCTGCTCCGTCTTCGAGACGTTCGGTTTCTTTCAACAATGGTTGAAAAACTCGATTAAGTTCATCGATTTTATCGACGGGCAGGACATTTGGAATGATAGTCGCTCCAGTTCGACGAACTTCATCGGCACGCTCGATAATCCAAGCTGTATCTAGAGCACGCTTGTCTTCCGTGGCCATCTTTGTATGCTTATGATTGTTGAAAAAGAAAGCATTATCATTTTCTTATCTTTTGTGTTATATGTTTATTCATGTTGTCAGCATGACTCAAAACGAAATTTTTACTTGAATAATAAAACAGTATTTCAATGAAAGAAAAAGAATTCTTCTAACGGTATTCATCACCACAATCACCTATACTTTGGAATAAATCTCGTGATTTCCGAGATACAATTTCAATCTGCTCGACATCATCAGCGTCGAGAATAAATTGAGATACCTTAGCTGTGTCTTGTAGGTGTTCACTCTTCCCTAGTCTAACACCAACGATAACACCTCCTACTGCTGGCTTGTCGAGAATATAACGTATAGCAACATTAGCAATACTAACATTGTATTTATCTCCAATACGCCTGAGTGCAGCAAGAAGCTCTTGGAACAATTGCCAACCACCCCATCGATCGATCATGTTCTTATACTTTTTTAAACTAGCAGTTGTAAGATCTGCACTACGTGGTTCCGACTGATTAAGATATTTGTCTGATAACAGACCACCACAGACGGTTCCATATGTGAGAAGTTTAATATTGTTCTGTTGACAAAAGGGGACCATGGATACTTCCGGACGACGATCGATGATAGAATATTGTACTTGATTGGAGACAATTGGAATACCTGCTTCATAGATTTGTTTCAATCGTTTTGTATCGAAATTAGTTAAACCTAAGTGTTTAATTTTGCCTTCGCTTTGAAGTTCAGATAAATATCGAAGAGCATCGAGATAACTATTGTTACCATAGTCCCACCAATGAAATTGAAGCAAATCTAATGAGTTCATACCCATTCTTGTTAAAGATTTGTTAATATTTTGCTCTACCACCGTTTTTGTCATCGTTGTTGGCTGTGGCACCCATTTAGTAAAAATCTGCAGACTATCCAAAGCAGATTGGCCGCGTGCTGCAAGTAATTGACGTCGAAATTCACTCATGATATCTTCAGCAGGACCATAAATATCGGCCAGATCCCATGTCGTATAACCGGCATCCAAATAATCAAACATCTGTTTTACCGCAGCTTTGGAATCTATGTGTCCATGACTACCACTCACTTGCCACATGCCATTTAAAATGCGACAAATACTCATATCCGGCGTTAGTTGAAGTCGAGAAAGAGCCATGACGCTACGAGATCTCTGAACACAATAACCGTTATTATTAGAATAGATTTCATATATGAGATTTCAAAGTAAATTTCTATTGATGAATGCTCTATTCAATCACTTGTTAGGAAGGCAGATGGCAGGCAGTCATATAAAATATCATCCTGGTTACCAAAGTTTGTGTCCGAAAGAGTACAAAACATAATCATATATTATATAAGCACATTTTATTTATTTAGTGTATTCAGTGACAATGTATACGATAAAGAACACAAACCGAAAATCATTATGGAACATTTATTTTATTTCAGCGGAAAGCATCCTGTAGTATTATTAAAAACTACATGGTAGCAGCTATATCGTAGGGTAAGTCGTTTGCTGTTGTAATCGAAATCAAAATGTGCCAGTATAATTGACCCAACCGCCGCAAACCGACTGGAATGTCATTGACCATGTATCATCACCTGTGTAGCGCGATGATCCATTACTATCGTGATAGAATTGAGCTTCAGTAGAATATGGGAAACCTGCAAAATTAATTATCGCATCTGGTAGGGTATACCATACATATGTTATGACGGAAGCGGTTTGAACCGCCGTCATGTTTGTTATTCCACTCCCAAAAGTTGCATATTGCTTCGCGTATGTTTCGTTGTTGTTGCGTTTAACGACGTAAACCAGTGTAAAATTGGAAAGTGCCGAAGTACAATTGAAATCAAGACGTTCAACTTGGTAGTTTATTGCGGAATTTTGATGAGAGGGAACAATGACACAACTGGTGCACGTAGTCGATGTTGATATGAGTAAGGTACCAGTCGATATTGCTATTGATGAGGTGCTCCTTGGCATGGTGCTGGTCGGTGTTGATGTTGATCTTGACGAGGTGCTGGTTGACGTGGTGCTGGTCGATGTTGATGTTGATCTTGACGAGGTGCTGGCCGGAGTCAGTATAGTCGTAGCACTTATAGAGGGACAAGCAGTCGTAGCTCCTAAAATATCGAATACACTAATGTGTGATCGTTAGCCAATATACATACCGTAACTTTGCCTGCAACAGATCACACTGGCTCGAACATTTCCAGATGGAGCTTGAATGCTGTTTGGACTACATGTTTCACTGAACAATGAGCAGACTTTGTGATCATAGTCATACACAGCTGTACGACAATTATTTTCATAAATACACTCCCAAGTGCATGATTGAATTGATGGATTAACCATTGACGAAGCATTGCGAAGAAAGAAACAAGATGATGCAGGATAAAAGATTCGTGATCGATGAACTTGTGTTACGATAACAGCATGGACAAGAGGAATAAAAAAATAATTGATGAAGAGATACATGATCATACAACGTGCAGTTTCTACTTGGAAATAAAAACGAGATATGTCAACTACAGAGAAGAAATAAACATTATTTTGTCCTTATTCTGAACCATGTCAAAATTAAGAAAACAAATAATCTGGAATGAAAAAGACCTTTTTCGGACAAACACCGTTTGGACTGTTTTCGTGATAATGACATCGGAGAAATCCAAAGAGTTTTGTTTGAACAAGCTATTACGACTTCTATTACATGTGTAGTGTATATGCTACTTGTTTGTATCTCGGATGCATTTCGATGCACATTAGATCACTTTTCTTTTTCTTGTATTTGACGGATGCGTGTCTTGTACCAGTATGGTGCGATTTTAGAGAGAAAAATACATGATGGCTGAGTTCTATCAGCGCACACACGTCTTACACTAAAATCGTCACACAAAGAGTCTTTTATATTATAGATACATGACCACAGCCCTGACTTTGTTCATATTTGCATGACTCAAAAGAGATTGCAGTCGTTTTCGGCAACATTGTTTGCGATTTTTGCTCCCTAGTCTTATAGAATATATTTATTTCCATTACAAACATATTGAAATTACCGACCGATCATTCCAGTAGCTACAATCGATGTACTATTCACCATGTTTTATTTTAACTGAATCAATATGTGACGAGATTGTCAATCCATATTTAGTAAATATTTCATTTCATTCATCACAAAAAAAAACTATTCACCATAGAGAAAAGGTCCTCTAGACATTGTTATATTTCGTCTCGTGTATCTAATGGAGAGGCAGACACCAATAGTGGTGGTCGTTGAGACGACATTTTAACTCGGTCCATCGCAGTCATCATCCAATTCATAGCCGAGATCGACTAAAATAGCTCACAGTCATACCTTCAAAAGGATTCTGTTGTTTCATCAAGACATACCAATTTCGATTGAGCATTCAAATTATCGATGACAACACGCATTTCATTATTTTTACGTTTCAAATTTTCGATTTCCGCTTTCAATTCATCCGTTTCCGAGAACCTATACATACGAAGTTTTACACCGATGTTCAATTGATACAAAAACATACGTTGGTATGACGAGCGTCGAACTATCAGCGTACATTCGATCGACAAAAGTTCGAGTATAGCTATACGTAGCTGCATTCTCAAAGTTTGTCCATTCGTTATTCGATTGTTTAGTAGCAAAACGTTCTAAATCATACAGCTCGTTTGATCAAACAAACAACTTTCACTCACTGAATATCCGCGCAACATCTCGACGTCGAAGACAATATTTGATCAATGTCCAAAAGTAACCCACAATCGACAAAGGCGGAAAAGCTAATAGGGGTTGTTCGAAATAATTTCGAATTAATTCATATCGTTGATAACGCCAGAGATATTCAGATTTATCTTGAACATCCATAATAGTAAAACTAATTACAAACAGAAAATAATCTTTCCATGCCTGTCCTCATTCTTCTCACTTGAAAACAGCAATCAGTAGATTCAGGATCAGAATGTTAATAAAAAGCATATGAAAAGCAAGTAACATTTGATTGACGGTTGCTTCGGATACAGCATCCGAACTACTCAATGGTGATTCAATAATACCTGATAATACGAAACACAATATAGACCATTCTCATAGTCAACAATCATTATTTACCATCTAGCTCGTTTCTTTCATCGTCAACAATTGAATACAGAAACCAATAGGGTCGATACAGAATGCTACTTGATAGATTTTTCGCATTCATTTCGATTGATGAATATCTTGTCAGTGACCGCGAGACGATACCATAGGCAGCAATACAAACAAATATGATGTAAACGAATCCAGTCAAATCACGTAACTAGAGGAGATTTACGAATTATGTGAACCGTTTGCGTAACAAGAACTTACCATATTTCTAATCATGAATAGTTTTGGTCCGAGAAGTTTAACAGCACTTACAAAACGTAAGGAAAATAAAAACCATAATTCTAAATCAATTGCTAAAACAATTCTAAAACGAGAAAGTGAGAGAAGTTATTGAGCAATATGTTAACCAATACCTGGCAGGTGTGAAAAAGTCTGGTCGAGTTTTCGAAGCAAATTTCAATGCAATACCAATGTAAAATAAAACGTACGGTGGTGCATATACGAATATCATCCACATATCAGCTTGATGCCATCGCTCTAACATTTGTGTTATGTATTCCATGAGACACTATTCATAAAGATCTTCTTTTTCGATTAGAATTATTGATCTGATTATACCTTTCGAATATCTTCGATCAACATCAAAGATATGGTGACGAGGACGTAGATCTCTGTCCAATGTAATTCGCTATGTGGAGATTTCATTTCGAATAGCATCACGTTACTGAAAGCAAGAAGCATCCAGATATAGAATAGCTAAATATAGACGAATGAGTTCGTGTGATGAAATAAGAATAACGTACGAAATCGTAACTCATTCGGACGATAGGTGTACGATGAAAGTGCCGAACTTTTTGAATATAATTCAATTTTGTCCCATCTTGATCTTCGATACCTTCCCAACGACGTTGTTTGAGTAATACATCTTTTTCCTCAGTAGAAATATTGAACTAAAATGAACGATGATCTCCGAACGAAAATATCAACAAGTAGAAAACTACCTGTCTCGGTCGATTTTCCTCGGGAAAATCATTCCGATAGGTAATTAATAATGGAGCGAGAAGACCCATCGAGAAAAGGCTCATGATGAATAAGATCTTGGACAGTAATGAACGATTTGTCGATTGACACAAAACTCCATACCATTGTCGATTGAGTACTTGGTTAAAACATCGACTGTTAATAAATGATCGAATACGGGAACTTATTGCGATCTAGAACATGTTTTCGTTTGTTTGAAATCAATTCAATTGATAAAGAGAAGCATACTTGCATACAAGTTACATTTCCGAAGAGAGGAGTCTCACGTAAGAGTAATTGACAAGCTCGGCGTTCATTTCGTTGATAACAATCATCGATACATGCCGTAGCAAATCGTTCGTAGTCACTGGATTGTTTTCGAAACTTATGTAATCGATCAAGATATCCATCCGAAGTTGACATCAAACGACTGGTAATACCGGCAGCTATGAGTGCTGCACTGATGCGAGATTTGATTTGAAGTAATAGAATAAATGCCATTTCCGAGTATCCTTCGATGACTGCCCATAGGAAAATCTCACGTAACATTTCCTGACTACCGAACGTGTCAGGAGCAGGAAAACGTTCTAAGCACACCTGGAGTGGATCTGGTCTAGCCATAACTATTATAGGAGAAACATTTTTTTCTGTGCTGTTCTCTGGAAAACCGTCCATATTTCGCTCATCTGGTCTTTGAAGCGGCACTACTGTTGACTTTCTCGTCAGATATTTAAATCGCGTTAGGAGAGAGCGAAGTTTGTTACGAATGTCGTTCGCTAGACGGTTTCTTGTTGTTAGTTTGTAAAAAAATGACTCCGTGTAAGGTCCAATCAACTTATAATAGAGTCGATCGAGATCGGCAGGCGAACATACAGAATAAGAACTCTAATTAACAAAAAAGACAATAAGCTGACTTTTCAAGAAATAGTTTTACTTGAATATATCTATTCGTCGTCATAGCGTATAATTGAGTAACAATAAATTTGAGAGAAAACGAAGCGCGTAGCATTGCTTCATCCTTTTCTTGAGTAGTTATTTCACCGGGTGTTGAAACCTGAAGTTCAATGTTTGTTTTAGTCTTGCCAATTTGCATCGTTGTCGTCGCAGCTCGAAACATCGCAGCCATGTCTGATGTACTATTCGGTTTGGAATTGAGAAATTCTTTTGTTTCAAGTATATCGTGCTGTCTACGAAGAAAATAATCGACAATTGCAGGACGATTAGTCAAAAGTGCTCTCTCAAATAAATCGGCACTCCATCCTGCATTGTTTAGAATAATCTACGCGCACAAAAATAAGAATTGAACATCTGCTTTGATTATACAATTCATACTTTAGTATTCTGCACTATACCGTTGATATAATTCCACTTAACAGCTAGATCTAGCATTTTCTTCATATGATTACTGTTACCAGTTCGTTGAGTGTTTTCTCGATGCATGTATGCTATATATCCCGAATGAAGATGTGTACTATGATGAAATTGGCAATTACAATACTTGCCTTTGAAAACAGCCAGGAAAATCGTATCTGTAAGACTGGTTTTGTCGTCGAGTCGAAATAAAGTTAAATACGCTCGATTTGCTGGTGCTATTGTTGATTGAATGCTTGAGAGGAGTGCGTCATCTAGATGCCGTTGTTTTGCAAAACTCCTCAATTGACGTTTGATCTCCTCTTTTCTGAAAAAAATGAACTTCCGATTAGTATGCCATTCATTTTTATTTAACTTTCATACCCAATTAATGTATGATCGGCAGCTAGTTCTAATAAGTTTCCTATAGCAGTAGCTAATCGACCACTACCATGTATAATGACAACGGGACGTTGTGCATTGATATCGTGTTGAATAACATCGAGAGAACTTAGGCCACCTTCAACGAGAATTGTAACTGTGTGACACTTAGTTAGTTCTTTCACTTGGCGAACGAAGTCGGAGCGTGGAGTATCGGAAATATAGAATGGTTCAGTCCCTGCCGATGTACGACGTTCGCCCTGACTACCATCATCAAGTAACAGCAAATGAGTGTGATTGGTTTCAAACGTATCGGGCTGATTTTCATCGATTGTTGACCATAAAGTATCTTCGTTACTGATATTTCGAATCACAAATGCTCCGGCCATTTTCGGAACGCTTGTGCGTCTGGTTTGGTTTTTAGCGAGATCTAATTGTGCCTAAAGGAGAGAAATAATTCAGTCATGTTTTATTCTAAGATTCCTACCTGTTTTTTAAGAACATAACGTGTACGGTCAGATAAACAGCCCCAACTACTAAGCCCAATGACAATATAATTTGATGCTTTTTCGTTCAGTAACGCATAGCGTTCAACACTTTGACCGATTACTTTGGACACTCCACTATTCAAACCAGTAGTTAACAACCAAACACCTTCAAATTCATACATATATGCTTTTCTAAAGAAAATTCCCCCTATCACATTGAGTTTACCTTCAGTAGCAGCAGCAAGGCCGATACCTTCCATGAATTCTTTCTCTAGTTTATCATTCATCTTGAAATATTTTGCACCGCCATAGCAACTAATGAGTAAATCCGGTGTGCTACCTTTCGCATCATCACGTAGTATTTCAGCCATAGTCGAAAGACTTGTTCTTATAAAGAGATACTTCGAAATGCTTGATCACAAGACACACTTACTTCTCCGTCCGATTACTCACGACGTCTGCAGTTGTTTTGATTCGTGTATGGTCCCAACGTACAAACTACAATATATTTTTCATAGATAAAAATCAAATAATTCTTGTTTTGTATGCAAGTATACCTTCGTTTTACTCTTCCAAACGCCGTATACCGAAACGTGGGTTTCAGTAGCATGTTTTGATTCTTCCCAAACGCTACTCTGACGAAGATGGGTAAGTGGATCTTGCGCAAAACTATGAATACTCTTCCGACGACCACACACACAAGGGTCTGGATTATTTGTATCCTTGTCGATTGTATTTGACGAGTATAAATGGCATGTCGAACCGAGGAGTTTTCCATTCGTCACCGCTCGAGAAATAAGTCCAACCCAAGTTAAGTCTTTTACATTCTCTGTTGTATGTGTATCATTCATGATCTACAAGGAAGAATATTTTTACAGATACACATCACAGAGAAAGAGAAAACGTTCTAATTTGTTGCATTTTGAAGATCTTTTTTCACAACTTGTCAAGATTTTTCTTTCTTCCTTTTACTACACGTAGACATTGGTAACCATGGCTCATACAACTTCCGTGAAATGTCTGTGTCCCTTTTTTTTTCTTTTCCTTTTTTCTTTCGTACTGGGAAAATCCGTATATTTGAACGCAATACTGTTTGTTCACGTTGAAACATTGTAATAAGTGCAAAACACTTCTTCGGGTTCACTGTCTGTCTTCTTTTTTATTTATATGAAAGATGGTTTAGCACATATATCGACATATGTAAATATTCAGCCTCTAGAAAGTGTCTTCATAAATCAC
The DNA here is from genome assembly GCA_905250025.1 of Adineta ricciae. Lineage (NCBI taxonomy): Eukaryota > Metazoa > Rotifera > Eurotatoria > Adinetida > Adinetidae > Adineta > Adineta ricciae. Next base: position 151,989 of record CAJNOJ010000162.1, on the reverse strand, counting down.
GATCGAAAATATGTGTCTGCTGACTGATCATATCCAGCTAGTAATCCTTATCCCAACGCATAAAACTATATCGTATTACCATATATGATTTCGTCTGCGTGTTTGGTTAAGTACATACATCTAGCCTCCTGTTTGTTATATTTAGTGAATAACGGTTAAATGTGTTGATTTATTTTGTCCATCCTGTAGATTTCATATAAAATTTCTCATGCTGAATCAAAAGGATACGTGGGTTGTATAAAATTTGCGTAGGGTTTATGAATGTTTCATTGTACATAGGATAGGCAAGAGAACAGTCATCTTCCAAAAAAAACCTATATCGCATCATATGTATATTTGGTAATACAATCTCCTTTCCTAATAAATTTCTTCTTGCATATCAAATTTTCGTTCGTATAAATATTTTCGACACATTTGCATTCAATCATTCCAATAACTCCTATCCGAGACAAGAATGACTTATCTAATAGTCATCCTGTTGGTATCATCGCTGATATCGATCGTAAATGGTCAACAATGCTCAGCAGGATTCAATCAATCCATCACGGGCCAGTGTTCATCCGCGCATAACTGTTCTGGAACTCTGTTGACTTCAACCGTCTGCGGTAAACAGCTATGTTGCATTCCAACCAGAACACTGCCAGTTTCACCTAACTGTCTATCGGCAAATCAATTCTATGCGCTTTATAACAGTACACCTCGAGCACAAACTCTCCTAAGTATGTTCAATTATGGACTGAATGCTGCTGGTATATGCAACCATTGTCAAGCAAAAGCTGCTTTCCTAGCAATAGCAGCGACGATGACAAAGAATTTCTCAATAGATGAACGATCTGCTAGTGACGCGCAGTTCACTGCTGATGATGACAAATATGGAAATAAGGAAAAAGGTGATGGGTCACGTTTCCGTCGACGTGGACTGTTCGGTCTTCGAGGAAGAACTATGTATGAACGATTACAAACGGTATTACCACAATATCAATCTGTCAACAACTCGGAATCTGTCGCACTGCTTGAAAACGCTATTATTATCGCTGCAAGACTCTGGAATTATCCCGATTTAATGAACAGTAAATTGATAAACATCGCTTTGTATCGGTATGCATCTTCTTTTTGATAGAATCTTCGTTGACACGCGATGCCGATGAATCATTCTACGGATTTTCTATGCTATGGTAAGTGTAATAAATAAACATAACTTCGATATATAATTTGTATTTAAAAAGGCATAAGCTGAGTAGAGATATGACAGAACTGGCAACTGGTGTGAAATATTACCAAACATTTCTTCGTCATTTACAATGCGGTAGTGACTTGTATCAGGGAGAAGGGCCAAGTTGTATCTACAACAAAACTCATTTAGGCACGTGTACACCCAAGTGTATCAAAGGTCTAGAAGAGTCCAGTTCATTCTGTGGATGTAGTAATCCGAAAGCTCAACCGTGTCCAAACAGCCCAAGTCACGTTCGTTGTTACTTGGATTCGTGTGCACAAGAGTTAAAACTCGACCTTGGACTCGTTCTCGATGCCAGCGGTAGCATCGGTAAGGACAATTATACACTTCAATTGAACTTTACACGAGGTCTACTTCGTCAATTGAACGTCGGGCAAAATAAAACTCATGTTGGTATTATTAACTACTCAACTGATCGGGAGGTGTTGACATGGCTAAATCAAAATTACGCATTGAGCGAAAAGCTTAGTCAGGTTGATCGAGCAACATATTATGGAATTGGTACGGATACTGCTAGTGCACTTAAAACAACAGATACTGTTTTCTCAACTGGAAATGGTCGTCGAAAATTAGAACAGGGGGTGACTGCAGTAATATTTGTACTTACAGATGGTGCAAGCGATAATTCGTCTACAACAATTCAAGCAGCAAAGATTTTAAAAGACAAAGACATTACATTAGTTAGTGTTGGTGTAGGTGGTCAAGTAAATCTTGCAGAATTGCATGCTATCTGCTCATCGCCAGCTGCAGAAAATTATTTTGCTATGTCAGACTATCAGGCATTACAAAGCAGAATCGATCAGTTCAAGTCGAAAACGTGTTCCGAACCAGGTGTGATCTCATCGAACACAACAGTTACAGATGAAATTCAAAAAGATAAGTATAAATTTCTAAAAATCAAAATTATCCTGATGTCAAACAAAACTTTGATCAAAGTTACATTATTCAATGGTAATGTGAAATTGTTCTATTCTTTTACAAATCGAAATCCGAAAGATCCAGCTGATTTTTTCGATTACGAATCAGAAACAAGATCGATCATTGAAGCCACTCCGAAAAAGAGCAGCGAAGTCACATTAGTCATTGACAAACCCGATGCACCGACTGGAGAGTACACATTCATTGGTGTCAAAGGCTTGGAAGATAATACTCGATACCAAATACAATTTGACGACTGTGCTAAAGTGGATTGCACAAAATCAAGTGCGATCACAATCAAGTTCAGTATTCTCCTGACAATTCTATGTACTCTTTTCGTATTTTGAACGATATTCTTATCCGCTTCATTGGGTTTTGCTTGCAGAAAATCTGGACTGATTTCGTTTTTGAATAAAACAAATTTGTCGTCACACGTGTGATTTCTACTATTGTTTCGTCAACAACGACGTGCGAATGAGAACATGTGTTCTTTCGCTTTCTGTTTCATTTCTTAATTGATCACATGGCAGCAGCAACTAGTAAAACCTATTGTGTGACGTGTAAGAAAGAAAAAGTAACATTTAAATGCGGAGGTTGCTCTGAAGATTTTTGTTATCAACATCTGGGCGATCATCAACTAGAATTAAGTAAGCAGTTCGATGAGATCGAAGTTAATCGAGACATTTTTCGACAATCATTGACCGAACATATTGAACAATCGAATAATGACGATCTATTCGAACAAATTGATCGATGGGCCCAACGATCGATTGAAATCATTCAACAAACAGCTGAAGAAACCAAACGGACGTTGATTGAAACGAAAAATCAGTATTTCCAGGAACTTGAATTAAAATTGAGCAAATTAACAGAACAACTACGACAAAAACGGCAGGAGAACGATTTCAATGAAATCAGTTTACGTAATTTTCATGAAGAACTCAATCAATTAACAAAAGAACTCGCGGAATCATTAACTATTTCCATTGGAGAAGAATCAACGTCGTTTCTCAGTAAGCTTTATGTTGACACATCCGGTAAGGAATGATCCTGTACGAGATAGTGATTGACTTGTTATCTCCTTATAGAACTGTCATTGTTTGAGTTTGATTTAAAAAATTTCGAAGTCCATAGCGGTTTGACTGTAGCTGGAGGCAATGGCATGGGTAGTGAGCTAGATCAACTTTCGCGGCCAGTTGGAATTTTTGTCGACAACGAGCAAACTGTGTACGTTGCTGATAATGAAAATCATCGAATTGTTGAATGGAAGTTAGGCGCGAGAACCGGTAGAGTAGTAGCTGGTGGCAATGGACAAGGCAAACAAACCAATCAGCTAAGTGGTCCGACGGACATCGCTATCAGTAAGGATGGAACGCATTTTATCATTTGTGATCAGGGAAACAAGCGAGTAGTGAGTTGGCCGCGTCGAAATGGAACAAACGGTCAAGTCCTTATTTCCAATATTGATTGCTGCCGAATAAGTATTGACAAACAAGGATATTTTTATATTTCCGATCGGGAAAAACATGAAGTTAGACGATGGAAAGCGAATGATACAAGTGGACGATTAGTAGCTGGTGGAAATGGAAAAGGTGATCGATTGGACCAATTGAATAATCCGACGTTTATTTTCGTTCACGACGATAACTCTATTTATATATCAGACTGGGGCAATCATCGAGTGGTCCGATGGATCGAAGGTGCCAAGGAAGGAGTAATTGTCGCTGGTGGTCACGGCAAAGGAAACAGTCTGATGCAATTGGCAAATCCTCAAGGCGTTGTTGTTGATGACATTAGCAGTGTCTTCGTTGCTGATTTTACGAATAATAGAATCATGTGCTGGTGTAAAGATGCTGTGCATGGGAATGTAGTTGTGGGCAGATACGGACAAGGTGATGAAGCAGATCAACTCAATCGACCAATGGGTTTATCTTTGAATCAACAAGGTGATCTTTTTGTAGTTGATCAATGGAATGTTCGAGTACAACGATTTGACTTTGACCGAAAATGAAGCCGTGAACAATTCTTCTTTTCCTTTTGTTTTTAAACGTTCTAATTCAATGAAAGGTTGATTGAGTGTGAATTTTTTCTTCCGCACTCAAAGTTTCTTTTGAATAAAATTTAAATGTGCTTTTTTTTACCTGAGTATCTTCAAGAATAGAAAATGTAATTTTATGGTGAGGATGCATTTCTCAATAAATCAAAAAAATGGCATACTCCATCATAATAGAGAATCCTATATATATAGATAATGAAAATATCTTTGAAACATTACAACAATTCTTTTATCATGAAAAGCATAGTGCTCGTTAGTGCCATAATTTTCCATACGATGTTTCCTTTAAGCTTGAATATACCGATTCAGAAACTATCTCATCGAATATACATCCCATTATCAGCAACATCGCGTCAACCAACAGTATTCAATTACTCGACTGATTGTAACGAATGCATATGTCATGGGATCAATTCAATTTCTACAAAAATTTTCGCAGTCAACTGTATGACTAGCATACGCGTCTGTTTGATCTATTCAGACTCAAGTGCTAACTATTCAATCCAATGGAATTCGACGAGTGATTTATATTTCTTCAATCTGTCAACTTCGGTGACAACAGAAAGTGAGTTATTATTCATACAATGAAAAATAGACAGCATCAATGATTATTCTTCTTTTTAGCTCCGAGTTTTTCCGTTGGTTGGAATCGGAGTGGTGTCACTGTAGCTGGTGTCACTGGTTCATCGGGTCTTGCAGGCAATCTATTCAATCATCCATTTTGTTTGGCATTAGATTCATCAAATACAATCTACGTTACGGATCAACCAAATCAGCGAGTTCAGCAATGGGTATCAAATGCATCAACTGGTATAACTGTAGCTGGACAAGCTAATGGAACTATGGGTAGCTCATTAGCATATCTATGCTATCCTAGTGATTTGGTATCAGATTCCGATGGGAATCTATACATTGCAGATGCAGGAAATCATCGGGTAGTACTCTGGTTGAAAAATGCATCAACAGGAATAGTAGTCGCTGGAACTGGTGAGTTTCCTTATTGTAAATTGATTTATGACGTTTTCTCTGCTCTATTAGGCGTGGTAGGTAGCACAAACAACCAACTAGCGAATCCGTTTGGTGTGGAACTTGATAGAAGCACGAACACACTTTATGTAGCAGATACTGATAATCATCGCGTCATGAAGTATTTATCGAATTCGTCATCGGGTATTCTAGTAGCTGGCGGAAATGGTCCTGGGACAGGTTCTACACAATTAAACAATCCTCGAGGTCTTTATTTCGATTCATCAACGAATAGCTTATTCATTGCCAATAATTATGCTCATAATATCGTCCGATGGGTACTGGGTGATAGTTCATGGACATTAATCGCAGGAAGCAGTGCCGGTGTATTTGGTACAACGTCAATGTTGTTATATTATCCAACAGATGTTACATTCGATTCACTGGGTAATATGTATGTGTCTGATGAAGGAAATCATCGTGTACAATTTTATCTATCTGGTCAATCGAATGGAACAACAATCATCGGCACTACCAGTGTATCAGGTAGTACTCCTGAGCTACTTAATACTCCATCCTCATTAGCTGTTGACAACGAATTCAATGTCTACGTGGTTGATTATAACAATTATCGTGTACAAGAGTTTTTTCACTATTGAATATTCACTAGATTTGTTTCGTAGATATCTGTCGTGAAAAGTTCTTCTGTCATAATTTCTCAAGTTGTTCACCGAACAAAAATCACTTCACATAAAAACACTTCCAACGTGTCACATTCTTGTATAGTCTTTCCATTCGTCTTTCATTCACTCGAAAACACTCGAAAAAAAAAGTATTGTCAATAGCACTAATTATTCATCCGCATGCATTTCTCCTTCCATTAGCAGTCAGCATACCCTTTTGCAGAGTAATTGATTGACTATAAAAAGAATATTTTTGAAATATGAAAGCACGGTGAGTTATTCGATCAAAACATGTTATTGATGTGCTCTCTTTTTATGGGCTTAGCCAGAATGAAATTATACAGTGTCTTGATACGTATATAATAGTCGAGTTACCACAGTCTATATTTCATTTCAAACAAATTGTCATCGTAACTTCAATCACGCTCTTCGGAATGTCTTTAACGAGTAAATTTGTAGTCAAAATTTGTGCAATTCCTATGTGTTCTATCGTTCCTAGTGAGATCGAATCCAAATTTTCATATAAATATACTATCATCGAAGCAAAGTGATCAGGCAATTCATGTTTACATTCGTCTTGTATTCCTTCGAATAGGTAGTTACAATAATTACTTGAATAATTCTTTGTCAATAACATTTTCCAGGTGAAATCGATACCCTCAATGAGAAATATCAAGCTCATGCGTCCATTGAATCTCGATGGGCGGTTACAGTTGATCGATTTTCTTCCATCGAACAAGATGAGTTGCTCAATGGGAAGTCTGTTGTTCTTGAGAAATACGCTGAATCCAACTGGCATCCTCAACTTTACATTGAAAATAGTCTCGGTGACCTCAAAGAGCAAATAAAATACACGGCAAAACTGAATCGAGTTGAGAAAGAAATTTATATTTGTGAACATCGTATAATCAAAGGTCTCTTTTGGGAAAAACTTGAATTGTATCATTTTCCGAGCGATGTACAAGATTTATCGATTTCGATCAGCTCGATGTTCTTCAACGATAAGGTTCTTTTGTTCGCCGATCCATATTGCTTAAGCGGAGTCAATCGAGAAGCATTTGTCGATCAGCAAGAATGGTCGTTGTATGAACATGTCAATACAGAACAAAGATTTATCAAAGATTTTCTCTTTCGCACGGTTGATGATGAAAGCGATGAGATGATCAACGGGAAAGAAGATCGAAAACGACCGGTGTTAACGGTTACTTGTCATGCTGGTTCGTCTTTCTTTTTGTTTAAATCTCGTCTATATTGTTCTTTTTTTCGAAGCACGTCAATCCAGCTACTTTTTTTGGAATGGATATTTTCTTATTTTTATGATCACTTTCGTCTCGTTTTGTACTTTTGGCATGCCCATGCAGTTAGTAAAAAAGACTTCCATTTGATTTTAGTACATTTAATATCATTCTAGGTTTTCAATCAATCGTCTTCAAGTGTCATGCACACTTCTGCTAACATCCGTGACTTTTCGTTGGACAGTTAATCGATCACTCGTTCGTATACAATATTCTCTAAATACGCTCTCACCCTCATCAAAGTTATTTTATCATTGTAGCCAACCGTTTCTTATCTGACTTCATTGGATAAATATGGAATACTGTGTATGCTCAATCTTGTCTGTCATTCTGTTTGGCATGGTATCATTAGTGTAATTACATGGGTACGCACAGCAGACTATCGAGTGCCCGGTGAACTCTGGATTGCAAGTGTCGATCATGCGGCGTTTTATACTTTTATTGGAATTTTTATCACAATGCATGTTATCATGATTATTTGGTTCGTTTGCGTTCCACTCAGATATCGTAAACAAATGAAACGCAATGATGTTCGATATCGGACACAAGTATTAGAAATGGCGAATAAGGATTTTCGAGAATTTTTGTCTTCTTCTAATAGTCGTGTTACGATGAGTACATTCTAGAAATGAAATTTTTTATGAAAATTAGATCTCTCCACATCGAATACGATATAAATGATTTCTTATCTGTCCTGTAGCACGCGTTCCAGCAGAAGTCTGCTCGTCGGATTTGTAAGACATGTGTCCCGACGATGATTTATAAGGCATTTCTTGCAATAACTTTTCACCGATATGCATGATAATACTCTCATTATTCGCTGGTCCACAGTAAAATATAATCACACCTTGTGAAGAATTGCTAGCGCGAGATTGAGGACGTGCTGTGGATACTTTCATAGAATGAATGCCGATCAGATGCCCAGCACGATATTTATCTTTGGCTTTCTCCCACATTCTATCGAGTTCCGATGAGTCATAAAATTGCATCCATTTACCGTCGGGGAATGTACTGTTACTGGCAATCACTTCGTTATATTCGGATAGCCAAAATGACTCGGTGACTTCAGTAGGTTTTAGATTGCAATTCGTATAATGATCCATGAAAACGTTTAAAATATATCTGAAAACAAGATTACCGTTATGTTGAAAGCAGAAACTTTAATTTGTGCGGCACGAAAAGAAAAAAGATCAACCTTCACACACATGTGTGTCGAAATTTCAATAAATAAGCATGATTCACATACGAAACTTTTCTTAAGATTCTTTTTTTTTCAGTTCCTATTAAATCACATCGACAATTCACATGAATGTAAGCACAAAAGAAAAAAAAAGAGAGGTCAAAAGATGCCGTTAATGTCGCGTATATGGATGAAGTGCAACTTCAACTATATCAGCTCGATAATTTGGGTCAAGTACTAAAGTACGACGAAGCATATCATTTAATTCATGATCCGGATAAATTGCTTCTCTACGTGGCGGTTGATCAGCCTGCCGTTGATACATGGGTGGCTGGCCGTAGACCATAAAATAAAGAATCGCACCTAGTGACCAAATATCCGCTTTCGTATTATAATAACGTTGAATGCCAGGTATGTCCTGCATAACTTCCGGGGCACTTTTCAAATCAAAACAAACTTCGACTATAGTATATAACGAACGATGGTGTCTTACCTGAAAAATGGAGTACCCAAACGAGCTTGTCTATTGGAAAGAGAATTGAACGGATGGTTGATTTCGTGAGAAAATAATAACTTACCCTAAACTATCCGCTTTTCTTGATATGCCTAAGTCAGCAATTTTGAGTGTTACTCCGAAAAGAATCAGATTATCTGGCTTCAAATCCATGTGAACGATTCCATGTCGGTGAAGTGAACCAACGATACTGACCATTTGTCGCCAAAACTCTTTAATCATTTCCGGATCGATTGCTGCACCACGATTTTGATTCATCATACGCAGTCGTTTAATCAATGTTGATAAATTCTCATTACCTAATTCCATCACGATGTATGCTAAAAACCAACAAGATGGAACCGGTGGAGAAAAGTTCGCTGAGACGTACCTTGACCCGTTTGAGCATCAAATCCGAAATCATAAATAACCACAACATGATACGATTCTTGTCGTAAACGGTTCAACTGCATGACTTCATTTAAAAATGATTGAACACGACCTACCATCTCCGGACGTCTAGTACCGGCCAGCATAATAACTTTGACAGCAACCGGCATACCATTTGATGCTTTTGCTGCATAGACAGAACCTAAAATTTTCAAGTTAAAACAAGATTACACTCGATTTTTTGACAGTAGTGAACTTCAGATTACCAAAACCACCCGATCCTAGACGATTTTCGAAGAGATACGGTCGACCATTGATGTTAACTGCTTTTCCTGCAAGTATATCCGGACCACCGGAAGAACCACCAAGCAAACGTAAGCTTCCTCCCATAGTTAACAAGAGAAATACGAAATTATGTCAATTCAATGTTTTTTTATGTACATACATAAACAAACCTAAGAGAAAAAAAATAAAAACAAATCAATAGATAATATTTGATAACCTATCGAAGGTAAATCTTCAGTTTACGACGCGCTTGATAGCTCGAAGGAATAGACCCACATGTTTTCTGATCGCTATTGCAGATATTTTACCTGTAAAGTTATGACGAATATTAAGCATGCATGTTGAGCAGACGAAAGAGAATATAACTGAAGTATAGTACACAAACCGATCAAATAAATTTATTCTGCAAGTATAGAGAAAAAAACATGTTCTGCTTTTATCGCCAGTTATGAATGATTATTTTCAAACATAATTAGCGTTTGTTTTATTCGTTAGATAAAATAGTAGCTGAAGAGTGTGAAAAGACACGGCATAAGAATACAATGAAAGCCACATTACTGTCGATGTTCTCATGTCGATCGATGATCGACCAATGATGTCCTTCGAGCGCGGCTATTTACGTTACATGGATCCTTCGCGATTGCCTTCTGTTCCTCGACTTAATTCGTATGTTTCTTCGTTTTTATAATTTGCCGTTTGATAATTCTTCACTCGTCTCGCAATCCATTCTTGAGCCGTCAAGGCATCACTATCATCTGGATTGTTCTTACCATTATCAACTAAACTCTTCATTCGAACGTCATTCTCTGGTCGAGAAAAATAAACAATACTATAACGATCGGTCGATTCAGTTACACCATATGTATTTACAACTCGATGGATATTTGATTTAAGAATACCTCCCGAAAGTTTTACCATAGCATCGCCAAGATTAACAATTGCATGTCCGGATAACGGTTCCACATCCAACCATTCTCCATCGGGTCCCAATACTTGTAAACCAGGTAAACGATTGAATAAGACGGTTATGGATCCGAAATCTGTATGTGCACCAAGAGCAATGCTGATAGAAGATTGATTATCAATTGGGCAAATGGTAGATTTTGTTAGCCGTAATTGATCACCACTAGACTGTGTAATTCGATGTAAGCGAGGAAGTAGTTGCGGATCTAATTCCAATTTTGAAGATAAAATCTCGAGAATAACAAGAATGATTTCATGTGATTTATTGATATATTTGTGCAAGATAGTTTTCTGGTCAAGAATAACTTGAGGAAAGTTGTTACTATTATGGATGACAATATCATCTTTAGAAATATTCCAGAATTCGATGGTGTCTGGTGTACCTTTTCTATCTGCAAACATACTTCCAACAGCTTTGTACCCAAAGTAAACGCCATTTTTACCATCCATTGCGTATTCATTTTTAGTATCTAGTGGTAATGCAAAGACTTTTTCAGCCAGTGTAAACATTGGAGTCGGATCGAGTTCATCGTTCACTTTCAAATAGAAGAATCCGACGTTGGTTGAAGCGTGAAAAAGTTTATTAGCTTCTGTCGAATCTTTTTGAGTAAGTCGATTATAATCGATTATTGGCAACACTACTCCATCAGACATCAGGTTTTGTTGAAATCGTTGTTGTTATTCAGTTATCAACAATCATGCACGTTGACTTTATTATCTTTAATTTTCGATAAGGAAAAGAAAAGAAAAAAGGTCATTCTTTTTTTCTGTATGTTGTTCACGTCAAGATGAATTTTAGTAACATAAAATGGGTGAATTCTCGGCTGCGTCACCCAATGTTCGTCTCTGTTTTTGTAGTCAATTGAGGTCAGCTTTGAGCTTTTATTGTGATAGTCTACCTCTACGGAATACCTTGATTTTTTAAAATACTGTATCGTCTGATAAACATGCATGCATTTCTAGCAATTCTGATTTGTATATTTAGTTATATCTTTATCTACCAGCATATTTATCAAACAAGAGTTCTAACTGAACATAAGCTGATCGTCAAAATGTTATATTGACGTTAATTCTACTCCATTTTGAGATGTATACGGATGGATATGGTATGCATAATGAATGTTTCATTCTAGTAATCCTGACCACCTTAGCTTATTTTCATGCTATGAGTTTTGATTTGTTTCTCTTTGCGACTTCAGATCTTTCTTTTTCGTAAAGCCGTCGGTATAAAACAATAAATCCTTGATTCTCGGTTTGAGCTCAAAGTTTGTATCATATCACATGGTTGATTATATCAAATGGAGATAGTTTAACTGAATATCATTATGAACTTATTTCAAAGAACACTAGACATATATTAAAGTTTACTGTTCCGTCTAAAAATAAACATTTACTTAAGTTTCGGTCTGATTCGTCGAATAATGTTTTCGATGCGAACTACATCGTCATTGTTGCCTAATTTGCGTCTGATGGCTACTGCTTTCTCAAAATATTCCAACGCTCGTGCAAAGTTGCTCATATCTTCGTATACAGTACCTATATTTTGATAACTTTGAGCGATATGTGGATGATCAGGAGGCAATGATTGTTCTCTGATGGTAAGCGACTTATGTAAATGTTCCAATGCGCAGTCGTAATTACCCATGTGACGATGAATATTACCAATATTATTGTAAGACAAACCAATGTCAGAATGGTTGGGCGGCAAGCATTTTTTCCATGTAGTCAATGCCTTGTGATTTAACTTCAAAGCTTGCTCATACTTTTCCTGTTCATTATAGATAAGAGCGGTATTATGGTAAAAATGGGCCATCGTTTCGTCATCGCGTTCATTATTTTTTTCGAGGAGTGCTATTCCTTTGTTATACCATAACAGAGCTATGTCGTGTTCATTTTTCTCACGATGAATATTGCCGATGGCATTGTACCTTTGTACCAGACTTCTATCGATTTGTGGACGCCTTCGTACTTCCAACTCCAGCGACTTGTGTAAATATTCAAGACTTGAGTCTAGCTTTTTTTGATCTTTTAGTACTAAACCGAGTGAATAATACAAATCAGACAGTAACGGATCATTTGATGATAGTTCAATCAATAATCGTCGGTAGAACTTTTCGGCTAAGTCAAACTTTCCCATTTGTCGCAATACTCTACCAAATTTGAGTAGGTCAGTTTCATTATCGCCGCCTCCATATCTCTTCTTCATGTAGTTGAAAAGACTTATCAAATCATGTTCATTTTCATCACACCATATCATATGAATTCTCCATATCTGATCGTCAATTTTCCGAATAGATTTAATGCGAAAAATCGATCCAATCATGAACAGAACTTCAGATTCATGACCAAACTCACTATGTGAGCTAATGTCTGCGAATGGCTTTGCAGTGCTCGCAGAAGGATCAGCGTCAATTACAAACAATACTCGATATAAATCGCTCGTAACATCAGAACCGAGTATGAATTGCATGGCTTGTTGACGGTTAGAAGTTGTGGAAAAGAAGGAATTGATCGAAAGGAAACTACCGATGGAACTTCGAAGATTTTTTAGCTCATCGTTTGAAAGAACTTGTCCTCGATACACATGAATCGATAATTGGCAGTGATGTCGCTCTAATTTGTCGTAGATATCGCGTATCACAAAACGGAAAAGAAATATTACATCGATGTTCTGAACGCGTAGAGCTCTATTGAGAATTTTGTAGATAAATGATTCACGAGTATACCACCATAATGCGCTTTTCGGTGAATATTCAGCTTCGAATTCATCAATAATAGCTAATTGCGTCTCATTACCTTTGTAGATTTTTCTGCAGAATTCAATGAGTTCTCGTTTTTCTCCTTTCATCGGTTTCATTCGAAGTAGCACGTCAATAAGCAATAATGAATACACAACACCACCATTGACTCCAGTTGTCGATTGATCCAGGTTGTCACCAACTGTGTAAATGTTGATAACTATGGGATCTTCTTCTTTTACGCGCTTTTTCTAATCTGTTTTAATTTGAAATATGAGATCATTTAGATTAACAACGACCGCTTTCACCTAGAACAGAAGATGAATGGTTCATCATCAGAGAAAAATGAATAGCTCTGTTACTTTTTTAAAGTCCTTCGCCCATTTTTTGTTACCTTCTTCATCCATACAATAGACATAGACAGAAGACAGTTGACGGATTTGGTGGATAAGAGGCACTACTTCTCGACCTAATCGCCCACTAACGATAAGTACCAGTCGATCTTGAGATGATGTAGTTTGAATATATCGCTGACAACGATTTGGATCTTCGAACGGTATGACATGGTTGATGCAAGCACGAAGTTGTTTCTGTGCCTCTTGATTTTCTGTGTTTGTATGAATCGCAGCATCTAGCCATAGTAGACTAAATGTTTCTAGATTATTATCATCTGTATTATTTGTTGCCATTTATCACTAATCGAAACAAGAAACGAGCAGTAACACTTTTCTTGAATGTGTACAGATACTGCGTAGAGAAATGAAAGAAACTGTAAGAAAAAAATACTGTCCGAAAATATAAAGTGCAGTGATGTTTCTTTATAAACTAGATGTTGTTATTTATATATCAAAATACATTTTATAATGCTTAACAATATTCATTTAAGATTGTGTATGCTTCTTTTATTGACTACATTGTAAAGGCCTTCACATGTACGCACATTTTGCTGATTCTTTATCTGTTATTTCCTCAGATTGGAAGACAAAGACGTTGCGACTTTTATTGTCGTGATTTTTTCCAGCGTAGTTTTTCTCGGAATGGATGTAACGCAAAGCAATACTTGAGATCTCAATAACTTCTTCATAATTTTCATAGAACTGATGCTCTGATGGTAATACCCTGCTTCATGTACACAGAAACTGTGCATCACAGAATTCACATCAACAATACGTTATGCATTCCTTCAGTTTTTCGTCATTGAATTTTAACGTATATTAACGATAGAACTGTAATCATGTTTGTGGAAGTAATCTCTCGATTATATCCTTTAAGTCTTTCTGTCTTCTGCACACATACGTATGGTGTATTTAATTCGTATTTTTATAAAAAAAAATAAAAAAGCACTTATCATGACTCGTTCGGTTTGTTCCATTTTGCTTTTCAACCTTCGCATATGTATATTGACTCCAATGCTCGACATTGTGAAATATCGTTGCCATCAGTCATTCAAATAAGTTATTTATCCATCGCACAATGGCGACGTCGGTTTATGACGAAGAACAAATTCGAACTGTACTAAAGTTTATCTTGCATCTCAACGATACAAATCACAATTTACGTCGTTTAGTAGGTGATNTCCTGGCTCCGTCGGGTTTGTTCCTTTTTGCTTTTCAACCTTCGCATATGTATATTGACTCCAATGCTCGACATTGTGAAATATCGTTGCCATCAGTCATTCAAATAAGTTATTTATCCATCGCACAATGGCGACGTCGGTTTATGACGAAGAACAAATTCGAACTGTACTAAAGTTTATCTTGCATCTCAACGATACCAATCACAATTTACGTCGTTTAGTAGGTGATATCGAACATGACATAACGTTAATCACGGCTGTCTTTCGTTACTACGAAGCATATCATGAAATACAGATCATGCTCAATTCTGGACCAAGCACTAATTTGGTTGATTATCTTGTTGAACTAGATCGCTTGAACGATGCTCATAAATATTTCAAACAGATACACGCTGAAGATGAACTAAAACGTTCTGTTGTATTGTATAATATCGCAATACAAAAGCTGATCGAAGAAAGCGATCGATTAATTGTGCACTACAGCACTCCGATTAATCCCGATGAATTAATTGAGGTGTGTAAATCAACAACGTATGAACCCGTCAGTGCTGAAGATGTACAAGGTTTGGTAAATTTGAATTTATTATGCTTGGTAGAATTGCTCTTTCATTTCAGTATCCGACCTAAGTATGTTTCGAATTATCTTCGATTGGTTTAAAGAACATGGATATCAGCAAGGTCTACTCGATCGGTATGCGACGAAAAGAGGCAGTATGATTTGTGAATCAATAAAGTTGTTTGTATCATCTTGCTAGTAATTCTCTTCATAAGTGCAACTTTTCTCCTGTGTTATAAGATTAGCCGGACATTTAGGACAAAAGTCTGTCCGTCGTGTATCAATTAATATGTTTACTGTCAATCCACGACTGTCAACACCACGACGTTCCTTCAATAGTGACATGATACGAGAACATGTGAAAGCACAACTGACGTACGTGTGTTTATAAATTCATTCCAGAAACTGAATTGTTGAGTTTTCCGTAGTCGATTAGGACGGCGAATAGCACGTTCGCCAGTATTCAGTGGTCAAGACACGCCATCACCACCATCACGAAGGAATTCATTATTAGCAGTTCCGAAAACGAACGAAGAAGCTGATTTCGACCGTCTATTCTCATCGATGCGTTTTGCCAATGATCGAGAAGCTAACCGATATAAATATTTACTAGATGCAATGGTGATTCTCCTGTTGCGTGAAACCGATTTGTTGTTCTACGTTTTTTCCAACGAATACAAATCGCTCGTTCTCAACAAATTAATCGAGGTACCGTTGACGTTCTTGTATACCGAAGCACAACAGCTCTGCACGGCTATTGAAGAATCGGAAAATAAGATCTACGATGGAAAATTTGCTTTCTACGCTCTTGTTTCTATTATTCGATGGTTTCATAATTCTAAACCTCTCTTGGTCAAATTCTATAAAGTGAGATGATTTTACTAGACTAAGCGTGAAGGACATTTCTTTCGCCTATAGGAGAATGACATGAAGTTGCCTCAACAACAATTTACTTACACACTATTACCAATCTTCGAAGACTCGGTATAAATAATCTCGAAATTTGTCCGATCATCATTGTTTCATTTTCAGTTAATCAAATATCTTCGTTTGACATTGGATGAAATTCAAAATGACTCATCACCATTAAGTCCAGGTGGACAAGTACATCCATTGACTATTCACGTATTAGATTACATGGAAGATTACTTGAGCTATGAAGACACTGTCATCAAAGCTTACCATAATCGAAGTGACACTACCACTCAATCTTGTGTTCATTTGGGTCAGTACGGAGCTGATTTTTTGTGATATTTTATTCGTTCGGATTGATCTTTCAGCGGATCTCTATCGAGTACTTTGCACGAATATCTTTGAAAAGAAACATGATGATACCATCATTCGCGCGATATTTCTTATCAATAATACGAATTACATTCTAAAACGCATTGAAAAGTAGGGCGTATCACTTTATAGAACTTTATTTTATTACACTCTTTTCTTTATAGGTCATCTCTGTCATCGGTTGTGGGCAAAATACATTCAAATCTGAAGATGAATACCGAAAATCACATCGGAAAAAGTATAAAAATTTATATGAAATGGTAAAACTCTCGCATTGACAGACTGTCTGTGTTACAATCATTCTTTTCGTATTCGTAGTTGTTCACCTATCGTCAACGCTATACAGCAAATGTTTCACTATGATGACCAACACCATCTTACGAATCATCAAGTAAAATTTTTCGATTTTCTTCTAACATAATGGTTTGGTTTCTACCAGTTAAGAGATTGCGATCGTGATCAACTGAAAAGAAACTTCTTGATAGTCAATTCGGCGATCGATGCATTTCAACAACAACACCAAGAATATATTATTGATGATGTTCAATTACGTGATCAACTAAAATCAGAAATTAAGAAAACAATTCTTGATATATTCACCGAATATCATTCGAAATTTGCAAGCAAGCATTTCACCCATAATCCAGAGAAATACGTTCGTTACACTCCAGCCATACTCGAACATTTGATTGAACAACTTTTTGAGAATTGAAAATATCATATGCGCACATGACAAAAGAAAAGAATCTAATGAAATTCGCGTTTATCGCCTTTTGATATAAAAAAAACGAAATGAAATTAGGTGTCCCGTCCTTATCAGTGACAATGATTCGAATGGTTAAAGACAGTTTTCAATACTAGACGGTGAAAATAAACGTCAGCTTCGATAGTAGTTAGAGCTCTTTTCGTTTCCTAATTAGATGATTAATTGGTTACATGACAAGAAAAGAAAAGAACAAAAAGAAAACGTTTATTCATAGTTATCTGATGTGAAGGCAATCTTGAGTTGCCAGGGTAATGGGCATTTGTTTAGATCGATGTGTAACTCATGTGTGCGTTTTCGTGTCAAGTTTATCAGCCGAATCAATTGTTGCTCACTGGAAATTAACAAGGAAACTGTATCACCAGGCTGAAGATCATTCGGTGGACCGAATTGACGGTAACCGTCACGATAAATCGCATCTTCTGTTGTACTCCAACCAAAGACAGATGGGGTATTCAATGGTGTTTTCTTTTGGCTAACATTCTTCGATATAATACCAATGAATCGACAATCCTTGGTCAAGCAAAATCGATATTCACCAGTTTGAAGCGCACCAGCATAGTTCGAGTCGAGAACTTCAACGGGTGATTGAATTGCAGGTTTTGGTAGAGGTTGATAGACTTCAGTAGCTTGTCCACATGGACTGATGTAAAGTGTCTCCGAACAGTTTTCTTCTTGAAAGTATTGTGATTGTCGGAGAGCAGTGGTTTGCACACAATCTTTTTGGTAGTAGCACCATTTGGTGAAACGAGTCGCCACTGCGTTTTCAACGACGAGAAGCTTTGCAATGAATGGCCGAGTGCAGAATTCAATTCGAACAAAGTTTGATTGTAGACGAATATAATTTTGACGCAAATCTTCGAGAAATTGTTCCCAGTAGGTGAGATGTTGTTCATGATAATCGTCGTTAGCTTCAGCTTTTTTCAATCGAGCCGTCAGGACCTCACGACAATCGTTAATTCTCCTGATCTGACTGTTTCCGTAGCCGCTGTCAATATCCGACAGCTTCTGTCTAGCTTCAGCCGCTGCTTGTTTGATTTTTTCGATGGATTTTTCTTCCCAATCATCGATCTCTTGTTTTAATTTAATGTATTCATCTGAATGCTTTTCAGTCTCGATATGAGTATCCAATTTTTGATTTTCAACAATAATATTATCTAATCTAACTTTCAGTGGGGCTCGATGCTCGACAGCATGTTGTGGACAGAAGGCCTTGCAGCAACCATGGCACGTGAAGATGCCCATTTGATTGTCGCATTGTGAACAGCCATAATCACTAGGTGGTTCAAAGAAAGCACAGCAGTTAGAGTCGACAACGGGTGTTGGCATGATTGAAGTTGTTGGTGAAAAATGGTTTCGGAGTCGAACACTTAGATTTTATATGCAGCCGCCTCGTAATCTTTGAAAAAACCCGCATTTGATAAGATTTTTGCCCGCTTTCATTTGGCATTCACGTAAACAAAACAGGGGGTGATAGACATCCCCGACAGAACCTTGCAAGCTTATTCAAACAATAAGATAACTTCGGTAGGCGAACGATGTGTAAAACCACACAGGGATACGTAGGCAAAAAAGAATGTTTGACGATGGCACTTGAAAATGATATATACTTAGAAAGAAAAGAATATAAATAAATAGAAGGACCATGTTAAACCTTGTTCGATTATTTGAATCCTTTAATAATCAATGTCATTGGATGAGTTCACTCGAGAGTTTCTCACAGACGCTACCATGTGTAAATTTCATTGATGCATAACTAATGTCTACTATTTACTAAAGATCGGTTATGAAATCAATAGTGTCGTTATTGCGAGATATTGTATGTTGAATAGTCGTTACATTTTGTATTTTTCGTTTGCTTGACATCTTACGTCTATTTTTATTTCTTTGTTCTTCTATTATAACAGTATGTGTGTCAACAACGAACCATTATATTCCACATACGATTCACCTACGCCATGTAATATAGAAATAAATACAACAGAGAAAAATCCTTGAAGTCAACCGACGACATATTTTGTAATGATAAAGTTAGGTGACTTCGTGGCGAAATACGACTTATCTACAAAACGTTTCTCTCTTGTCGGAAGAAAAGAATAGAAGAAAAATACAAACATCTGTGGTTATCGTTTACACGAGGTCTATACAGCATTGAAAAAGAAGAAGAGAATAGTTAGGCGTAAACTGAATTGAATTGAACAAGCGTGACTTCTTAATAATCGTCACTATCTATACTATTTCAGACACAATTCTTACCTGTATTCATACGCAACCACGGAAACGTGATGGAAACTGTCTTTATTGAAAGAAAATAGTTTTGCTTTTTCAAAATATAAAATTAAGACAACTAAGAAAACCTTTATGAACTATTCTAACTAACGATTTTTTAGATTTTGATTTGATAGTGCATGACCAAATCTTATGCGCATTTGCCAAAAGAATGTTGACAGGTACACACGCTCTCTTTATTTTAGTGACAGAAGGCCGAATGCTTCTGAGATGCTTTTTACCTTCAATCAACAAAAAATGTGTAATCAGAATTCACCATAACAGCAGAATGATTCGATCGGAGAGAAGTAGAAGCAGTTAATAGTTTTATCGAACGATGCTTTTTTCAGCGAAAGAATCGTTGCTTCCCTGTGGGACAATCTATTGAAAAAAAATACTACAGCAACGAGCACTGGTAAAAACCGATGAATAAACAAAATGGAATTATTAGATGTATGTCTACTGTAACACATATGTAACAAAATATTTACTTTGCGTCAATGTTTCCAAGCGATTCTTCCTACATGTGCTCCCTGTGTTCTGATTCCGAATTTCTTTTGATTAGGTGGAGAATGATAATCTCTGTGTGTCTGGGTGAGCGACGTTACTAGCATAAATTTCCAACATGATTTTGTCGTCAGAACGGGTATCTGAAGATCATTTTGTTCTGATCAAATACGCCAGTCATTGATTTTTTGCGCACTTTCCAACACTTTCATAGCGTCACGATAACATCACTAACAAGCATTCACTGATCTCTTTGTTTTTTTCTTATTGTAACATAGATGGGTAGCAACTGCTGTGGTTGTAAAAGTGCACCCATTGCTCCTACTACGAAAGATTTTGACGGAGTACCCACATCACCCGAAATTCAACCAAAGACACCACGGGAACCAACACCCGATCCATCATCGAGCGAAAGTGAAGATGAGGAAAAACACAAAACGCCTGAACCATCACCGAAGAAGCAGCGTCCTCCACCTCGATATAATAAAATCGGCATCAGCACAGAAGATCCTTCGTTACTTATCAAAGGTTACGAGAAAAAACCTCTCTGCTCACTTGAGGAGGCTCTTGAACGGTTCGAGGAACATATTCCCAATCTCGATGGGCAAATTCAAGAAGCGAAGTCCAATTGTCATTTTCCATCACAACATGATCTTACTCATGATGAATCTGCTGCTCTCTACTTATATCTGGTCGTTGGAAACGACGACAGTGTCCGTAGTTACCTACAGAGAGCATGGGATTCCAACCAGCGAAAACAGATGAAACCCTGGTTTAAATATTTGAGATTACTGAAGAATGGCTTGGATAAATTACCCGATGTGCATGCGGAAATCTGGCAGGGTATGCCCTACGATAAAGACGTAATGGGAAAGTTAGAAGAAGATTCATTGGATTTGTATACTTGTATGGGTTTGGCGACACCATCGAAAAGTCAAGTACTAAATGATCTGGATGATGGATCCAATGGGAAAAAAATACTTGCGGGATACTCATCTGTAGGTGGCAAGGACGTTTCAAATTATTCCCCGAAGAAGGGAACAGATCCTACTCAACCGGCAAAGGATGTCTTAATGTGGCCTGGGTGGAAAGTAAATAAAAGTCAAGAAATTGTCAATGATGGAGATGGTCACGTGTTTGTACATCTCTCACCGAAGGAGAACGGTAACTAAACGTATTATTTTATTATCGTATAGTTTATGTATCGTTTTAGCTCCTCGAGAACCTACGCCGCCACCCACACCTACTTCACAACCAAACGAAACGCCTAAACAGAAATCGACGCCGCCACCCAAACATTTCCAGTGTCCAATTCCAGACGACCCCTATGCCTACTTCACAATGTACCAGCGAACTCTATGTCAGAATCATTGCAATGGCAATCATGCTGGTAATCACTGCCATGGTTTTGAACGTGTTTTTCATAACTGCACACATCATTGTGAGCCTTTCCGATCCAGATGCTCTCGCTGTTCGAAACATACTAGAAAATTGTACGAATGTAAAGCATGTCACAAACGTTTTTGTCACCGCTGTTGTTTTCAATAAATAGAATGGAATATCTATGCGAAACATTTGTTTTCATAATTACAAAAAAGAGTTTTTTCTATATTAATCATCAGTTTCCATTTCTTCTTCACTGTGCTCCAAAGTCTGTCGTAAAGAAGTGTGTTCAGAATCTTCGTTACTGGATAATTCATATCCAATAACCATTCTCGAATAGCTCATAAAACTACACAGAATTTGGATATACGAGAGTGAGTTTTTCTTCTACCGATAATTATATTTTCGGTGTCGTCTTGGATCGATGATGATGACAAGCAGCTTCGTCTTTTGTAAGCTAAAGATGAATGTGTCATATGTAACATTTTCTGAAAGAAATGCTAGTCGACTTAGTACATAGCACAAAATTTTCTTAATACCGACAGTTTGTTTCCACTATGTTTCGCACCTTTTCAGGCGCCTTCAACATCCTATATATACGGAATATATAACACTATTTCTTGAACTCTTCAGACGATGGAACCAAAGATTAAATTATGATTTGATTCCATTTTGCTTGGGATTTATTAACATGAATGCAGCTGCATACGAAACTAAATGCTTGCTCGAGAACTTCGATGTCAATGCACAAATTGGCAATATCTTTGAGAAACTAACATACAGCTATTAGTGAAAATATAAGACGCACGTGAAGATAAAATTGTAACTGAACAGTTCTACCATCATCCATACACTCGGAAGTTTTGTTTTTTTGTTGGAAGAAATTGTTGATGAATTATTTGGTACTTGCCAACATTTTCTATCAAAGTAAATATTGACCCAAACCTGTGATAAATATATCGTTTGTTGTTGGATAATGAAAGAGTAAAAGGTAATTAGTCGTTTTCTTGCGACGCATTTACGATCGTTATTCATTTACCGTGATAACCAAACGAACCTTTCGTTTGGGCTTTTTTCGTTCTTCGACTGGCAAAATAAACGGTAAAAACCAACATACAGACTATATAAAGAAATGTTCTCTTGTCGGCTTTTCTATTAGTTGTTGACAGTTCTTCTGGTCATCCTTATCACAAACAAAATCTCTTTATAAACTTGTGTATACTGCTTAGTAGATAATGTATTTCGATATTTCAGATGGCAGATCAATACAATCAGCGCTGTCTTACTCTGTAAATTCACAAAATGTCAAAGAAAAATGATGCTGTACTTGTTACAGGTACGTGCGACTCTTTATGTCGTCTTGATTTTAGAAGTATTTTTATTTCAATCTTTCCTAGCGTCTAATTACTACGAGCTTGTTGAAAAATATCAACGAGAAAATCAGAAAGAAAAAGCACTAATATTACTTGACGGACCGTTCGAATGGAAAATCAAGCTCTATGAGCAATGGGATTTCATAAACTGCCAAAAAGTATCTTCTAGAATATCCATGGCAAACTCACACTTCGGAATTTGGAAGGTTCTTGCTGTTGTCCTAGGTAAAACCTTGGCATCGACTACAGACATTCAACAATCCATTGATTCGGAAAAGTCGTTATCTAAAGTAGCACTACAACGTTCGAAATGGATTCTAGGAAAGGAATACGGTATTTAAATTTCACAACTTTCGAGATTTCATCAGTTTGACATACTGCTATTTCTTTACTTGTAGTAGTTATATCTACACCCTTTGGGAGCGTACATTTAGATGCTGATCACTTGAAATCTTACAACTGTTTCAAAAAACTTCACTGGGAGCGACGGCCAAAGCATCTCGTAGTCGAGCGATATCATAACAACACTCATCGATTAAGGACTCATTTGCTTTTACTCAATCTCTTGTTTCGTACGCAACCCGATCACCAGTCAAAAACAACAATGTGCCGAGCATTGTACTATTATCTGTATAGGGACCATTTCCGAGATTTGGAATCGCTTTTTACGCTGTATTCTTCGAAATGCGCAGTGGAGTGGTACCGAGATGATTCTGGCATCTCACAAGTCGTAAACAGAGCTCTTCGAGTAAAAAATATCGCTGATATACATATTCTTCGCCACTTTATGATCGAACTCTATCAGCAACTCGATGAAATATACGAACGACAGAGACCCGCTGACGAAAATCATATGACATTAACAGTATATCGTGGTCAGCAAGTTTGTCGAAATGAATTGCGGAATTTTATTGAAAATATTGGGCAAGCAAGCTTTATTAATAGCTTTTTCTCAACAACTTTCAATTTAGAAGTGGCTTATCTATATCTGAAAACTAATACAGTCGATGCTGATATTGTGAATGTTGTATTTGTAGTAGAATTGGACACGTCACATGTAACGCGACCCTATGGTTATATTACGAATAGCAGCGAGGAAAACGAATTAATTATCTCGCCGGGTACCATTGTCTCTATACAGAACGTGGAAAGAATCAATAAAGGTTCCATCGAGTGCAATAATATGCAGTCAGATAATCAGAAAAACGAGTTTTGGCTAATTAAACTGCAGTCGATTGACGAAAAACAATTTCTCGGTAGCACATTGACAATATTGTCTGAAAACAAGTATGATTGGGGCCGGAGAGCCGGTCGTGATATGCTTTTTGTTGTTCTTTGTAAAAGTCGCCTGATGAGACCCTTGAGCAAGGTTGAAACCGGTTGTATTATGTATTTTGAATTTTTTTTTTGATTATTTACGCTGACAATCGCACCATGATTAAATAAATATGTCGGAGACTTATTTTTCCCAAATGCAAATAATGCAATGACTTCCGCAAAGAACTGGGTTGTTCTTCTATAGCAGCAAAACTAAACTAAAATGCATCCATATTTGTAACGCATTAGACAGTACTCATCTATGTTAGTGACCTGATATTTTCAAAGTGGATCAATGGTTTTACGGACATAGAATTTTGTCTTTCTATTATTTGTCATATGAAGAACTCTCGTGACACGATAGATAAATCGTTTCTCCGCTACGGTTGTCTTTTACCTGTTAGTCTCTTATGAAAGTCTTATTTCACATTTGCGAAGTTAAGCTATGTAATTAAAGAACCGTTTCGTGTCCGTCGCCGTGCGTGATCAGAGCCCATTCTGATCTGATCAATGTTCAGTTACTCCCGCGCCTCGATTAAACAAATCTTTTATTCAATCTATTCAGACGTATCACTGCTGACGAGCCGAGTTGTCTGACTAAACTTTAAATATTGATTGTTTACGTTCTGACAAAGTAACGAGTGATGACCGAAATTCAGGTGCAACCCGCATTACAAACATGATTATCAATTCTAGCAATGCTGAGTTGTTTTGTCGAACATATCTATTCATTTAATCGAATAAACATCATTTTTATTGAGTCATTTGTTCGGTTCAAAGGATTCATGAAGTATTTTTAATTTTGATAGACGAATCACTTTGAGCATTTATTAATAGTGAAAATAGTTCAAGTTGATCTGATTATTGTTTGAAATATCTGAAAATTGCATTTTCTATTCACACATTTCAAACCATTAAAGAGTATATATCTTTCCCTTTCGTTATTCGTACAGCTTTCAAATGATGACATAACGGTAAACAAATCCTACAATATGCATGACCGATGGTTGAACTTTATTTGAATGCAATTGTCAGGTGAATAACAACTACAGAGTGATCTTTTTCACAGGGAAAGATCAATTTGAGACAATATTTGATAAAACTAATACTTTTAACCACGTTTCACTCTCGCATGATTCACAGCAATAGTGAACAAACTATCTTACATGAGACATATCGAATGAATGGATTAGTCTTGGAATAAATTAAAGACAAAATCGCAAGAACACAACAATTTATATGTAGATCTGACATTTTCCTTCGAAATCCTAAATCAACATTGGAATATTATGGTACTTTATCCTGAATATCATTAAAATTAATCTTTAAGGATTTGTTTCCATCGCCTAAAAAATCAGTTGTATCATCGCATATCAAAGATAAAAGAAGGTTTTATGGATAATAATTTTGAACAACTTGTTGCAACACTTGATTTACCGTCAATTTCGACAGATGCCATCCATCAAATCACGCAATTGCTTCAATTACAAACAGTTGAAACACTATCTGCATTTCTTTCTCAATCATTTGAAGCATTACTTCGTTTACATCTATGGTCATGGAAATTGCTATGTAAAGACTCACTCTCATGGATTTACGATCATTCCTATCAACAGTTCTTCAGAGCACTCGCAAAGTTTGACCAACTGCTGGTTTTCAATCTGACCATTGAAGATATTGATGCCAGAGTGTCACTGATATTTTCTCTTTCTACCACTCAAATTACGGAAATATTCAATCGAATCGATCGAAGTGACGACGATGATGATCCTTACCTAGACATTATCAGTCTCATTCTCAATAATCATTCTTATTTTCTCTTCGAAAATCCCGAATATCGAGCCATTTCAATAGTTAATCAGATTGGTCAGCATATTCTGGATACCTATGTCATGAACAAACAGTACAAACTTTACCTAATCGAGTTTCATCAAGCACATATCGAACCATCTGTCCTCACCAGAAAAATGTTATTTTTCCTCAAAACATGTTCATTTTATACTTATACTTATATAATATGTAAATCTTCTCCTTCTCTATTCAGTGCTGAAGAAACGATGGACTATATCGGCAGTGATTGCTTACAAACCATTCGTATACATTGTCANCATCTTTACTCTTCAAATCTGTATACTTCAATCCGTAACGTTGTTGATGTACACGATAATGATTGCGTAAACGTATTACTGACGGAATGTATTGTTTGCAAATCGTACACGTACGCGATTGAAGTTTAGTTTGAATCGATGGGCAGAAAGCATCGAATGGTAAGAGAGGTTTCTCTGTCCCTCGGACAACGATACCGTGAAATTGTATACGTTGAAATAACGTTCCGTAGTAAGGTGATGTACAGTTTTGATCAGCAACCGATGTTTCGATTCCAGCTAAACGAACGCCACGTGACGAACGATGAAATGGTACAGGCGGTGGAAGAAATCGATGAGGAAATACTTGAATGTAATTCGAACGCCATGGTCCACAACATTCTGGTTTGGTACAACGAATGATTTGAATCGTATATTGCGTTTGAAAAACATGCGTGGCACACCAATACCTAAATAAAGCCAACTATCAATACAATTTCACATATCGTCAATGGAACTTACTCGTCAATATCGTAGACTGGATTAGGTTTGACATCTGCAATTGTCTCAGGATAAAAAACTGGTCGCAAACGTGTAATACGTTGATGTAGTGGAACTTCTTCGTCGTCATCACAGATCCTTTAAGAGACAGGGAAAAAAAGTACAAAACTTCTTCTCTGGGTAAAACATACTGATTAATTATGCAATCTAGAGTGAATTGTGCATCAATAAATCGAACCATATCATCCGCTGTTGATGGTGGATCCACATATTCTGCGACTACAGAATGTCGGTCGATCATATTCATATTCCAAATTTCAGCAAGAACTTCACCGGTTCGTTTAAAGTTCAACTTTTCCAGTTCAGCATCGACTGTTATACCGCTAATATTCAAATGTGTACCGTAATGGTTGTGCGGTAAAACTAAACCTGATAAATCATGCGATAGAAGTGCTAAACGTCGTTCACAACTAGCGAATATCGCTTGACCTGGTGTTTGTGTAACAAGGATGAATACATCTAAGTTGTACTTTTTGAACTTCTGTATTGACGAATAAAGAGTTCGGGAAAAACGTGTGTAATTCATCGGATCAATATTGTCCACGTTCATGATGATAATTGGTTTCACTTCACCAATATGATTTCGAGCTGTTTTTTCGAATTCTTTCAGTTTGACGACCTGTTCGAAATCGACTTCTTCACAATCGATACTCATTCGATCATGTTTAGCTGAACGAATTGATACATAAGTTGGACCAGCATCGGTGACAACACCGACTTCATCAATAATACAAGAAGCGTAAACTCTAGACAAGAAAATTCAACTTGAGCGAAAGTTCTTATGCATACATACGTGGGTTTTAATTGATGCGGAACTGTGTTCGGTATTGGTGTTGAATTAGCTGTGCTCATCTGATAATCTAAATGCAAGATTAACGGCGATTGCCCTCTTGCTGCTGGTCGACCGATTCGTACAGATGCTTTGTTATCTTGAATAAGATAAAACACGCAATCATTTCCAAATGTTGCTGCTAGATCTTTGATATGCTTCAGTGTTGCACAAACAAAGTGATAATCTGAAGAAGAAGATAGAATTGAGGACATGCAGTGGATTTTGTTACCTGGATGTTTCGTTAATTCGATGCCTTGGAGTTGTCGTAGACGGACAGCAGTTGAAATAACATGTTTTTTTCCATCTTCAGAAAAAGCACCAGAGGGAAGCAAACTAGAAAATGTTACATTCATAGAAACCTAACAGATACTTTTCGAATATTTCCTCTTACCGATAATAAGTAGACGATCTTCGAATTTCATAACTTCGTGTTCGAATCTTGTCTCGTAACTCGTCTAGTGTTGTGCACGGTTGAGGTATATTACCAGGATTTTGATCTGATACCCCGCCAATTCGCGCGATTTCTTCCAAAGTTTGTAATAAGTCCGATGAAACGTTATCAATCGAATGTGCTGAAATCGTCGATGCTTTATAGAGTTTCAAAAGCTCAGTTGCCACTTCAGGATCGGTATTACATAAAGTCTCCAAACGTTTCTTTCGTCGTTGACGATAACGTAAGCCAGCCCTTTGTTTCGAACGTAGAAGGCTCAACTCAGTCGAACGTTGTTTTTTCTGTCGAATTAATTTCTTCAATGTATGATTGGTTTCTTCCGTTGATAAACCCATGTTTTTCACTTGAATTAAGTTCGCTATATTGTCCGAGATTTGTTTGATTTCTTCGACAAGTGCTTCTTGAGCAGGCGTTTTCACTCGATTTTGTTTTGCGAGGCGTTTCGCTTCAATTTTGGCAAGATGAGCGTCAACACGAGCTTTCGCCTTTTCCAGGCCGCGAATCACCCATGGCTTGCTTGTATCTTCTTCTTCTTCTGTTGAAGGTTTGGCTACGGTACGCTTGGAAAATGTTGGTTCGACAGGCACGACAGCGTTCGGATCGTACAGCGGATCGTGAATATCTGTTTCATCATCGGATGAAATTGTTCGTTTTCGAGCAGTGTTCGTTGAAGTTTCGTTTTGAACTGCATGAATCTTGTTCGAGATTTCCACATAACTTTCGATTTTTGATTTAATCAGTTCGTGATCATGCTTGATTCGATCCCACTCAACCAGTGCATTGTAGTGACACAACTATAGAGGAACAAAAAAAGAGAAAGAAGTGACCAAGCAGCAGGAGTTTACGCGTACAAATTTCGCCACTTCGGGATGACTTTTCATGTAAACATCAATGAACGTTTTATATAAACCAAACGGAGATGGTTTGCTCATCATATTGGTTTAATAAAGCACAATCATACGGTAGTTTCGAATTGACAATGTAGAAAAAGAAACGCGTTCGAAGTTGTTGATGAACATGAGTGAGTATAAACGTGTTATATTCAATGAAGCGTCTTTTCTTTTTTTCGTTCTGCTCAATTTCATTGACGAGAAAAGAAATGTTCGATAGGTCAATAATGATGTGCGTCGTTTTTATCTTTACCTTGACAACATGAACAATTCGTATGGTTAAAGATAAAGAATGGCAATGGCAGGAAATTTGTACAAATTGTAAGTTTGAATCTTATTCACACTAAAAATGATGAGGAAATATTTGAGATTTTCTTGACGATATGTTGACCCTTTGAATGAACACATAACGAATAGTATACCGCATATGAAAGATGGCGATACAAACGCAACAGAGCACGGTTGATCAGCATCAAGGATATTCTTTTACATTTCATGTCTAATGATTGACATCCTAATCTAATGGATTGAAATGAAATATTGATAGAAGAAAAAAAAAATCAATATGTCTATATGACGCAACAAGCTTTTCCGATCATGTCTCATGTCAGCAATCGTTTAGAGTAGCGTAACTGACTATAAATTAACGTCAGACATTCTTTAACGCTATCATTTGACTCTTGATTATCATCATCGTTAGAAAGTCGTGTTCTTGCAAGAACAAAAACGGTTATGCATTTCGTCTCAATTATTCTTTTTGGTTTAGTTTTCTTCGGTAAGGCTAAAATCTTGCTTATTTCGAATTCTATCCATTGATCATTCTCAGATTTACAACAACAAACCGATGCAATTAGTTGTTATGTATGTGGTCGAGGTGCAGAAGGATGTGGTACTTCGTTTCGAAGTTGGGGTAGTGGAGTAGCTACGTCTGCTGTTACCAATGCGGTTGCTTGTACGGTAGGAGAACAAACGATCTATTTCTAGAGATGTATTCCGTAGTTTATTTCCAAATAGAAAATCGTATCGACAGTTAACTCGAACAGTATTTTACGTTCATATGTCGGCAAAACGGGAACTTGTACTGAAGGCGCAAACAACGATGATGGAACGAATTCTTATCAGTACTGTTGCACAACAGATTATTGTAACAAAGGTTCGATTGGGAAGGGCAATATTCTGTCAGGAATGTTCTCAATAATTCTTGCAATGTTCTTCGTATTCATGGATTGAATTTCTCATTCGTTTTCTTATCTCTCTTTTATACTTGTCACCAATAGTATTATGTTGTGTGTTGCGTGAGTCTATTATTTTACAAAGAAAAAAAATAATAATCCAGGCTATGTCCAGCATATATAAAAAGCTTTAGAAAAGTTTAAAATAATATAGTACAGTGGTTTTCAATTGGGGCGAGTACACTCTAGTTTGTAGAAATTCATTTCTTTTCTCTGGTACTTTACGAAACACGGTCATATGTAAGTAGAATCCTCGATTTTACACGTTTCCATTACCATTCCTTCTTGGATTGAACTATCCATGGTGGAGAATTTCGTCGTCATTCGTCGAAAAAGTTTTCTCACCTCACTCGACATGTACAAATAGATATAGAATGTGAAAACAAAATTAAAATGGTAAAATAAACGAATGATTTGGATGCACAAATGTTCAACGGCTCGATGTAAACTGCTTTTGACCACGTTACTTGTCAGATTAAAATAAATGTTTTGTAAACCAAATGGTATGCCTGACATTGCGAGGAAAATCAACTGCGGAATAAGCATACGGCGGATTTGTCGCGTCAAATGATCTCGTTTTGATTGTACAGTTGTTCTATTGAGGTTCAGTAAAATTCCTCGAGTGAAAAGTGTTATCAATGTTAATGGACCGATTGTGTAAATGAGAGGTGTTAAAAGAAAATCGTTGAACTTTCGATAGGTGACATTCGTCAAGATACATGTTCGATTTTCGACTCCACTGTAGACGAGCATTGGGAGATAAACAATTGACCAGAAGAGATTTGTACCGATTATTGCCGATCGAACAACTCGGATCGAACTCCACCGATGACGGAAACTCGCATCACGAGATGTACTCGCATATTGATCAAACGCCGCCCAACACGGAAATGATATAGCAATGACAGTAGTCACGTAAAGCAAATAATTATGTTCTCGACAAGCAAGATCATTTGTGTTGAAGATTCCTAGGCCGAAACCATCAACGAGAATGCTTTGAATGTAGACAGTCGGTAAATGTATTGCTGTCATAGTCGCTCCGGCTAGAAGATAGATGATCGTTGGATTCCTTTGAAACGAACTTTTTCGTGTAAAGATGAAGATCGTTAGTGTTGCACCAAGAATACCTAAAACGATCATTGGAATAGCCAAAATATAATTGAGCCAACGCGATATAGCGTTTATAGTCGCTGTTGTCGAAGAGCTGCTCGTCATATACGCTTCTGTCGTGTCAGTCAGAAAAATATACAATTAAAGATGACTATTTAATATGCTAATAACTTTTTTCAAACGCTCTCTCTCTCTTTCTGATTAGTAGGAGTGACATTTCCGCAATGAAAAAGAAAAAACTCGCCGTTTGCATGAGTTCTAATCTTCTGTGAAAAAGAGAAGGAAACACAGAAATCTGATCATATTATGTTTACCACAAAAGAAATTCTTCGTTCTTCTCTATAATGTAGTTATAGAAATTTTTCTTAATTGTTTAGACTGTTTGACGCACTCAAGCACCTTTGATGTCGAGTGAAAGGAGAAAATGGCAAAGTCAAAGACAATTATGTATATAATGTGCCAGTGTCGCCATTCATTGCTCGTAATGTTGTCATGAAATTGAATTTGAAAAGCTTTCTCATCAGTTGTCTGACGACTTTTCTAACTTCGCTTAACATGTAGAAATAAATATAAAACGGACAAACGATTAGTTTGCACGAATAAATGTTCGATTGCTTGTCGTTGATCGTCTTTGGGAATATCGCTTGTGAGACTGAAATAAACACTTTGTAAACCAAATGGAATTCCCGAAATAGCAAGAACGATTAATTGAGGAGTGAGCATATGACGGATTCGTTTAGTAGATTTACTGTATTGATTGGTGATAAAGGTTGAACGAAGATTTTCCACCGTTTTCCAAGTGAACACGACAATGAAGGTTAACGGACTAATTGTGTAAACTAATGGTGTCAAAAAAAGTCATTGGTCTTTGTTATCGCGCACTCGGTTCCATCACACAGGTATTATTCACACTGTGACTGACGAAAATAACTGAACTGACAATAAAGAGTCGAATCAATCGTAACGATCGTCATCGATTTCGAAAACTCGTCTCACAACGCGTGCTTGCATATCGATCGAATGGCGCAAAGCACGGAAATGAAATTGTCGGTATTGTTGTGACGTAAAGTAAATAATTATGTTCGCGACACGCGATTTCATTCGTGTTAAATATTCCTATGTCAAAACCATCGACAAGAATACTTTGTAGATAAATCGTGGGTAAATGTATTGCTGTCATAATTCCACCAGCTAGGAGATAGATGGTCGCTGGATTGCGTTGAAACGCTCTTTGCCATGCGAATACAATGTTGGTTAAAAGAGCTCCAATCACACCTAAAATAATCATTGGTACTGCAAGCAGAAAGTTAAGCCAAGATTAAATTGAATTGAGAGTACCTGTCACACGTGACATGTCTGTTAACAGTAGAACGGTCTATTCAAGCTGTAAATTGGATCACAGTTGGATAACTGACAATAAGATTCGGGAAAGTTCTTTCAGTTTATATAGGACATGATGTCTAAAGCATGCGGATTTAAAAAAAAAAAATTTTCTCTTCTGCATCGCTGTTGCGCCCAGATTCGCGTTAGTGAAGTTGTCACTTGAAGATATCTGGTATGAACTTTAAAAGGAAAAAGCAACTGAGCTCCTTTAGAAATAGTTAACGAAAGTAAATCTTTAAGAATGACAGTCAAACGATGATATAAGAGACTTTGGAAGAGTAAATAAACAGTTTGGTTAAAACGTCAACTTCACCATGCGTTCATAGTTTCTCATGGAAACAAGAATTCTCATGGCATTCATCATATTTGTCATGTTCTATGCCTCTAGAATATCCGTCATATTAAAGAGGAGTATATTGATCAAACGTTTCAAATATATCTTTGAATTCCCTTTAGGCGAGGACAGGATCAAAATCGACGTTACTTCTGTAGATTAGATACATATATAAGAATAACTGACACAGTAATGGAGGAAACTTTCGTTGAAAATTAAGTGCATTATATTCAACGATTTTCTCATGATAGAAAACTGTGAGTGGTATATAAAGAAAGATTCAGTACGCATATAATTGTGCACGGATTCATTCTATCGCAAGGAAACAGGTCTTCGTTCTTCTAAATCATTTATAATGAATAGTTAGGCAAGTAAACAACTACAATCTTCGTTCACTACTCAAAATAGATCAGTAAGAGACTGTTATTAAAGTTAATAACAAATTGAGGAAATACACCACTTTTTTCCGGTAAAAATAATGCTTCATCAGTGCACCTCGTTTTCAAAAGACGAAGTAGGCGTCGAAATCAGTATCCTATACATCCACTTCCGCATTCTGACATTCTTTGAAGTGTTCACCTACTTATCGTACTTTTTAGTCCCCATCGTTTGATTTATTTGTCGCATGAAAGAAGAAAAACGTCTTTTTACATATTTCAACGAAGAAATTCAATAGTTAAATCGATTTGCATTCGAACTAGTTCTTAGTCTAGTTCTTCGAATTGTAAGCGGTTTATCTAAATAACTGTTTAATGGTGCAATACGACGTGGTAGAAAATACTTTCTCATCATTCGCACCATAACTTTTCTCATTTCCATGGACATATACAAATAAATATAGAACGTGGATACAAATATAACATGATAAATTAAGCGAGTGATTTGTTGAATTAAATGTTCAATAGCCTTGCGCAGTGGATCTTTTTGTACGTTGCTCGTTAAGTCATCATAGAGGCAGTTGACACCAAATGGCACACCGAATATGGCTAGAATAGCCACTTGCGGAATGAGCATACGACGAATTTGTTTTGTCAAACGATCGTGACGGCTGGCGAAAGCGGTTGCACGAAGATTTCGTATGGTGCCATATGTGAACCCTGCAATGAGAACAAGCGGCCCCATGATGAAAACAATGGGTGTCAAAACAAAAGAATGAATGAATTTCAATGGGCCATCTAACAAAATGCAAACACCATTGACACTCTGACTGATAAAAATCAATGGTGCATAAATAATCGACCAGAGAACGACAGTGCCAAAAATAGCGAATCGAGCAAACCGCATGGAGCTCCAAGAATAACGAAAATCCGCTTGACGATGTGTACTAGCATACTGATCAAATGCTGCCCAACATGGATACGAAATTGCTGCCACGGTTGTCACATAGAACAGGTAATTACGTTCCCGACACGCAATATCATTTGTATTGAAGAGACCAAGATAGAAACCATCAACCAGAATACTCTGAAGGTAAATCGTCGGTAAATGTATTGCTGTCATAACTGCACCTGCTAATAGGTAAAGTATCGTTGGATTACGACGGAATGATTGCTGTCCGAGAAAGATCAGTATAGTGAGAAGAGCTCCGATAATACCCAAACTGATCATCGGAATAGCAAGAGCATAGTTAAGCCAGTGAGCGATTGTGTTAACTGTTGTAACTGTCGACGACATTATGATTCAACAGAATGATCCCATAGGACACTTCTTTCTTTTTATAATTCAGAAAGTGTCTACAGAATCACCTGAGCAAAATGATGATTACATAGGAACAAATAGTTATGGATATCTGAAAGTGCAAATTAGTATCTGATTAACAAATCAGAAATAGCACGTGAATGTCTTTTTTTTCTATGTTCGAGTCGAACTCTCTCTGTACTCTGTCAACTCTTAAACAAGGTCACATTCGACAATGCACTTTGATGAAGAATACCATGATCTGCGTGTATGTCTATTGATCGATTATTATTTTACTGTTACAATTATTACAAATGGAAATAAATCGATAGTATTAGAAAAGACGAAAATGTGTGTGTTGCTTTGTTTTAGGAGCCACTCGTTTCTCTTTGTTGCTTAGCCAGTATATATACCATTGCCATTTCGTAGGAAGGTGGAGGTGGCTCTTCGACATACGTATGAGTATTAATGTATGTTGGTGCTGATGGAGGTACGGATCTAGTATTTCTATTGACAGGAACTGGGCGAGATTGTTGTTGACTGTTCGTAAAACGTGCTGACGAAGTAGCTCTTGCAGCCAAAGCCCGTTTGCGTTTGTGTCGAGTAATAAAAACAATAGCGCAGATGATAACCAATAGAGAACACGAAACACTGATGCCCACTATTATTCCTACATGTTTCTTATCATCTTCATCGCTTGACGTTGAAGGATTGTCCAAGGTGAACTCAATTGTTCCTGGCCCGGAAGTATCAACTCTAAAATTTCCTGTTTCTAGACTGTGGTACGTTGTCACAACTAAATAATATGTTTGTGAGGATCGTAAACTAACACTGATTCGAAACTGTCCATTTCCATTACCATCGTCATTGCTCTTTAGTAAATTCAACGATGGATTCGACACAGACATATACGACTCATAGAATAAACCATACGTGTCCAACGAACTGACGCTCTGAAAACTGTATGTTCCACTCGTAGAAACTGATACACGAATACGATTAAAATAATGTTTGCCGGACGATAGGAAACTTAAAGAAAACTTTGGACTTGTAGTTGTTAAGGTACCATCGAAATAGGTCGCACCTGAAAAGACTGAGAAAATAAAACAGAAAACAATGAAGATTGTTTAGAGAATATGAATGTAGGTTAAGATTTACTAACTTGGAGACATGCTAATTCCAGATGTTCCATATGGTCTGCTTGCTGTGATTGTAAATCTTCCCGTTTCTTCTTCCTTATATGTTGTAACAACCAAAATATACGTGGAACCGGATTGAAGACTGGCACGAATTCGAAATTGTCGGTCATCATTGCTATCATCATCGGAAGTAATCAAATTCGTAGTTGGTCTCGACGAATCAAACGAATATGAATATAGATATCCAAATGTATCCAGCTGGCTGCTGCATGCGAAAGTGTATACGCTACTAGTAGTAACTTGAATTCGTAATGACTGATAATAATATCTTACGCCAGTGCCGGTGGGACGAGTGAACATTGAACTGCTTGTTGTAAGTGTACCAGTATAGACTGGTCCACCAGATGGGGTGGTGGAAGTCGATGGTGGACCTCGTGCATTGATCGAAATACTTCCAACGACTCCTGAACTGTATGTTGTTACAACCAGCACATATGTTCGATATTGGACAAGATATTCTTCAATTCGAAATTGTTGCGAATTTCCACCACTGTCATCATCACATCTCATCAGATTTATTGATGGAGATGTTGAAGAAAAATCACCAGAGTACAAACAAGCATATGCATCTACACTGCCGATACTAACAAAAGTATGCATTCCATTTGCATTCGCTGCTATCCGAAGAGCTGCATAATAAAAGCTGTTTAAACTGTTACTGTTTGGTCTAGAAAACATTGGACTAGCCGAATTCAAATCAATTCGATATAACGACGGAATGCCAAGTGTGCCTGTAACTATACAAAGTGCAGATGTTACAGAATCACTGTGAGGTTATATGAACATCTCTGACTTACTCATTCTTTCTACAGCTTTTTGTGATGACACTGCTAATTTCTTGAACTGCACATTCGTCGGTCCAGACGCCAGAATGGAAAATTGTCCCAGACTACTGTCAGAACAGTTAGTCATCACAACGAGAACGTACCTACCATTCTGTGAGAGCTCAACATTGATCGTAAATTGTCTACCACTACGATTCTCAGCGTTGACTACGATTTTATTGAGAGATAAGTTTTCTGGATGGAATTCATCTTGATAAATATCACCGTAGGCGCTGCATGATCCATTACTAGTAAATGTGTAAACGCCAGTCACTTGTATGGTCAGTTGAACAGTTTCATAATAGTATCGCTTTGCGATCTTATTATTATGAAGAGAAAGTGTGGGACTTTGTAATGTCCAACTGCCTGAGTAGGCTGACATAGATGGATGTGCATCAGCACCTATAATACGATTGGTAATGAGGAAAGCAGTCAAAATTGCATTTTTTTTAAAAGAGTCTCACTCGAAACTGAGGCACAGACGAGTGTCAAGATTGCGATCTTGAGCAAAGATGAATGTTCTATGATTGTGGAATAGGTGCTGTGAAAAGTCTCTCTTCGACCAGAGCCACCATGTTGTTTCACCATACTCAGCAGGTTTTCTCTATTGACTTTTAGCCTTATATTTATGAAATAGAAAAAACATCGCATTTTATAACTATCGGTAGTTCTTTATCTTCATAGTGAGATTTTCATCGTTGCATGTTGATTTTATGATACTTGTTATGATTCATATTTATCACGTAGGCGAATGTGTGTGTGAACAGAAAGGAAGAAGCGATAGGTGTATGCTAACAAAGCTGTTGGCGGAATGTGTAGAACTGCAATTAGGTAAACTAGCTCTCTGTTGCTGGTTACTGCACATTGGATACGAGAGCGTAACATTCATTCTCCCTCTGAATTGAGTGATGACAGATGAAGTCCAAAATCTCGTGCTCGTTTTAAAAAGTTCTATGAAGGAACGAAAAATCTACATCATCTTCAAATATAAATGACCATTGTAGTTCATTGCTTGTCGAACATGTCGCGATTTCGTATGTTCATAAATCGATGAAAGGATTCAATCGTTCCTTATATTTGTAAAATCCATGTTTTCAAGAAGTTCTGTATCAGATAGGCAAAATACTCGCGATATTTGTTTTAGTCGTCATGTCTTAATCTTTAGGTTATCTTTCATATAGAAGACGAGCACGTCAATCTAATGTTTCAAGTGTATGTTTTAGAATTTTATTAGGTGAGGATAAAATGAAAATAACTTCACTGTTTTCAACGATCCTTTTTTCAATAAAGAATTCTAATAAAGGAGGCAGAATAATTAAGTCTCGGTATATTTATCTCAATCTGCGCTAATATTCTTACATGTCTGCTCGAACTTTTTTCCACCAGAAAATTCATAGGATTCTCTAGTTTAAAAAGAACTCTGACTGAATTATTCCGTAATAATATCGAGTTGATATTTCAAAGGTCGAAAAAAATCCGCTTTCCAACTGAAAATTTATCCACAAAGGCGATTATTCTGATCCAATGCACTTTTGCTGTCTTGAGTAGACAATAACAGCAATTAGTTGAGCAAACTCTCTTGGGAGTCTATCTCAGAAGCCGACCGTGGTACAAACCTTAGTATCGTTTCTTACTGTCTACTATCTTCATAATAGTATCTCATTATACCGATACCTGGAAGGATCTGAAGTATCCTATCTTGTAAAATGGTACACCATCGCGAAAACATCTTCGACACTATTTTTCCAAAAGATACTCCGGTTTGTTTTCAGTTGTATGTATTTAGTAGATTCGTTCTTCGAAGCATAGTGACAATATAAACCTTGTGAACATGCATGATATTATTCAATTAATAGACAATATCATGAGATTTTCCAGAAACCATCATTGTTGTCATAATCAAATCATTGCATATGTATGGATGCTCACAAGCAGCTCTTGTGTGAATACGAATTTGAAAATTTGCGGAGTGGTAGGATTGCTCTCGAACTTGACTGAAGAAGCAAATGAAAATCTACTATTTGGGAATTTGCGAATATAGTTTAGTAAATTTTGCCACGGTTTCAAAAATGTTGATTTGTTTGTTTGTTACGCTTTTCATTTAACAGCATTGTGACTGAGAGAGGAAAACGAGAAGTACTTGATGACATGATTTGTTGGCTTGCAGCTTTTTGTCTCAGTTATAGATTCAAATAATGTAAACAACAACACATCAACAATTGAAACGTTCCCCTAAATTTCCGTCAATATTCATATGTAGAAGACTTCTTGTCATAGATGTGCGTGAATACGGCATAGGTATATGATACGGCTGACCGTAGCAACATAAAAGAAATAATTATACTCTTGACATGCGATATCATTGAGATTCAAATGACCAAGACGCATATCATCAACCAGAATACTCGAAAGATAAATGAAGTATATAGTTGGAATACGATGGAATGATCGTTGCCCGAGAAATTTCAGCATAGTGGGAAGAGCTCCGAGAATACCCAAACTGATCATCGGACTGACAAGAGCATAGTTCAGTCACCGAGCGATTGTGTTAATTGTTGTGATTGTCGAAGACATTATGATTCAACAGAATGATGTCATGATACACAAACGGAAAATGCGCTACGTTCTATAATCGTCCCCGGCTCCTTACATACCTAGAAAAGTTTTCCTCGTCAATCTCTGGTTTCATGATATTGATTATTATTCATGTTTATCATAGGTAGACAAATATACATCGTCTGAGGAAAAATAACGAATCAATGACACGTCTTGAAGGCTATTGATCGGGCGTGTATATGTGTGATGATGTCAGCTAATTCATTCTCGATCGAAATCGTTTTCGATCTTGGTATGCTATTCCAAAATGTCCTGTGTTAGATGGCCAATGCACATTGGATCCGAGAATGTAATATTCGTTTTTACTTTGAATTGAGTACTGTCTTAGATACAAATCAATGCCTCCTTCGGGACTTGGACGATATGATGACATATGAAACCAAAAATCTCGTGCTCGTTTTGTTGTTATACTCATCGCATGTGAACACCATCCGTAGCCTTTCCTGCTGACAAGCGTGTTATTCGACTCTTTGTTAGTTAAGAGAGAACTGTTATTAGAAAAAGTTGGACCACAGATTCCTAAGTAGAAAAAGCCATGTTTTGATTGAATTTCTGGATGGTCCATTAGTTGTTCTATTGCGTTTATATAAGTCTTGAGAGAAAAGTTCGATGGAGGAACGAAATTTACATCATCTTCAAATATAAATGACCATTGTAGTTCATTGCTTGTCGAATATTTCGCAATTTCGTATGTCCACAAATCGATGAAAGACAATAGATTCGATGAGACTTTCTTCATTACTAAATTCGATGAAGTGTGCACACGAGAATCGTTTAGTGGCACCGACAGAAAACAACGAATATGAAAATAATCTGGGAAAACTCGTTCGATATTTTGCTTTGTGGCAGTGAATCGTAATGATTTGCAATCGTGAGTGACGATGAAAGCATTCAATCGTTCCTTATATTTGTAAAACGTATGTTTCATTAAAGATAAATTTATGCACGAATAAAAAAAACCAATAGATGCTAGGGTGACCAGTCCATAGATGAAATACTTGCCCAATTTCGACAACATTTGCGATGAACTTGTCACTTACAAAGGCACAGCAACATTCTCCGGACGCGGTTATATCGAATTGTAATTGGTTTCTGTCGCGCTTTTCTGTTTAATACCATGTTAATATGCACGGAAAATCAACACCAGACATGTTTAATGTTCACGCATCAGTCTGTAGAATGAAATTTATAATTGAGGAAAGAGTGATTTTCAACATTTTCTTCTCATATCTTTCAATAATGACAGAATCGGAAGGTTTTCCTCCGATAGATGTCACGCCGATTATGATGCAGAGGCACGATAACGGACACCAAATGATGTCGAAATAATCAAAGAAAATTGTATACTTCATAATTTCAACATATTCATCGTTTTGAAAAGTATCACAGCGAGTTTATTTCTATTGTAAAAGAAATACCAGCTGAGATGATCCATCTTAATTCATCTGATTTGACATCGTCACAACAAACAAAAAGAATTTTTTTTTCTTTTATTTATTCTATCAGTTTGATAGCCAAGGAAAGAAAGAACATTTAAATCCTGGTGGGTGTTTTTCTCTCCGTATATAAACCGAACACTGTACACACAAAATCAACGCCCACATCCCTGCATTACGAAACCATTTTAGATTGTAACATCAACTTTTGTATACATTTACCTATGTCAGCAAATGACCCTGGACACATCAGTAAGTGATTGCATTCAATTTGACTTTTTCTTTACCCCATGTTCATAGATAATCTCGATCAAAACCAACGTGATCTTCTCAAATCGTACTGGCTTGCGCTAATCTCTGCAATCAACGAAGAGCCATCGAACGTGGTCGAATCCGCATTAGGCGAGGAACTCTTTTACGCATTTGCACATGATGATCCGGACGCAATACTTCTTCGATGGTTACGCGCGCG
The DNA here is from genome assembly GCA_905250025.1 of Adineta ricciae. Lineage (NCBI taxonomy): Eukaryota > Metazoa > Rotifera > Eurotatoria > Adinetida > Adinetidae > Adineta > Adineta ricciae. The sequence continues at coordinate 110,660 of CAJNOJ010000162.1, read as the reverse complement.
CAAATGGCAAGTAGCACCTGCTGTTGAAATGATGATGGACACGTTAAAGTGGCGTCATGAATGGGGCGTGAGAAGATTACTTGATCAAGGTGAAAGCTGTGTGAATTTAGAAGAATGGAGCTCGGGCAAGTTTTATCACATGGGAAAGGATAAAGTTGGACGTCCTGTCAGTTATGTTCATGCCGAAGGACATATTCGAGGACAATTTCCAATGGAATCCACCGAAAAATGTCTGATTCTATTCATGGAACTCGGCCGTTATTTCGCCGAAGTTCCTAACGAAGAAGGAACTGTGATTCTCGACATGGGCAATGTTGGTCTGAGAAATTTAGATTATCAATACATTAAATTCATGATCAATGCTATGCAAAATCATTATCCCGAATGTTTAGGCCTATCTTTGGTTGTCAATGCACCATGGTCGTTTAGTACTGTTTGGAGTGTGATCCGACGTTGGCTAGATCCGGTTGTCGAGAGTAAGATTTGTTTTCTAAAGAATATCGATGAATTAAAAGATTACATCAATCCTAACGTTATTCCAAAACGATTACAAGGCAATCATGCAGATTTCAAATATACTCCACTGACTAAAAACGACGAAGTTCGTTTAGCAGCCATTCACAATGACGAGCAAGGCAAGAGACAAGCGCAGATGGAACATAGACAAGCAGCGAAAACATATTTAGATATGACATTAAAATGGGCAAAAACACAGTCCGGCGATGAGAAAAGTGAAGAACACGAACGAAAGAAAGCCGCTGACAGATTATGTACGACATACCAACAACTTATGCCTTACATTTCAACAGAAACGCATTACCATCGAACAGGAATGATTTCTCGTTCAATGTTCAATGCAGCATACGATCAAATATCTAATCAACAACAGCAAACATCGTCTACTTGAAACATTACCCATTCAATTAGTCTTTCATATCCATTCATTTATTTATTTATTCTCATTTTATGATCTATTTTACTCACGCAAGGATTGCGAATATATTTTAATAAATCATACATTAAATATGACAGTAACTAGTCATAAATATCATTCTTTCTCGTTTTTTTTCTACGACACAATCCGCACAACAATAAAATTCGTTGAAAAATAACATGTTGATGAAGCGAAGTGTTATCTTTATGATAGTTTCTTTTCTTTTTCATTCGCCGAGAAAGCAAAGTCTTTATCTGGCAAGACAACCGTCTTTTTCCTTTTCATTTTTGTTGTAAACACGATGAGTGCTTTGCGAAAATTAACGAGCAGCGCTTCTATTAAACGGCCACGGCAAAGTACACCGACTTCTTCAAGTCAAGGCTTGCGCCTGTTCTGGCTTGATAATGATTTCAACAATAAACATAGTCAAAATTCCCTCCGAGAACTGCAACAGATCGTTGACATTATCGAAACATACACAGATGTCGACAAATGCATTATGGCGATTAATAGTCTTTCGAATGAAAGACTTTGTTTAATTTCTTGTGGTTCATTAGGCGAAACAACAGTTCCTGTAATTCATAATCGTCCTCAAGTCGATACGATCTATATCTTTTGTCAGAATCGCACTCGACATGAACAATGGGCGCGCAATTGGTCCAAAGTCAAAGGTGTCTATACAGATTTCGACTTGATTTGCAAATCGCTCAAACAAACACGTCAAGACCAAGGTCAAGATTTGGTTTCGATAAGTTTTGTCGGCGCAAATGACGTCTCGACTCAAAATCTCAACGGACTGGATAAATCGTATATGTACACGCAGATACTAAAAGAGATTTTCCTCACCATCAATTTCGAACAGAGACATTTTCGAGAATTTCTCAATCATTGTCGGGCACATTCTCGTGGAACACTAGAGGATGAGGAAATAATCAAACAAATCTCCCAGAACTACCAACAACGTAATGCAATTTATCTGTACACGCAAGAAACTTTTCTTTACTCAATGATCAATAGGGATTTACGAACGATGAATGTCGATGCGATGATCAAAACAGCCGTTTTCATTCGCGATCTTCATAATCAAATTGCCCGTTTACATTCACAAGAATATGGAAGACACCGACCGTTGGAGCTACTCAAGTTGTATCGAAGTCAAAGTTTGTCAAACGAAGATTTCGATAAACTGAGCAAAAGCAATGGTGGATTGTTATCGTTCAATCAGTTCTTATCGACAAGCAAAAAGAAAGAGGTCTCACTAGAACTCATTCGAAAGAAGGAACAAACGACAGATTCAGTACAAATTCTGTTTGTTATGACCATTGATCCATCGAAATCATCAACGCCTTTCGCAAATATAAGTTCACAGAGTAACTTTCAAAAAGAAGAGGAAATTCTTTTTTCCATGCACGCGATTTTTCGTATTGAAAAGATCGAACCAACTGATTCCTGTGATCTGCTAAAGAAGGTGTATTTAACATTAACGAACGAGAACGATCAGCAACTTCAACAGTTAACTGAATGCTTGAGGAACGAAACAGAAGGATCAACAGGATGGTATCGACTAGGAAAACTCATGCTTAAATTAGGTCAATATACAAAAGCGGAAAGTTTATATCAAATCCTATTGAATGAAAATCCGAATGAACATGAGCGTGCGCATATACACTGCCAATTAGGCTTGAGCAAATATCACCAAGGAAAGTATTCGGAAGCCATTTCATTGTTTGAAAAATCGCTGGATCTATCTCGACATACTTCATCAGACGAAAGAAACGTTGCAGAATGCTATAATGGTATGGGCTTAGTTCATTGCAAGCAAGCTGACTATTCCAGAGCGCTTCGATACTACAAAAGAGCGTTGGAAAAACGAAAGAATATTTTATCTATAAATCACTCGGATATTTCGGAATTATACAATAATATCGCTTATGTCTATCAACAGTTGGGCGAACATGATGCAGCGATCGATTCTTACAATAAAGCGTTTGATATCTACCAGAAAAATCTTCCACCCAATCATCCAGACTTCGCAGCATATTATAATAACGTCGGTTTAATCTGTTTAAAAGATCTTGATTATTCGACAGCACTTGGATATCTCCAAAAAGCATTAGAAATTTACAGGAACACTCTTCCCGAGAATCATCCTAGCTTAGCTACGCTATATAACAATATGGGTATGATATATGTCGAGATGAATAACCTTGACCTAGCACGTTCATATTATGAAAAAGCACTGGAAATCCTGCAAAAATCCTTCTCATCAACACATTCCGATCTAGCCGCAGCGAATGTGAATATCGGCAGCTTATACGAGAAAATGAAAGAATATTCCAAAGCGTTGTCATGCCATGAGAAAGCACTGGAGATTTTGAAGAAAACTCTTCCTTCAAATCACCCGGATTTAGCTCGATGTTATGGGCATATTGGTGTCGTTTACTTTCGAATGGGTCAGCAGACAAATGCAATCGCGTTTTGTGAACACGCTGTGAGAATTGCAGAGAAAGTAACACCGCCAGATCAACAGCTAATTCAATCGTTTAAAAACAATCTAGAGTGTGTCAAGAAGAATGCATGAAAACATTTTCAAATAAACTAAATACTCTCTTCTTTGTTCTTTTCCTTGTCGTCATTGAGTTGCGAAGATAAGATAAGAATCAAAACTAAATGCTCGCAATTCTTACATTCATACCGTTTTGTAAAGAATGAATCAAAAGATTAAGCTATACGATCTTGTAGCATCCCTTCAATCCACTTGTTACTTTTCTCCAACAGCATGGAAAACTCGTTTGGGTTTACTGCATAAAAACGTTCAATTCGAAACTATTCCAACCACTTTTCTTCAACTACGAGGTGAACTTGCTCAACGTTCCGGTTGCTCAGATATAACTATACCAGCAATTGAACTACTCGACGGTACGTTCATCTACGATTCATTTCGTATTGCCGAATGGCTGGAAACGACTTACCCCGATGCTCCATCACTTTTCACTGGTGATGGTAAATCGTCTCGCGAGAGTCAACCTGAACATGTTATCTTAGGGAAGAATTACAGTCGTTTAGTTGATTTGGGTCTTGGGGCTTCGAAATCAGAATGGGCGGTTTGGTATGAACTGTTCTTTCCCCAACAGGACAAACTAATAACTGGCGATGAGCACCGAGCTTATTTTACATCAGACGCACGGCTGGGCCCACAAGGTTATCAGAAACTGCTTGCCCTCGATCGTCAGGAATTGACCCGACGTGCGAAAATGAACGTACAACCACTAGCACAAATCTTACATGAACGACCGAATGAATATTTTCAGGGTACACATCCAGGTCAAGTGGATTATATCATTTTCGGCCGTTACGCCTATTGTCGTATGTTAGATGCGGAACTTACGAAAGAAATCTGGAATGACCAAGGAGAGGAGTTGAATGAATGGATTGAAAGATTATGTCAAGCGTTCGATGGTCATGCTCAGAGCCTTTTCGATAATTCATCAACTTCTAAAAACTAAAATTGCTGCATGATTCTTTTTTGCGAATGTTTTTTTCCGAATTAAATGAATAATGATTGGCGTGGGAACTTCTACACTTGGTTTGAATTTTGAGAGTCAGGTAAGATACAATTTTTAGAAACGCTTATGGTGACATGCTCTGAGTAGCTTGAGAGTATTGACGCGAACGACAAAAATAAACGCATGTGAAGCTTCGATAATTGTTTTAGAAAAGAAGAATGAGAGATGCTCGAACTAAGAATACTCAATCTTGCGAAAGTGTCTATTGTGTCCATAAGACATAGATGACAGTTATTGCGCAGGTGGGTAATTCCAACTTTTTCAAATATACGTGATGAACTTTCACTCTTTCAAATAGTTGGCGAATGATGCTGCTGTGCATTTGTATACAGCAACAATATGCGATTATTCTCTTTTGGTTTCTGAACTCAGTTAACTCGCAGACATTTTCTCAGTCTCGCTTCGATTATCTCAGCCCTGGCAAACAGTTTTTGCCGGCAAATTTCTCTGCTCAGCTTATCTCGACATTATCGACCAATTCATTGAGACGATGTGCAATTGTTTGTCATATGCAGAGCTTATGCCGAATCTTTGACTATGAAGTCTATCTTCCTCAACAATGTCGTCTCTTTGAAGGTGATCTAACAACTATGGGCAGCGCTATTTCATCTCCATCAGCAAATTCTCGCGTTGGCGTTCTTCAAACGACGTCAACACTGTTCGCTGCACATGGTCTTCCATGTCCATCTCAATGCGAACACAGTCGCTATCTAACATGTAAGAATGGTTCAAGGTGTGAATGCTTCCCACACCATTATTGGGATAGCTCGATGTGTCTACCTCAATCTCCCCTAGTTGGTTCGCCTTGTAATCAGAGTAAATCAATGTGTCGACAAGATATTCACCTGTTTTGTTTGCGTCTGGATCAATGTGGACGTAAGTTATACTCCAATGTAAGTTAGTTATGACAATAATCATTTAGTTTCCTTTTTAAGCGCTATCCGTATATGCTGGTGTGACTATTGCCGATCAAAATAGTTATATAGCAGGCAATTCGAATGGTGGTCTGAGCCAACCAATGAGCATTGCAGTAAATCAATCGATAGTTCTGATAGCAGATGGAACAAGAAATCAAATCGTGCAATTTTCTGACAGCAATTCTCCTGAAAACAATGGTTCAGTTGTATTTCGTAACTGGACGAATGGTGAGTCCTTCAATCATCCATACAATATATACTTAGACATCCGTCATGGAAATAACCTTTATGTTACTGACGCAGGTAACAACAGAATAATCTTGTTTTCCAACATGCAAAGTACCTTACCGGTACCAAAAATAGTGGCAGGTACTGGCTCCGGAGGAAACTCGTTAAACAATCCGTCTGGAGTACGAGTCGATAGTCACGGTAATATGATCATTTCGGACTTTTTCAACAATCGAGTGTTGAAATACGCACCTAACTCTACTAGCGGTTATATAATTGCCGGCACAGGGTCTGCAGGAAGTGATTCCATGAGTCTAAACAATCCTTCTGCTATGCATCTCGATGAATACAACTCCTTGTTGTACGTCGTCGATACATCGAACCATCGTGTGCAACGCTATTTCTTAAATGGTAGCATACCAATGGTAGGAACGACCGTTGCAGGAAATAATGGCGCCGGATCTGGCAGTAATCAACTGAGATCACCGTATGGCATTTGGGTATCAAATAAAACAGGCGCTATTTATATAGCAGATACCATGAACAATCGAATTCAGCGCTGGAAGGTTGGTGCGACCTCGGGAGTAACAGTTGCCGGAAGTCCGACGGGTGTTGTAGGCAGCAATTCTACTATGTTGAATTCTCCGTACCGCGTGACTGCTGACGTCAATGAAACTTATCTTTACGTTAGTGATACATCGAACAAACGAATTCAACGGTTTCAACTTATTTGAAAAGACATACTGTCATTTTTATAATAATTCAGCTCAAACTGTTTGTGATTCACGCTTTTTCTGTTCAATATTGTTCGTGTAATATAATACGTAAAACTATCTTTATTTTTAATAAGTTTCAAATTTTATTCAGAGATGTATTTTTATGTCTTTTATCTAATGAAAAGTAATGAATCGTACATAGTCGTTTCAATAAGCAAATGAACGATACAATTCTTTGTCTTTTTGTGCTTCTTCTAAAGTGTTAAATACGGGATTAAATCGTAGCCATTGACGTGTTCTTGCTGGCACTTGTTCTAACACTTCTCGAGCAACACGTATTTGAACTTCTGGTCGAAATAACCAACGTCGGCTATAACCGAGTACAACCATAGGCCGTGGCTCATTCGTACGGTTTGGTGTTCCTCGATGTATATGTCGAACGTCTCGAATAAGAATATCACCCCGTTTCATGAGAACCTGTTGTAATGATATTTCACCAGATTCAATTCGACGAATTGCTTCTTCTTTCGGTAACAGATGTGTCGATGGTGCCATTTCGAACGGTCCATTTTCTTCATGACAATCCACCAGAGGAAAGTTCACAGCTAATTGGTAGGGTGGCGGTTCTTGTTCCCATTCAGGAAAAAGTGATTGTGTATCACGATGTAAATCTTGATACTCGGAACCTAAACATGGCGTGTCTGTTGCCAGTTGACAAAATACACCATCTGTGCCGACTAATTCAGAAACAATAGCTAGAATAATATCGTTATTGATAATTGACGCATCTGTCCACGGTGGTTGAAATGGTGGTGTGATGTAGTATCGGTGTGGTCCACGATTGCCTGCTCCGTCTTCGAGACATTCGGTTTCTTTCAATAATGGTTGAAAAACTCGATTAAGTTCATCGATTTTATCGACTGGCAGGACATTTGGAATGATAGTCGCTCCAGTTCGACGAACTTCGTCGGCACGCTCGATAATCCAAGCTGTATCTAGAGCACGCGTGTCTTCCATGGCCATCTTTGTATGATTATGATTGTTGAAAAAGAAAACATTATCGTTTTCTTATCTTTTTTGTGTTATATGTTTATTCATGTTGTCAGCATGACTCAAAACGAAGTTTTTACTTGAATAATAAAATAGTATTTCAATGAAAAAAAAGAACTCTTCTAACGGTATTCATCACCACAATCACCTATACTTTGGAATAAATTTCGTGATTTCCGAGATACAATCTCAATCTGTTCAACATCATCCGTGTCGAGAATAAATTGAGATACCTTAGCTGTGTCTTGTAGATGTTCACTCTTCCCTAGTCTAACGCCAACGATAACACCTCCTACTGCTGGCTTGTCGAGAATATAACGTATAGCAACATTAGCAATACTAACATTGTATTTATCTCCAATGCGTCTGAGTGCTGTAAGAAGCTCTTGGAACAATTGCCAACCACCCCATCGATCGATCATGTTCTTATACTTTTTTAAACTAGCAGTTATAAGATCTGCACTACGTGGTTCCGACTGATTAAGATATTTGTCTGATAATAGACCACCACAGACGGTTCCATATGTGAGAAGTTTAATATTGTTCTGTTGGCAAAAGGGGACCATGGATACTTCGGGACGACGATCGATGATAGAATATTGTACTTGATTCGAGACAATTGTAATGCCTGCTTCATAGATTTGTTTCAATCGTTTTGTATCGAAATTAGTTAAACCTAAGTGTTTAATTTTGCCTTCGCTTTGAAGTTCAGATAAATATCGAAGAGCATCGAGATAACTATTGTTACCATAGTCCCACCAATGAAATTGAAGCAAATCTAATGAGTTCATACCCATTTTTGTTAAAGATTTGTTAATACTTTGCTCTACCACCGTTTTTGTCATCGCTGTTGGATGTGGCACCCATTTAGTAAAAATCTGCAGACTATCCAAAGCAGATTGACCGCGTGCTGCAAGTAATTGACGTCGAAATTCACCCATGATATCTTCAGCAGGACCATAAATATCAGCAAGATCCCATGTCGTATAGCCGGCATCCAAATAATCGAACATCTGCTTTACCGCAGCTTTGGGATCTATGTGTCCATGACTACCACTCACTTGCCACATGCCGTTTAAAATGCGACAAATACTCATATCCGGCGTTAGTTGGAGTCGGGAGAGAGCCATGACGCTACGAGATCTCTGAACACAATAACCGTTATTGTTAGAATAGATTTCGTGTATGAGATTTCAAAGGAAATTTCTATTGATGAATGCTCCATTCAGTCACTTGTTAGGAAGATAGATGGCAGGCAGTCATATAAAATATCATCCTGGTTACCAAAATTTGTGTCCGAAAAAGTACAAAACATAGTCATATATTATATAAGCACATTTAGTTTATTTGGTGTGTTCAGTGACAATGTATTACGATAAAGAACACAAACCGACAATCATTATGGAACATTTATTTTATTTCAGCGGAAAGGCATCCTGTAGTATCATAAAAAACTACATGGTAGAAGCTATATCGTAGGGCAAGTCGTTTGCTGTTGTAATCGAAATCAAAACGTGCCAGTATAATTGACCCAATCGCTGCAGACCGACTGGAATGTCATTGACCATGTATCATCACCTGTGTAGCGCGATGGTCCATTACTATCGTGATGGAATTGAGCCTCAGCAGCATATGGGAAACCTGCGAAATTAATTATCGCATCTGGTAGGGTATACCACACGTATGTTACGGCGGAAGCGGTTTGAACCGCAGTCATGTTTGTTATTCCACTCCAAAAAGTTGCATATTGCTGCGCGTATGTTTCGTTGTTGCTGCGTTTAACGACGTAAACCAGTGTAAAATTGGAAAGTGACGAAGTACAGTTGAAATTAATGTGTTCAACTTGGTAGTTTGATGCGGAATTTTGATGAGATGGGACAATGACACAACTGGTGCACGTAGTCGATGTTGATATGAGTGAGGTACCAGTTGATATTGCTATTGACGAGGTGCTGGTCGATGTTGATGTTGATCCTGACGAGGCGCTGGTCGATGTTGATGTTGATGTCGATCTTGACGAGGTGCTGGGCGATGTTGATGTTGATCTTGACGAGGTGCTCGCCGGAGTCAGTACAGTCGTAGCACCTATAGAGGGGCAAGCAGTCTTAGCTCCTAAAATGCCGAATACGCTAATGTGTGATCGTTAGCTAATATATGCATACCGTAACTTCGTCTGCAACAGATCACACTGGCTCGAACATTTCCAGATGGAGCTTGGATGCTGTTTAGACTACATGTTTCACTGAACAATGAGCAGACTTTGTGATCATAATCATACACAGCTGTACAACAATTATTTTCATAAATACATTCCCAAGTGCATGATTGAATTGATGGATTAACCATTGACGAAGCATTGCGAAGAAAGAAACAAGACGATGCAGGATAAAAGATTCGTGATCGATGAACTTGTGTTACGATAACAGCATGGACAAGAGGAATAAAAAAATAACTGATGAAGAGATACAGCATCCTACAATGTACAGTTTCTACTTGGAAGTAAAAAAAAAGAAATGTTAACTAGAAAGAAGAAATAAACATTATTTTGTCACTATTTTGAACCATGGCAAAATTAAGAAAGAAAACAACCTGGAATGAAAAATACCTTTTTCGGACAAACACCATTTGAACTGGTTTTCTGATAATGACATCGGAGAAATCCAAAGAGTTTTGTTTGAACAAACTAGTACGGCTCCTGTTACACGTGTAGTGCACATGCTATTTATCCGTACTTTGGGCGCATTTCGATGCACATCTGATCACCTTTCCTTTTCTTGTATTCGACGGATGTGTGTCTTGTACCAGTATGGTGCGATTTTAGAGAGAGAAAAATAAGTAAGGGCTTAGTTCTATCAGCGCATACATGTCTTACACTAAAATCGTCACACAAAGAATCTTTTATATTATAGATACATGATCACAGCCCTGACTTTGTTCATATTTGCATGACTTAAAAGAGATTGCAGTCGTTTTCGGCAAGACTGTTTGCGACTTTTGCTCCCTAGTCTTATAGGACATACTTATTTCCATTATAGACATATTGAAATTACCGACCGATCATTCCAGTAGCTATAATCGATGTATCATTCACCGTGTTTTATTTTAACTGAATCAATATGTTACGAGATTGCCAATCGATATTTAGTAAATATTTCATTTTATTCATCACAAAAAACTATTCACCATAGAGAAAAGGTCCTCTATAGACGTTGTTATATTTCGTCTCGTGTATCCGGTGCAGAGGCAGACACCAATAGTGGTGGTGGTCGTTGAGACGACATTTTAACACGATCCATTGCAGTCATCATCCAATTCATAGCCGGGATCGACTAAAATAGCTCAGAGTCATATACCTTCAAAAGGATTCTATTGTTTCATCAATGCATACCAATTTCGATTGAGCATTCAAATTATCGATGACAACACGCATTTCATTATTTTTACGTTTCAAATCTTCGATTTCCGCTTTTAATTCATCCGTTTCCGAGAACCTATACATACGAAGTTTTACGCCGATGTTCAATCGATACAAAAACATACGTTGGTATGACGAGCGTCGAACTATCGGCGTACATTCGATCGACAAAAGTTCGAGTATAGCTATACGTAGCTGCATTCTCAAAGTTTGTCCATTCGTTGTTCGATTGTTTGGTAGCGAAACGTTCTAAATCACACAGCTCGTTTGATCAATCAAACAACTCTCACTCACTAAATATCCGCGCAACATCTCGACGTCGAAGACAATATTTGAGCAATGTCCAAAAATAACCCACAATCGACAAGGGCGGAAAAGCTAATAAGGGTTGTTCGAAATAATTTCGAATTAATTCATATCGTTGATAACGCCAGAGATATTCAGATTTGTCTTGAACATCCATGATAGTAAAGCTAATTGAAAATAGAAAATAATCTTTCACATGTCTGTCCTCATTCTTCTCACTTGAAAACAGCAATCAGGAGATTCAGGATCAGAATGTTAATAAAAAGCATATGAAAAGCAAGTAATATTTGATTGACGGTTGCTTCGAATACTTCATCCGAACTACTCGATGGTGATTCAATAATACCTGATAATACGAAACACAACATAGACCATGCTCATAGTCAAAAATCATTATTTACCATCTAACTCGTTTCTTTCATCGTCAACAATTGAATACAGAAACCAATAGGGTCGATACAGAATGCTACTTGATAGATTTTTCGCATTCATTTCGATTGATGAATATCTTGTTAGTGATCGAGAGACGATACCATAGGCAGCAATACAAACAAATATGATGTAAATGAATCCAGTCAAATCGCGTAGCTAGAGGAGATTTATTTTACGATAATTATGGCCGAAGCCGTTCGCGTAACAAGTAAGTTACATACCATATTTCTAATCATGAATAGTTTTGGTCCAAGAAGTTTAACAGCGCTTACAAAACGTAAGGAAAATAAAAACCATAGTTCTAAATCAATTGCTAAAACAATTCTAAAACGAGAAAGCGAGGGAAGTTATTGAGCAATATGTTAACAAATACCTGGCAGGTGTAAAAAAGTCTGGTCGAATTTTCGAAGCAAATTTCAATGCAATACCAATGTAAAATAAAACGTACGGTGGCGCATATACGAATATCATCCACATATCAGATTGATGCCATCGCTCTAACATTTGTGTTATGTATTCCATGAGACACTATTCAAGAAGATCTTCTCTTTCGATTAGAATCATTGATTTAATTATACCTTTCGAATATCTTCAATCAACATCAAAGATATGGTGACGATGACGTAGATCTCTGTCCAATGTAGTTCGCTATGTGGAGATTTCATTTCGAATAGCATCACGTTACTGAAAGCAAGAAGCATCCAGATGTAGAATAGCTAAATATAGACGAATGAGTTCGTGTGGTGAAATAAGAATAACGTACGAAATCGTAACTCATTCGGACGATGGGTGTACGATGAAAGTGCCGAACTTTCTGAATGTAATTCAATTTTGTTCCGTCTTGATCTTCGATACCTTCCCAACGACGTTGTTTGAGTGACACATCTTTTTCCTCGGTAGAAATATTGAACTAAAATGAACGATGATCTGATCCGAACGAAAGTATCGACAAGTAGACAACTACCTGTCTCGGTTGATTTTCCTCGGGAAAATCATTCCGATAGGTGATTAATAATGGAGCGAGAAGACCCATCGATAAAAGGCTCATGATGAATAAGATCTTGGACAGTAATGAGCGATTTGTCGATTGGCACAAAACTCCATACCATTGTCGATTGAGTACTTGGTTAAAACATCGACTGTTAATAAATGATCGAATACGGGAACTTATTGCGATCTAGAACATGTCTTCGTTTGTTTGAAATCAATTCAATTGATAAAGAGAAGCATACTTGCATACAAGTTACATTGCCGAAGAGAGGCGTCTCACGTAAGAGTAATTGACAAGCTCGGCGTTCATTTCGTCGATAACAATCATCGATACACGCCGTAGCAAATCGTTCGTAGTCACTGGATTGTTTTCGAAACTTATGTAATCGATCAAGATATCCATCGTACGTCGACATCAAACGACTGGTAATACCGGCAGCTATGAGTGCTGCACTGATGCGAGATTTGATTTGAAGTAATAGAATAAATGCCATTTCCGAGTATCCTTCGATGACTGCCCATAGGAAAATCTCACGTAACATTTCCTGACTACCGAACGTGTCAGGAGCAGGAAAACATTCTAAACACACCTGGAGTGGATCTGGTTTAGCCAGAACTATTATAGGAGAAACAATTCTTTCTGTGTTGTTCTCTGAAAAAGCGTCTATATTTCGCTCATCTGGCCTTTGAAGCGGCACTACCGTTGACTTTCTCGTCAGATATTTAAATCGCGTTAGGAGAGAACGAAGTTTGTTACGAATATCGTTCGCTAGACGGTTTCTTGTTGATAGTTTATAGAAGAATGACTCCGTGTAAGGTCCAATCAGCCTATAATAGAGTCGATCGAGATCGCCAGGCGAACAGACAGGATAAGAACTCTAATTAACAAAAACAAAATAACCCCAGTTTTCAAGAAATAGTTTTACTTTAATATATATGTTCGTCGTCATAGCGTATAATTGAGTAACAATAAATTTGAGAGAAAACGAAGCGCGTAGCATTGCTTCATCCTTTTCTTGAGTAGTTATTTCACCGGGTGTTGAAACCTGAAGTTGAATGTTTGCTGTAGTCTTGCCAATTTGCATCGTTGTCATCGCAGCTCGAAACATCGCAGCTATGTCCGACATACTCTTCGGCTTAGACTTGACAAATTCTTTTGTTTCAAGTATATCGTGTTGTCTGCGAAGAAAATAATCGACAATTGCAGGACGATTAGTCAAAAGTGCTCTCTCGAATAAATCGGCACTCCATTCTGGATTGTTTAGAATAATCTACGTGCACAAAAATAAGAATCAAACATCTGCTTTGATCCTACAAGTCATACTTTAGTATTCTGCACTATACCGTTGATATAATTCCATTTAACAGCTAAATCTAACATTTTCTTCATATGCTCACTGTTTCCAGTTCGTTGAGTGTTTTCTCGATGCATGTATGCTATACGTTCCGAATGAAGATGTGTACTATGATGAAATCGGCAATTACAATACTTACCTTTGAAAACAGCCAGGAAAATCGTATCAGTAAGGCTAGTTTTGTCGTCGAGTCGGAATAAAGTTAAATACGCTCGATTTGCTGGTGCTAATGTTGATTGAATGCTTGAGAGGAGTGTGTCATTTAGATGCCGTTGTTTTGCAAAACTCCTCAATTGACGTTTGATTTCCTCTTTTCTGAAAAAAATGAACTTCTGACTAGTATGCCATTTATTTTCATCTAGCTTTCATACTCAATTAATGTATGATCGTCAGCTAGTTCTAATAAGTTTCCTATAGCAGTAGCTAATCGACCACTACCATGTATAATGACAACGGGACGTTGTGCACTGATATCGTGTTGAATAACATCAAGAGAACTTAGGCCACCTTCAACGAGAATTGTAACTGCGTGACATTCAGTTAGTTTTTTCAGTTGACGAACGAGATCAGAACGTGGAGTATCGGAAATATAGAATGGTTCAGTCCCTGCCGATGTACGACGTTCACCCTGACTACCATCATCAAGTAACAGCAAATGCGTATGATTAGTTTCAAACGTATCAGGCTGATTTTCATCGATTGTTGACCATAAAATATCTTCGTTACTGATGTTTCGAATAACAAATGCTCCGGTCATTTTCGGAACACTTGTGCGTTTGGTTTGGTTTTTAGCGAGATCTAATTGTGTCTGAAGGAGAGAAGTAATTCAGTCATGCTTTATCCTAAGATTCCTACCTGTTTTTTAAGAACATAACGTGTACGGTCAGACAAACAACCCCAACTACTAAGTCCGATGACAGTATAATTTGATGCTTTTTCGTTGAGTAATGCATAGCGTTCAACACTTTGACCGATTACTTTGGACACTCCACTATTTAAGCCAGTAGTTAACAACCAAACACCTTCAAAATATATACATATATACTTTTCTAAAGAAAATTTCCTCTATGACATTGAGTTTACCTTCAGTAGCAGCAGCAAGGCCGATACCTTCCATGAATTCTTTCTCTAGTTTATCATTCATTTTGAAATATTTCGCACCCCCATAGCAACTAATGAGTAAATCTGGTGTGTTACCTTTCGCATCATCACGTAGTATTTCAGCCATAGTCGAAAGACTGGTTCTTTAAAAAAGATACTTCGAAATGCTTGATCAAAAGACACACTTACTTCTCCGTCCGATCGCTCGCGGCGTCTGTAGTTATTTTGATTCGTGTATGGTCCCAACGTACAAACTACAAGACATTTTTTATAGATAAAAATCAAATAATTCTTGTTTTGTATGCAAGTATACCTTCGTTTTACTCTTCCAAACGCCGTATACCGAAACGTGGGCTTCAGTAGCATATTTTGATTCTTCCCAAATACTACTCCGACGAAGATGGGTAAGTGGATCCTGCGCAAAACTATGAATACTCTTCCGACGACCACACACGCAAGGGTCTGGATTATTTGTATCCTTGTCGATTGTATTTGATGAGTACAAATGGCATGTCGAACCGAGGAGTTTTCCTTTCGCCACTGCTCGAGAAATAAGTCCAACCCAAGTTAAGTCTTTTACATTCTCTGTTGCATGTGTATCATTCATGATCTACAAGGAAGAATATTTTTACAGATTCACATCGCGGAGAAGGAGAAAACGTTCTAATTTGTTGCATTTCGAAGATCTTTTTTCACAACTTACCAAGAGTTTTCTTTCTTCCTTTTACTACACGTAAACAGTGGTAACCATGGCTCATGCAACTTCCGTGAAATATCTGCGCCTCATTTTTTTTTCTTTTCTTTTTTTTCTTATTCTAAGCATCTGTATATGTGAACGCAATGCTGTTCGTTCACGCTGAAACATCGTAATAACGGCAAAACACTTCTTCGGGTTCACTGTCTGTCTTCTTTTTTATTTGTATGAAAGATCGTTTAGTACATATCGACAGATGTAAATATTCAGCCTCTGGAAAATTTCTTCATTCATCACGATCGAAAATACGTGTCTGCTGACTGATCATATCCAGCTACTAATCCTTATCCCAACGCATAAAACTATATCGTATTACCATATATGATTTTGTCTGCGTGTTTGATTAAGCACATGCATCTAGCCTCCCCGTTTGTTATATTTAGTGAATAACGATTAAATGTATTGATTTATTTTGCCCATCCTGTGGGTTTCATATAAAATTTCTCATGCTGAATCAAAAGGATACGCGGGTTGCATAAAATTTGCGTAGGGCTTATAAATGTTCCACTGTACATAGGATACGAAAGAGAACAGTCATCTTCGAAAAAACTTATATCAGATCGTATTTATATTTGGTAATGCAATCTTTTTTCCTAATAAAGTCCGTCTTGTGTATCAAATTTTCATTCGTATAAATATTTTCGACACATTCACATCCAATCGTTTCAATAACTCTTATCCGAGACAAGAATGGCTTGTCTAATAGTCATGCTGTTGGTATCATTGCTGATATCGATCGTAAATGGTCAACAATGCTCAGCAGGATTCAATCAGTCTATCACGGGCCAATGTTCATCTGCGCATAACTGTTCTGGAACTCTGTTGACTTCAACCGCCTGCGGTAAACAGTTATGTTGCATTCCAACCAGAGCACTGCCAGTTTCACCTAATTGTCTACCGCCAAAACTATTCCATGCACTTTATAACAATACACCTCGAGCACAAAGTCTTCTGAATATCTTCAACTATGGAATGAATGCTTCTGGTATATGCAACCATTGTCAAGCAAAAGCTGCTTTCCTGGCAATAGCAGCGACGATGACGAAGAATTTCTCAATAGATGAACGATCTGCTAGTGACGCGCAGTTCACTGCTGACGATGACAAATATGGAAATAAGCAAAAAGGTGATGGGTCACGTTTCCGTCGACGTGGACTATTCGGTCTTCGAGGAAGAACTATGTATGAACGATTACAAGCGGTATTTCCACAATATCAATCTGTCAACAACTCGGAATCTGTCGCACTGCTTGAAAACGCTATTATTATCGCGGCAAGATTCTGGAATTATCCCGATTTAATAAATAGTAAATTGAAACACATCGCTTTGTATCGGTATGAATTTTCTTTTTTTATAGAATCTTCATTGACACACGATACTGATGGATCATTTTACGGGTTTTCTATGCTATGGTAAGTATAATAGATAACATAACTTCGATGCATAATTTGTGTTTAAAAAGGCATAAGCTGAATAGAGATGTGACAGAACTGGCAACTGCTGTTAAATATTATCAAACATTTCTTCGTCAATTACAATGTAGTAGTGACTTGTATCAAGGAGAAGGGCCAAGTTGTATCTACAACAATACTCATTTAGGCACGTGTACACCCGGGTGTATCAAAGGTCTAGAAGAGTCCAGTTCATTCTGTGGATGTAGTACTCCGAAAGCTCAGCCATGCCCAAAGAGCCCAAGTCACGTTCGTTGTTGCTTGGATTCGTGTGCACAAGAGTTAAAACTCGATCTTGGACTCGTTCTTGATGCCAGCGGTAGCATCGGTAAGGACAATTATACACTTCAATTGAACTTTACACGAGGTCTACTTCGTCAATTGAATGTCGGGCAAAATAAAACTCATGTTGGTATTATTAACTATTCAACTGATCAGGAGGTGTTGACATGGCTAAATCAAAATTACGCATTGAGTGAAAAGCTTCGTCAGGTTGATCGAGCAACATATTATGGTAGTGGTACGGATACTGCTAGTGCACTTAAAACAGCAGATACTGTTTTCTCAATTGCAAATGGTCGTCGAAAATTAGAACAGGGGGTCACTCCAGTCATATTTGTACTTACGGATGGTGCAAGCGATAATCCACCTGCAACAATTCAAGCAGCAAAGATTTTAAAAGACAAAGACATTACATTAGTTAGTGTTGGTGTAGGTGGTCAAGTAAATCTTGTAGAATTGCATGCTATCTGCTCATCGCCACCTGCAGAAAATTATTTTGCTATGTCAGACTATCAGGCATTACAAAGCAGAATCAATCAGTTCAAATCGAAAGCGTGTTCCGAACCAGGTCTGATCTCATCGAATACAACAGTTACAGATGAAATTCAAAAAGATAGGTATAAATTTCTGAAAATCAAAATTATCCTGATGTCAAACAAAACTTTGATCAAAGTTACGTTATTCAATGGTAATGTGAAATTGTTCTATTCTTTTACAAATCGAAATCCGAAAGACCCAGCTGACTTTTTCGATTACGAATCAGAAACAAGATCGATCATCGAAGCCACTCCGAAAAAGAGCAGCGAAGTCACATTAGTCATTGACAAACCAAATGCACCGACTGGAGAGTACGCATTCATTGGTGTCAAAGGCTTGGAAGATCATACTCGATACCAAATACAATTTGACGACTGTGCTAAAGTGGATTGCACAAAATCAAGTGTGATCACAATTAAATTCAGCATTCTTCTGACAATTCTATGTACTCTTTTCGTATTTTGAACGATTCTTATCTGCTTCATTGGGGTTTGCTTGTAGAAAATCTGGACTGACTTCGTTTTTGAATAAAACAAATTTGTCGTCACACGTGCGATTTCTACTATTGTTTCGTCAACAACGACGTGCGAATGAGAACATGTGTTTCTTTCGCTTTCTGTTTCATTTCTTAATTGATCACATGGCAGCAGCAACTAGTAAAACCTATTGTGTGACGTGTAAGAAAGAAAAAGTAACATTCAAATGCGGAGGTTGCTCCGAAGATTTTTGTTATCAACATCTGGGAGATCATCAATTAGAGTTAAGTAAGCAGTTCGATGAAATCGAAGTTAATCGAGACATTTTTCGACAATCATTGACCGAACATATTGAACAATCGAATAGCGACGATCTATTCGAACAAATTGATCGATGGGCGCAACGATCGATTGAAATCATTCAACAAACAGCTGAAGAAACCAAACGGACGTTGACTGAAACAAAAAATCAGTATTTCCAGGAACTTGAATTGAAATTGAGCAAATTAACGGAACAACTACGACAGAAACGGCAGGAGAACGATTTCAATGAAATCAGTTTACGTAATTTTCATGAAGAACTCAATCAATTAACAAAAGAACTCGCAGAATCGTTAACTATTTCAATTGGAGAAGAATCAACGTCGTTTCTCAGTAAGCTTTATGTTGACACATCCGGTAAGGAATGATCCTGTACGAGATAGCGATTGACTTGTTGTCTCCTTATAGAACTGTCATTATTTGAGTTTGATTTAAAAAATTTCGAAGTCCATAGTGGTTTGACTGTAGCTGGAGGCAATGGGATGGGCAGTGAGCTAGATCAACTTTCGCGGCCAGTTGGAATTTTTGTTGACAACGAGCAAACTGTTTACGTTGCTGATAATGAAAATCATCGCATTGTGGAATGGAAGTTGGGCGCGAGAACTGGCAGAGTAGTAGCTGGTGGTAATGGGCAAGGCAAACAATCCAATCAACTGAGTGGTCCAACAGACATCGCTCTCAATAAGGATGGAACACATTTGATCATTTGTGATCTGGGAAACAAGCGTGTAGTGAGTTGGCCGCGTCGAAATGGAACAAACGGTCAAGTTCTTATTTCCAATATTGATTGCTGCCGAATAAGTATTGACAAACAAGGATTTTTTTATATTTCCGATCGGGAAAAGCATGAAGTTAGACGATGGAAAGCGAATGATACAAGTGGACGATTAGTAGCTGGTGGAAATGGAAAAGGTGATCGACTGGACCAATTGAATAATCCGACGTTTATTTTCGTTCACGATGATAACTCTATTTATATATCAGACTGGGGCAATCATCGAGTGGTCCGATGGATCGAAGGTGCCAAGGAAGGAGTAATTGTCGCTGGTGGTCACGGCAAAGGAAACAGTCTGATGCAATTGGCAAATCCTCAAGGCGTTGTTGTTGATGACATTAGCAGCGTCTTCGTTGCTGATTTTACGAATAATAGAATCATGTGCTGGAGTAAAGATGCTGTGCATGGGAATGTAGTTGTGGGTAGATATGGACAAGGTGATGAAGCAGATCAACTCAATCGACCAATGGGTTTATCTTTGAATGAACAAGGAGATCTTTTTGTAGTCGATCAGTGGAACGTTCGCGTACAAAGATTTGACTTTGACCGAAAATGAAGCCGTGAACAATTCCTTTTTCCTCTTGTTTAAATGTCCTAATTCAATGAAAGGTTGATTGAGTGTGAATTTTTTCTTCCGCACTCAAATTTCTTTTGAATCAAATTTAAATGTGCTTTTTTTACCTAAGTGTCTTCAACAAGAACAGAAAATGCAATTTCATGGTGAAGATGCATTTCTCAATAAATCAAAAATGACATACTCCATCAAAACAGAGAATCCTATATGTATATAGACAATAAAAATATCTTTGAAACATTACAACAATTCTTTTATCATGAAAAGCATAGTGCTCGTTGGTGTCATAATTTTCCATACGATGTTTCCTTCGAGTCTGAATATACCGATTCAGAAACTATCTCATCGAATGTATATCCCATTATCGGCAACATCGTGTCAACCAACAGTATTCAATTACTCGACTGATTGTAATGAATGCTTATGCCATGGGATCAATTCAATTTCTACACAAACTTTCGCAGTCAACTGTCTGACTAGCATACGTGTCTGTTTGTTTTATTCGGACTCAAGTGCTAACTATTCAATCCAATGGAATTCGACGAGTGATTTATATTTATTCAATCTGTCAACTTCGGTGACAACAGAAAGTGAGTTATTGTTGATATATATAAATAGACAACACCAGTGATTATTCTTCTTTTTAGCTCCGAGCTTTTCTGTTGGTTGGAATCGGAGCGGTGTCACTGTAGCTGGTGTCACTGGCTCACCGGGTATTGCAGGCAATCTGTTCAATCATCCATTTTGTTTGGCATTAGATTCATCAAATACAATCTACGTTACGGATCAACCAAATCAGCGAGTTCAGCAATGGGTATCGAATGCATCAACTGGTACAACTGTAGCTGGACAAGCAAATGGAACTATGGGTAGCTCATTAGAATACCTATGCTATCCTAGTGATTTGGTATTAGATTCCGATGGGAATCTATACATTGCAGATGCAGGAAATCATCGGGTAGTACTCTGGTTGAAAAATGCATCAACAGGAATATTAGTCGCTGGAACTGGTGAGTTTCCAGATTGTAAATTGATTCATGATGCTTTCTCTGCTCTATTAGGCGTGGTAGGTAGCACAAACAGCCAACTAGCGAATCCGTTTGGTGTGGAACTTGATAGAAGCACGAACACACTTTATGTAGCAGATACTGATAATCATCGCATCATGAAGTATTTATCGAATTCGTCATCGGGTATTCTAGTAGCTGGCGGAAATGGTCCTGGAACAGGTTCTACACAATTAAACAATCCTCGAGGTCTTTATTTCGATTCACCAACGAATAGCTTATTCATTGCCAATAATTATGCTCACAATATCGTCCGATGGGTACTGGGCGATAGTTCATGGACATTAGTCGCAGGAAGCAGTGCTGGTGTATATGGTACAACGTCAATGTTATTATATTATCCAACAGATGTTACATTCGATTCACTGGGTAATATGTACGTGTCTGACGAAGGAAATCATCGTGTACAATTTTATCTGTCTGGTCAATCGAATGGAACAACGATCATAGGCACTACCAGTGTATCAGGTAGTACTCCTGAGCTACTTAATACTCCATCCTCATTAGCTGTTGACAGCGAATTCAATGTCTACGTGGTTGACTATAACAATTATCGCGTACAAGAGTTTTTTCACTATTGAATATTCACTATTTTTTGTTTCGTAGATGTCTGTCGTGAAAAGTTCTTCTGTCATAATTTCTCAAGTTGTCCACCGAACAAAGATCACTTCATATGAAAACACTTCCAACGTGTCACATTTTTGTATAGTCTTTCTATTCGTTTTTCATTCACTCGAACATACTCGAAAAAATAGTCTTGTCAATAGCGCTACTCATTCACCCACATACATTTCTTCTTCCATTAACAGTCAGCATACCCTTTTTCGGGGTAATTGATTGACAATTAAAAGAATACTTTTGAAATATGAAAGCACGGCGAGTTATTTGATCAAAACATGTTATTGACATGCTCTCTTTTATGGGCTTAGTCAGAATGAAGTTATACTGTATTTTAACACGTGTATAAAAGTCGAGCTACCGCACAGCCTGTGTTTCATTTCAAACAAATTGTCGTCTTAACTTCAATCACAATCGTCGGAATGTCTTTAATAGGTAAATTTGTAGTCAAAAGTTGTGCAGTTCCTATGTGTTCTATCGTTTACAGTTAGATCGAATCCAAATTCTCGTAGAGATCTGCTGTCGTCGATGCAAACTGATCAGGCAATTCATGTCTACGTTCGTCTTGTATTCCTTCGAATAGGTAGTTACAATAATTACATGAATAACTCTTTTTCAATAACATTCTCCAGGTGAAATCGATACTCTCAATGAGAAATATCAAGCTCATGCGTCCATCGAATCTCGATGGGTGGTTACAATCGATCGATTTTCTTCCATCGAACAAGATCAGTTGCTCAGTGGAAAGTCTGTTGCTCTTGAGAAATACGCTGAAACCAACTGGCATCCTCAACTTTACATTGAAAACAGTCTCGGTGACCTCAAAGAGCAAATAAAATACACGGCAAAACTGAATCGAATTGAGAAAGAAGTTTATATTTGTGAACATCGCATAATCAAAGGTCTCTTTTGGGAAAAACTTGAGTTGTATCATTTTCCGAGCGATGTACAAGATTTATCGATTTCGATCAGTTCGATGTTCTTCAACGATAAAGTTCTTCTATTCGCCGATCCGTATTGCTTAAGCGGAGTCAATCGAGAAGCATTTGTTGATCAGCAAGAATGGTCGTTGTATGAACATGTCAATACAGAACAAAGATTCATCAGAGATTTCCTCTTTCGCACGGTTGATGATGAAAGCGATGAGATGATCAACGGGAAAGAAGATCGAAAACGACCGGTGTTAACGGTCACTTGTCATGCTGGTTCGTCTTTCTTTTTGTTTAAATCTTATCTGTATCGTTCTTTCTTTTTTCGAAGCACGTCAATCCAGCTACTTTTTTTGGAATGGATATTTTCTTATTTTTATGATCACTTTCGTCTCGTTTTGTACTTTTGGCATGCCCATGCAGTTAGTAAAAAGACTTTCATTTGATTTTAGCACATCTAAAATCATTCTAGGTTTTCAATCAATCGTCTTCAAGTGTCATGCACACTTCTGCTAACATCCGTGACTTTTCGTTGGACGGTTAATCGATCACTCGTTCGTATACGATACTCTTTAAATACCCCCTCATCAAAGTTATTTTTTCGTTATAGCCAACCGTTTCTTATCTGACTTCATTGGATAAATATGGAATACTGTGTATGCTCAATCTTGTCGGTCATTCTATTTGGCATGGTATCATTAGTGTAATTACATGGGTGCGCACAGCAGACTATCGAGTGCCCGGTGAACTCTGGATTGCAAATGTCGATCATGTAGCGTTTTATAGTTTTATTGGAATTTTTATCACAATGCATGTTATCATGATTATTTGGTTTGTTTGCGTTCCACTTAGATATCGTAAACAAATGAAACACAATGATGTTCGATATCGGGCACGAGTATTGGAAATGGCGAATAATATGGATTCACGAGGATTTTTATCTTCTTCTAATAGTCATGTCACGATGAGTACATTCTAGAAATGAAGTTTTTTTTTAAATGAAAACTAGGTCTTTCCGCACGGAATGCGATATAAATGATTTCTTATTTGTCCTGTAGCACGCGTTCCAGCAGAAGTCTGCTCGTCGGATTTGTAAGACATGTGTCCCGACCATGATTTATAAGGCATTTCTTGCAATAACTTTTCACCGATATGCATTATAATACTCTCATTATTGGCTGGTCCACAGTAGAATATAATCACACCTTGTGAAGAATTGCTGGCACGAGGCTGAGGACGTGCTGTGGATACTTTAATAGAATGGATGCCGATCAGATGCCCAGCACGATATTTATATTTGGCTCTCTCCCACATTGTATCGAGTTCCGATAAGTCATAAAATTGCATCCATTTACCGTCGGGGAATGTACTGTTACTGGCAATCACTTCGTTATATTCAGATAGCCAAAACGAATCGGTGACTTGAGTAGGTTTTAGATTGCAATTCGTATAATGATCCATGAAAACGTTTAAAATATATCTGAAAACAAGATTGCCGTTATGTTGAAAGCAGAAACTTTAATTTGTGCGGCACGAAAAGAAAAAACAACTACCTTCATACACAAGTGTGTCGAAATTTGAATAAATAAAGGGTGATTCACATGCGAAACTATTCTTATAAGACTCAATTTTTTTTCTGTTCCTATTAAATCACATTGGCAGTTCACACGAATGTAAGCACAAAAGGAAAAAAAGAGAAGTCAAAAGATACCGTTAATGTCGCGTATATGGATGAAATGCAACTTCGACTATATCAGCTCGATAATTTGGGTCAAGTACTAAAGTACGGCGAAGCATATCATTTAATTCATGATCCGGATAAATTGCTTCTCCACGTGGAGGTTGATGAGCCTGACGTTGATACATGGGTGGCCGGCCGTAGACCATAAAATAAAGAATCGCACCCAGTGACCAAATATCCGCTTTTGTATTATAATAACGTTGAATGCCAGGTATGTCCTGCATAACTTCCGGCGCACTTTTCAAATCAAAACAAACGTGGGCTGTAGTATATAACGAACGTTAGTGTCTTACCTGAAAAATGGAGTACCCAAACGAGCTTGTCTATTGGAAAGAGAATTGAACGAATGGTTGATTTCGTGAGAAAATAATGACTTACCCTAAACTATCCGCTTTTCTTGATATGCCTAAGTCAGCAATTTTGAGTGTTACTCCGAAAAGGATCAGATTATCTGGCTTCAAATCCATGTGAACAATCCCATGTCGGTGAAGTGAACCAACAATACTAACCATTTGTCGCCAAAACTCTTTAATCATTTCCGAATCGATTGCTACACCGCGACTTTGATTCATCACACGCAGTCGTTTAATCAATGTTGATAAATTCTCATTACCTAATTCCATCACGATGTATGCTAAAAACCAACAAGATGGAACCGGTGGAGAAAAGTTCGCTGAGACGTACCTTGACCGGTTTGAGCATCAAATCCGAAATCATAAATAACCACAACATGATACGATTCTTGTCGTAAACGGTTCAACTGCATGACTTCATTTAAAAATGATTGAACACGACCTACCATCTCCGGACGTCTAGTGCCAGCCAGCATAATAACTTTGACAGCAACCTGCATGCCATTTGATGTTTTTGCTGCATAGACAGAACCTAAAATTTCCAAGTTAAAACAAGATCACACTCAATTTGTTGACAGTAGTGAACATCAGATTACCAAAACCGCCCGATCCTAAGCGATTTTCGAAGAGATATGGTCGACCGTTGATGTTAACTGCTTTTCCAACAAGTATATCCGGACTACCGAAAGAACCTCCAAGCACACGTAAGCTTCCTCCCATAGTTAACACGAGAAATACGAAGTTATGTCAATTTGATGTTTTTTTATGTACATACATAAACAAGCCTATGAGAAAAAAATAAAAACAAATCAATAGATAATATTTGATAACCTATCGAAGGTAAATCTTCAGTTTACGACGCGCTTGATGGCTCGACGAAATAGACCCACATGTTTTCTGATCGTTGTTGCAGATATTTTACCTGTAAAGTTATGACGAATATCAAGCACGCATATTGAGCAGATGAAAGAGAATATAACTAAAGTATAGCACGCAAACCGATCAAATAAATTTATTCTGAAAGTAGAGAAAGAAAAAGGTTCTGCTTTTATCGCTAGTTACGAATGTTTATTTTCAAATATAATTAGCGTTTGTTTTATTCGTTAGATAAAATAGCTGAAGAGTGTGAAAAGACATGGCATAAGAACACATTGAAAACCAGATTACTGTTGATGTACTCATGTCGATCGATGATCGATCAATGATGTCCTTCGAGTGCGGCTATTTACGTTACATGGACCCTTCGCGACTGCCTTCTGTTCCTCGACTTAATTCGTATGTTTCTTCGTTTTTATAATTTGCCGTTTGATAATTTTTCACTCGTCTCGCAATCCATTCTTGAGCCGTCAATGCATCACTATCATCTTGATTATTCTTACCATTATCAACTAAACTTTTCATTCGAACGTCATTCTCCGGTCGAGAAAAATAAACAATACTATACCGATCAGTCGGTTCAGTTACACCAGATGTATTTACAACTCGATGGATATTTGATTTAAGAATACCTCCCGAAAGTATTACCATAGCATCGCCAAGATTAACGATTGCATGTCCGGATAACGGTTCGACATACAACCATTCTCCATCGGGTCCTAATACTTGTAAACCAGGTAAACGATTGAATAAGATGGTTATGGATCCGAAATCTGTATGTGCACCAAGAGCAATGCCGACAGAAGATTGGCCATCAATTGGGCAAATGGTAGATTTTGTTAGCCGTAACTGATCACCACTAGACTGTGTAATTCGATGTAAACGAGGAAGTAGCTGCGGATCTAATTCCAATTTTGAAGATAAAATCTCGAGAATAACAAGAATGATTTCATGTGATTTATTGATATATTTGTGCAAGGTAGTTTTTTTGTCAAGAATAACTTGAGGAAAGTTGTTACTATTATGGATGACAATATCATCTTTGGAAATATTCCAGAATTCGATAGTGTCTGGTGTACCTTTTCTATCTGCGAACATACTTCCAACGGGTTTGTAACCAAAGTAAACGCCATTTTTACCATCCATTGCGTATTCATTTTTAGTATCTAACGGTAATGTAAATACTTTTTCAGCCAGTGCAAACATTGGAGTCGGATCGAGTTCATCGTTCACTTTCAAATAGAAGAATCCGACGTTGGTTGAAGCGTGAAAAAGTTTACTAGCTTCTAGCGAATCTTGTTGAGTAAGTCGATTATAATCGATTATTGGCAACACTACTCCATCAAACATCGGGTTTTGTTGAAATCGTTGTTGTTATTCAGATATCAACAGTCACTCACGTTGACTTTATTATCTTTAACTTTCGATAAGGAAAAGAAAAGAAAAGAAAAAACATCATTCTTTTTTCTCTATGTTGTTCACGTCAAGATGAATTTTAGTAACATAAAATGGGTGAATTCTCGGCGGCTTCATCCAATGTTCGTCTCAGTTTTTGTAGCTTTTATTGTGTTAGTCTACCTCTACGGAATATCTTGTTTTCTAAAAACATTGTATCATCTGATAAACATGCATGCATTTCTAGCAATTCTGAGTTCTGTATTTAGATATATCTTTATCTACAAACGTATCTATCAAACAAGCGTTCTAATTGAACATAAGCTGATCGTCAAAATGTTATAATGATGTTAATTTCAGTCCATTTTAAGATGTATACGGATGAATATGGGATACATAATGAATGTTTCATATTAGTAATTCTGACGACCGTAGCTTATTTTCATACTGTGAGTTTTGATTTGTTTCTCTTTGTGCCTTAAGATCTTTCTTTTTCGTAAAGCCGTCGGTAAAACAATAAATCCTTGATTCTCGGTTGAGCTCAAAGTTTGTATTATATCACATGGCTGATTATATCAAATGGAGATAGTTTAACTCAATATCATTATGAACTTATTTCAAAGAACACTAGACATATATTAAAGTTCACTGTTCCATCTAAAAATAAACATTTACTTAAGTTTCTGTCTGATTTCTCGAATAATGTTTTCGATGCGAACTACATCGTTATTGTTGCCTAATTTGCGACTGATGGCTACCGCTTTTTCAAAATATTCCAAAGCTTGTGCAAAGTCGCCCATATCTTCGTATACGGCACCTATGTTTTGATAACTTTGAGCGATATGTGGATGATCAGGAGGTAATGACTGTTGTCTGATGGAAAGCGACTGATGTAAATGTTCCAATGCACAGTCGTAATTACTCATATGACGATGAATATTACCAATATTATTGTAAGACAAACCAATGTCAGAATGGTTGCGCGGCAAGCATTTTTTCCTTGTAGTCAATGCCTTGTGATTTAGTTTCAAAGCTTGCTCATACTTTTCCTGATCATCGTAGATAAGAGCAGTGTTATGGTAAAAATGGGCCATCATTTCGTCATCGTGTTCATTATTTTTTTCGAGGAGTGCTATTCCTTTGCTATACCATAACAGAGCTCTGTCGTGTTCTTTTTTTACACGATGAATATTGCCGATGGCATTGTACCTTTGTACCAGAGTTGTATTAATTTGTGGACGCCTTCGTACTTCCAACTCCAGCGACTTGTGTAAATACTCAAGACTTGAGTCTAGCTTTTTCTGATCTTTTAGTACTAAGCCGAGTGAATAATACAAACGAGATAATAACGGATCATTTGAGGATAGTTCAATCAATAATCGTCGGTAGAACTTTTCGGCTAAATCAAACTTCCCCATTCGTCGCAATACTTTACCAAATTCGAGTAGATCAGTTTCATTATCACCGCCTCCATAACTCTCTTTCATGTAGTTGAAAAGACTTATCAAATCATGTTCATTTTCATCACACCATATCATATGAATTTTCCATATCTGATCGTCAGTTTGCCGAATAGATTTAATGCGAAAAATCGATCCAATCATGAATAGAACTTCAGATTCATGACCAAACTCACTATGTGAGCTAATGTCTGCGAATGGTTTTGTAGTGCTCGCAGAAGGATCAGCATCAATTACAAACAATACTCGATATAAATCGTTCGTAACATCAGAATCGAGTATGAATTGCATGGCTTGTTGATGTTTAGTAGTTGTGGAAAAGAAGGAATTAATCGAAAGGAAACTACCGATGGAACTTCGAAGATTTTTTAGCTCATCGTTGGAAAGAACTTGTCCTCGATACACATGGATCGATGATTGGCATTGATGTCGTTCTAATTTGTTGTAGATATCGCGTATCACAAAACGGAAAAGAAATATCACATCGATGTTCTGAACGCGTAGAGCTCTATTGAGAATTTTGTAGATGAATGATTCACGAGTATACCACCATAATGCGCTTTTCGGTGAATATTCAGCTTCGAATTCATCAATAATAGCTAATTGCGTCTCATTACCTTTGTAGATTTTTCTGCAGAATTCAATGAGTTCTCGTTTTTCTCCTTTCATCGGTTTCATTCGAAGTAGCACATCAATAAGCAATAATGAATGCACAACACCGCCATTGACTCCAGTTGTCGATTGATCCAGGTTGCCACCAGCTGTGAAAATGTTGATAACTATGGGATCTTCTTCTTTTACGCGCTTTTTCTGATCTGCTTTGATTTGAAATATGAGATCATTTAGATTAACAGCGACCGCTTTCACCTAGAACAGAAAATGATTGGTTCATCATTAGAGAAAAATGAATAGCTTTGTTATACTTTTTTAAAGTCCTTCGCCCATTTTTTGTTACCTTCTTGGTCCATACAATAGACATAGACAGAAGACAGCTGACGGATCTGATGGATAACAGGCACTACTTCTCGACCTAGTCGTCCACTAACAATAAGTACCAGTCGATCTTGAGACGATGTAGTTTGAATGTGTCGCTGACAAAGATTTGGATCTTCGAACGGTATGACATGGTTGATGCAAGCACGAAGTTGTTTCTGTGCTTCTTGATTTTCTGTGCTTGTATGAATCGCAGCATCTAGCCACAGTAGGCTAAATGTTTCTAGATTATTGTCATCTGTATTAATTGTTGCCATTTATCACTAATCGAAACGAGAAACGAGCAGTAACACTTTTCTTGAATACGTACAGATACTGCGTAGAGAAATGAAAGAAGCTGTAAGAAAAAATACTGCCCAAAATATAAGGTGCAGTAGTGTTCCTTTATAAACTAGATGTTGTTATTTATATATCAAAATACATTTTATAATGCTTAACAGTATTGATTTAAGATTGTGTATGCTTCTTTTACTGACTACGTTGTAAAAACCTTCGCATGTGGGTGCATTTTTTTTATTCTTTACCTGTTGTTTACTCAGATTGGAAGACAAAGACGTGACGACTACCATTATCGCGATTTTTTCCAACATAGTTTTTCTCGGAATGGATGAAACGCAAAGCGATACTTCAGATCTCAATAACTTCTTCATAATTTTCATAAAGCTGATGCTCTGATGGTGATACCCTGCTTCATGCACACAGAAACTTTGCATTACAGAGTTCACATCAACACTATACGTTATGCATTCCTTCAGTTTTTCGTCATTGAATTTTAACGTATATTAACGATAGAACTGTGTAATCATGTTTGTGGAAGTAATCTCTCTATTATATCCTTTAAGTCTTTCTGTCTTCTACGCACATACGTATGGTGTATTTAATTCGTACTTTCATAAAGAAAATAAAAAAAAGCACTTATCATGAGTCGTTCGGTTTGTTCCATTTTGCTTTTCAACCTTCGCATATGTATATTGACTCCAATGCTCGACATTGTGAAATATCGTTGCCATCAGTCATTCAAATAAGTTATTTATCCATCGCACAATGGCGACATCGGTTTACGACGAAGAACAAATTCGAACTGTACTAAAGTTTATCTTGCATCTCAACGATACAAATCACAATCTACGTCGTTTAGTAGGTGATATCGAACATGACATAACGTTAATCACCGCTGTCTTTCGTTACTACGAAGCATATCATGAAATACAGATCATGCTCAACTCTGGACCAAGCACTAATTTGGTTGATTATCTTGTTGAACTAGATCGTTTGAACGATGCTCATAAATATTTCAAACAGATACACGCTAAAGATGAACTGAAACGTTCTGTTGCATTGTATAATATCGGAATACAAAAGCTGATCGAAGAAAGTGATCGGTTGATTGTGCATTACAGCACTCCGATTAATCCCGATGAATTAATTGAGGTATGTAAATCAACAACGTATGAACCCGTCAGTGCCGAAGATGTACAAGGTTTGGTGAATTTGAATTTAGTATGCTTGGTAGAATTGCTCTTTCATTTCAGTATCCGATCTGAGTATGTTTCGAATTATCTTCGATTGGTTTAAAGAACATGGATATCAGCAAGGTCTACTCGATCGGTATGCGACGAAAAGAGGCAGTATGATTTGTGAATCAATAAAGTTGTTTGTATCATCTTGCTAGTAATTCTCCTCATAAGTGCAACTTTTCTTCTGTATTATAAGATTAGCCGAACATTTAGGACAAAAGTCTGTCCGTCGTGCATCAATTAATATGTTCACTGTCAACCCACGACTGTCAACACCACAACGTTCCTTTAATGGTGACATGATACGAGAACATGTGAAGGCACAATTGACGTACGTGTGTTTATAAATTCATTCCAGAACCCGAATTGTTGAGTTTTCCGTAGTCGATTAGGACGGCGAATAGCACGTTCGCCAGTATTCAGTGGTAACGACGCGCCATCACCGCCATCACGAAGGAATTCATTATTAGTAGTTCCGAAAACGAACGAAGAAGCTGATTTCGACCGTCTATTCTCATCGACGCGTTTTGCTAATGATCGAGAAGCAAACCGATATAAATATTTACTAGATGCAATGGTGATTCTCCTGCTACGTGAAACCGATTTGTTATTCTACGTTTTTTCCAACGAATACAAATCGCTTGTTCTCAACAAATTAATCGAAGTACCGTTGACGTTCTTGTATACCGAAGCACAACAGCTCTGCACGGCAATTGAAGAATCGCCAAATAAGATCTACGATGGAAAATTTGCTTTCTACGCTCTTGTTTCTATTATTCGATGGCTTCATAGTTCTAAACCTTTCTTGGCCAAATTTTATAAGGTGAGATGATTGTACTAGACTAAACATGAAGAACCTTTCTTTCGCATATAGGAAAATGACATGAAGTCGCCTCAACAACAATTTACTCATACACTCTTACCAATCTTCGAAAACTCGGTATAAATAATCTCGAAAGTTGTCCGATCATCATTCTTTCATTTTCAGTTAATCGAATATCTTCGTTTGACATTGAATGAAATTCAAAATGACTCATCACCATTAAGTCCAGGTGGGCAAGTACATCCATTGACTGTTCACGTGTTAGATTACATGGAAGATTACTTGAGCTATGAAGACACTATCATCAAATCTTACCATAATCGAAGTGACACTACCAGTCAATCTCGTGTTCATTTGGGTCAGTACGGAGCTGATTTTTTTATGATATTTTTGATTCATTCAGATTGATCTTTCAGCGGATCTCTATCGAGTACTTTGCACGAATATCTTTGAAAAGAGGGACGACCTGGTTCTACATGATGATACAATCATTCGCGCGATATTTCTTATCAATAATACCAATTACATTCTAAAACGAATTGAAAAGTAGGACGTGTCACTTCATAGAACTCTATTTTATCACACTCTTTTCTTCATAGGTCATCTCTGTCATCGGTTGTGGACAAAATACATCCGAATCTGAAGATGAATACCGAAAATTGCATCGGAAAAAGTATCAAAATTTATATAAAATGGTAGCACTCTCACATTGACAGACTGTCTGTATGTAATAATCATTCTTTTCGTATTCATAGTTGTTCGCCCATTGTCAACGCCATACAACAAATGTTTCATTATGATAACCAACACCATCTTACCAATCATCAAGTAAAACTTTTCGATTTTCTTCAAACATAAAGGTCTGGTTTCTACCAGTTAAGAGATTGCGATCGTGATCAACTGAAAAGAAACTTCTTGATAGTCAATTCGGCGATCGATGCATTTCAACGACAACATCAAGAATATATCATTGATGATGTTCAATTACGTGATCAACTAAAATCAGAAATTAAGAAGACAATTCTTGATATATTCACCAAATATCATTCGAAATTTGCAAGCATGCATTTCACCCATAATCCAGAGAAATACGTTCGTTACACTCCAGCCATACTCGACCATTTGATTGAACAACTTTTTGAGAATTGAAAATATCATATGCGCACATGACAAAAGAAACAAATCTAATGAAATTCGCTTTTATCGCATTTTGACATAAAAAAAAAAACGAAACGAAATTAGGTGTGCAGTTCTTGTCAGTGACAACGATTCAAATGGTTAAAGACAGTTTTCAATACTAGACAATGAAAACAAACGTCAGGTTCGATAGTAGTTAGAGCCCTTTTTGTTTTCCAATTAGATGATTAAATGGTTACATGAAAAGAACAAAAAGAGAACGTTTATTCATAGTTATCCGATGTGAAGGCAATCTTGAGTTGCCAGGGTAATGGGCATTTGTTTACGTCGATGTGTAACTCATGTGTACGTTTTCGTGTTATG
Source organism: Adineta ricciae (assembly GCA_905250025.1). Lineage (NCBI taxonomy): Eukaryota > Metazoa > Rotifera > Eurotatoria > Adinetida > Adinetidae > Adineta > Adineta ricciae. The sequence continues at coordinate 77,208 of CAJNOJ010000162.1, read as the reverse complement.
TTTCTCAGCCGAATCCATTGTTGTTCACTGGAAATTAACAAGGAAACTGTATCACCAGGGTGAAGATCATTCGGTGAACCGAATTGACGGTAACCGTCACGATAAATCGCATCTTCTGTTGTGCTCCAACCATAGACAGTCGGGGTATTCAATGGTGTTTTCTTTTGGCCAACATTCTTCGATATAATACCAATGAATCGACATTCCTTGGTCAAGCAAAATCGATATTCACCAGTTTGAAGCGCACCAGCATAGTTCGAGTCGAGAATTTCAACAGGTGATTCAATTCCAGGTTTTGGTAGAGGCTGAAAGGCTTCAGTAGCTTGTCCACATGGACCGATGTAAAGTATCTCCGAACAGTTTTCTTCTTGAAAGTATTGTGATTGTCGGAGAGCAGTGGTTTGCACACAATCTTTTTGATAGTAGCACCATTTGGTGAAACGAGTCGCCACTGCGTTTTCAACGACGAGAATCTTTGCAATAAATGGTCGAGTGCAGAATTCAATTCGAACAAAGTTTGATTGAAGACGAATATAATTTTGACGTAAATCCTCGAGAAATTGTTCCCAGTAGGTGAGATGTTGTTCATGGTAGTCGTTGTTAACTTCAGCTTTTTTCAATCGAGCCGTCAGGGCTTCACGACAATCGTTGATTTTCTTGATCTGACTGTTTCCGTAGCCACTGTCAATATCCGAAAGCTTCTTTCTAGCTTCAGCCGCTGCTTGTCTGATTTTTTCGATGGATTTTTCTTCCCAATCATCGACCTCTTGTTGTAACTTAATGTATTCATCTGAATGTTTTTCACTCTCGATATGAGTATCCAATTTTTGATTTTCAACAATAAGATTATCTAATCTAACTTTCAACGGGGCTCGATGCTCGGCAGCATGTTGTGGACAGAAGACCTGGCAGCAACCATGGCACGTGAAGATGCCCATTTGATTGTCGCACTGTGAACAGCCATAATCACTAGGTGGTTCAAAGAAAGCACAGCATTTAGAGTCGACAACGGGCGCTGACATGATTGAAGTTGTTGGTAAAAAAATGGTTTCGGAGTCAAAAACTTAGATTTTATATAGAGCTGCCTCATAATCTTTGAAAAAACCCGCAGTTGATAAGACTTTTGCCCGCTTTCATTTGGTATTCACGTAAACAAAACAGGGGGTGCTAGACATTCTGACAGAACCTTGCAAGCTTATTCAAACAATAAGATAACTTCGGTAGGTAAAATATGTGTAAAGCCACACAGGGATGCGTAAGCAAAAAAGAATGTTTGACGATGGCACTTGAAAAGGGTATATATTTAGAAAGGAAAGAATATAGATAATAGAATGATCATGTTAAACCTTGTTCGATTATTTGAATCCTTGAATAATCAGTGTCATGCAATGAGTTCACTCGAGAGTTTCTCACAGACACTATCATGGGTAAATTTCATTGATGCATAACTAATATCTACTATCTACTAAATGTTAAGATCGGTTAAGAAATCAATAGTGTTGTTATTGCGTGATATTGTATGTTGGGAATAGTCGTTACATTTTCTATTTTTCGTTTGCTTGACATCTTATGTCTATTTTTATTTCTTTATTCTTCTATCATAATAGTATGTGTGTCAACAACGAACCATCATGTTCCATCTACGATTCATCTACGACATGTAATACAGAAATAAATACAACAGAGAAAAGTCCTTGAAGTCAACCGCCGACGTCTTTTGTAATGATAAAGTTAGAGGAGTTCGTAGCGAAATACGACGACTTATCTACAAAACGTTTCTCTCTTGTCGGAAGAAAAGAATAGAAGAAAAATACAAACACCTGTACTTACCGTTTACATGAGGTCTATACGGCATTGAAAAAGAAGAAGAGAATACTTAGGCGTAAACTGAATCGAATTGAACAAGTGTGACTTCTCAATAAATCGTCACTATCTATACTATTTCAGACACAAGTCTTACCTGTATTCATACGAAATCACGGAAACTGTTTGTATTGAAAGAAAATAGCTTTCCTTTCTCAAAACATTAAATTAAGACAACTATCGTTTTTTTTAGATTTTGATTTGATAGTGCATGACCAAATCTTATGTGCATTTGTCAAAAGAATGTTGACAAGTACACACGCTCTCTTGATTTTAGTGACAGAAGGACTGTTTTGTGAGATGCTTTTTTGCCGTCAATCAACAAAAAATGTGTGATCAAAATTCACCATAACAGTAGAATGATTCGATCGGAGAGAAATAGAAGCAGTTAATAGTTTTATCGAACGATGCTTTTTTCAGCGAAAGAATCGTTGCTTCCCTGTGGGACAATCTATTAAAAAAAATACTATGCAGCAACGAGCATTGGTAAAAAGCTGATGAATAAACAAAATGGAATTACTAGATGTATGTCTGCCGTAATACATACGTGACAAAATATTTACTTTACGTCAATGTTTCCAAGCGATTCTTCCTACATGTGCTCCCTGTATTCTGATTCCGAATTTCTTTTGATTAGGTGGAGAATGATAATCTCTGTGTGTCTGGGTGAGCGACGTTACTAGCATAAATTTCCAACATGATTTTGTCGTCAGAACGGGTATTTGAAGATCATTTTGTTCTGATGAAATACGCCAGTCATTGATCTTTTTTCGTACCTTCCAACACTCACGTAGCGTCACGAAAACACCACTAACAATCATTCACTGCTCTCTTTGTTTTTTCTTATTGCAACATAGATGGGTAGCAGCTGCTGTAGTGGTAAAAGTACAGCCATTACTCCTACTACGAAAGATTTTGACGGAGTACCCAAATCACCCGAGATTCCACCAAAGGCACCACGGGAACCAACACCCGATCCATCATCGAGCGAAAGTGAAGATGAGGAAAAACACGAAGCGCCAGAACCGCCATCGAAGAAGCAACGTCCTCCAGCTCGATATAATAAAATCGGCATCAGCACAGAAGATCCTTCGTTACTCATCAAAGGTTACGAAAAAAAACCTCTCTGCTCACTTGAGGAGGCTCTTGAACGGTTCGAGGAACATATTCCCAATCTCGATGGGCAAATTCAAGAAGCGAAGTCCAATTGTCATTTTCCATCACAACATGGTCTTACTCATGATGAAGCCGCTGCTCTCTACTTATATCTGGTCGTTGGAAGTGACGACAGTGTCCGTAGTTACCTACAGAGAGCATGGGATTCCAACGAGCGAAAACAGATGAAACCCTGGTTTAAATATTTGAGATTACTGAAGAATGGCTTGGATAAATTACCCGATGTGCGTGTGGAAATCTGGCAAGGTATGCCCTACGATAAAGACGTAATGGGAAAGTTAGAAGAAGATTCATTGGATTTGTTTACGTGTATGGGTTTGGCGACACCATCGAAAAGTCAAGTGCTAACTGATCTGGATGATGGATCCGATGGGGAAAAAATACTTGTGGGATACTCATCTGTAAGTGGCAAGGACGTTTCAAATTATTCCCCGAAGAAGGGAACAGATTCTACTCAACCGGCAAAGGATGTCTTAATGTGGCCTGGGTGCAAAGTAAATAAAAGTCAAGAAACAGTCTCTGATGGAAATGGTTGCGTGTTTGTACATCTCAAACAGAAGAACAACGGTAAGTAAGCGCATGCTTTTATTATCGAATAGTTTATGTATCGTTTTAGCTCCTCGAGAACCTATGCCGCCACCCACACCCACTCCACAACCAAACGAAACGCCTAAACAGAAGTCGGCGCCGCCACCCACACCCACTCCACAACCAAACGAAACGCCTAAACAGAAGTCGGCGCCGCCACCCAAACATTTCCAATGTCCAATTCCAGACGATCCCTATGCCTACTTCACAATGTACCAGCGAACTCGATGTCAGAATCGTTGCAATGGCAATCATGCTGGTAATCACTGCCATGGTTTTGAACGTGTTTTTCATAACTGCGCACATCATTGCGAGCCTGTCGAATTCAGATGCTCTCGCTGTTCGAAACATACTAGAAAATTGTACGAATGTAAAGCATGTCGCAAACGTTTTTGTCACCGCTGTTGTTTTCAATAAATAGAATGGAATATCTATGCGGAACATTTGTTTTCATAATTACAAAAAACAGGTTTTTCTATATTAATCATCAGTTTCCATTTCTTCTTCGCTGTGCTCCGAAGTCTGTCGTAAAGAAGTGTGTTCAGAATCTTCGTTACTGGATAATTCATATCCAATAACCATTCTCGAATAGCTCATAAAACTACACAGAATTTGAATATACGAGAGTGAGTTTTTCTTCTACCGATAATTATATTTTCGGTGTCGTCTTGGATCGATCATGATGACAAGCAGCTTCGTCTTTTGTAAGCTAAAGATGAATGTGTCATGTGTAACATTTTCTGAAAGAAATGCTAGTCGACCTAGTACACAGCACAAAATTTTCTTAATACCGACAGTTTGTTCCCACTATGTTTCGCACCTTTTGAGGCGCCTTCAACATCCTATACATGCGGAATATATAACACTATTTCTTGAACTCTTCAGACGATGGAATCAAAGATCAAATTATGATTTGATTCCATTTTGCTTGGGATTCATTAACATGAATGCAGCTGCATACGAAACTAAATGCTTGCTCAAGAACTTCGATATCAATGCACCAATTGGCAATACCTTTGAGAAACTAACATGCAACTATTGGTGAAACTATAAGGCGTATGTGAAGATAAAATTGTAACAGAACAGTTCTACCATTATCTATACACTCGGAAGTTTTGTTTTTTTGTTGGAAGAAATTATTGGCGAATTATTTGGTACTTTGCCAACATTTTCTATCAAAGTAAATATTGACCCAAACTTGTGATAAATATATCGTTTGTTGTTGAATAATGAAAGAGTAAAAGGTAACTAGTCGTTTTCTTGCGACGCATTTACGATCGTTATTCGACTGGCAAAATAAACGGAAAATACCAACATACCGACTATATATAAAGAAATGTTCTCTTGTCGGCGTTTCTAATAGTTATTGCCATTTCTTCTTGGTCATCCTTATCACAAACGAAATCTCTTTTTAAACTTGTGTATATTGCTTAGTAGATAATGTATTTCGATATTTCAGACGGCAGATCAATACAATCAGCGCTGTCTTACTCTGTAAATCCACAAAATGTCAAAGAATAATGATGCTGTACTTGTTACAGGTACGTGCGACTCTCTATGTCATCTTGATTTTAGAAGTCTTTTTATTTCAATCTTTCCTAGCGTCTAATTACTACGAGCTTGGTGAAAAATATCAACGAGAAAATCAGAAAGAAAAAACACTAATATTACTTGGCAACGAGCAAGAAATATTTTCTGAAATGGACATGCCATTCTTTTACTGCAAAGTTGTCGATATTTCTACTTTTGCCCGAGGTGAAACCTTGCCATCGACTGCAGACATTCCACTATTTATTGATTGGGCAAAGTCATTGTATGAAGTAACACTACAACATTTAAAACGGATTCAAAGAGAGGAACACGGTATTTAAATTTCACAACTTTCGAGATTTCATCAATTTGACATACTGCTATTTCTTTACTTGTAGTAGATATATTTACACCCTTTGCGAGCGTACATTTAAATGCTGATTACCTCGGATCTTTCGACTTATGGTGCGAAAAATTTCACTGGGAGCGACGACCAAAACATCTCGTAGTCGAGCGATATCATAACAATACCCATCGATTAAAAATACATTTGCTTTTACTCAATCACTTGTTTCGTACGCAGCCCGATCATCAGTCAAAAACAACAATGTGCCGAGCATTGTACTATTATCTGTATAGGGACCATTTCCGAGATTTGGAATCTCTTTTTACGCTGTATTCTTCGAAATGCGCAGTGGAGTGGTACCGAGATGATTCTGGCATCTCTCAAGTCGTAAACAGAGCTCTTCGAGTAAAAAATGTCGATGATATACATATCCTTCGTCACTTTATGATCGAACTCTATCAGCAACTCGATGAAATATATGAACGACAGAGACCCACTGACGAAAATCATATGACATTAACAGTATATCGTGGTCAGCAAGTTTGTCGAAATGAATTGCGGAATTTTATTGAAAATATTGGGCAAGCAAGCTTTATTAATAGCTTTTTCTCGACAACTTTCAATTTAGAAGTGGCTTATCTATATCTGGAAACTAATACAACCAATGCTCAGATTGTGAATGTTGTATTTGTAGTAGAATTGGACACGTCACATGTAACGCGACCCTATGGTTATATTACGAATAGCAGCGAGGAAAACGAATTAATTATCTCGCCGGGTACCATTGTCTCTATACAGAACGTGGAAAGAATCAATAAAGGTTCTGTCGAGTGCAATAATATGCAGTCAGATAATCAGAAAAACGAGTTTTGGCTAATTAAACTGCAGTCAATTGACGAAAAACAATTCCTCGGTAGTACATTGACAATATTGTCTGAAACAAGTATGATTGGGGCCGGAGAACCGGTCGTGATATGCTTTTTGTTGTTCTTTGTAAAAGTCGCCTGATGAGACCCTTGAGCAAGGTTGAAACCGGTTGTATTATGTATTTTGAATTTTTCTTTTGATTATTTACGCTGACAATCGCACCATGATAAAATAAATATGTCGGAGACTTATTTTTCCCAAATGCAAATAATGCAATGACTTCCGCAAAGAACTGGAATGTTCTTCGAGCAGCAAAACTAAACTAAAATGCATCCATATTTGTAGTGCATTCGACAGTACTCATCTATGTGAGTGATCTGATATTTTGAAAGTGTATCAATGGTTTTACGGACATAGAATTTTGTCTTTCTATTATTTGTCATATGACGAACTCTCGTGACACGATAGATAAATCGTTTCTCCGCTACGGTTGTCTTTTACCTGTTAGTCTCTTATAAAAGTCTTATTTCACATTTGCGAAGTTAAGCTATGTAATTAAAGAACCGTTTCGTGTCCGTCGCTGTGCGTGATCAGAACTCACTCTGATATGATCAATGTTCAGTGACTCCCGCGCCTCGATTAGACAAATTTTTTGTTCAATCTATTCAAACGTATCACTGTGCTGACGAGCCGAGTTTTCTGACTGAGCTTTGAATATTGATTATCTACGTTCTGACGAAGTAACGAGTCATGACCGGCATTCAGGTGCAACCCGCATTACAAACATGATTATCAATTCTAGCAATTCTGAGTTGTTTTGTCGAACATATCTATTCATTTAATCGAATAAACATCATTTTGATTGAGTCATTTGTTCGGTTCAAAGGATTCATAAAGTAGTTTTAATTTTGATAGACGAATCACTTTGAACATTTATTAGTAGTGAAAATAGTTCAAGTTGATCTGATTATTATTTGGAATATATGAAAATTGCATATTCTATTCATACATTGCAAACCATTAAAGAGTATACCTTTTCCTTTCGTTATTCGTACAGCTTTCAAATGATGACATAACGGTAAATGAATCCCACAATATGCATGACCGACGGTTGAACTTTATTTGAATGCAATTGTCAGGTGAATAACAACTACAGAGTGACCTTTTTCACAGGGAAAGATCAATTTGAGACAATATTTGATAAAACTAATACTTTTAATCACGTTTCACTCTCGCATGATTCACAGCAATAGTGAACAAACTATCTTACATGAGACATATCGAATGAATGGATTAGTATCGGAATTAATTAAAGATCAAATCGCAAGAACACAATAATTTATATGTAGATCTGACATTTTGCTTCGAAATCCTAAATCAACATTTGAATATTATGGTACTTTATCCTGAATATCATTAAAATTAATCTTTAAGGGTTTGTTTCCATCGCCTAAAAAATCAGTTGTGTCATCGCATATCAAAGATAAAAGAAGGTTTTATGGATAATAATTTCGAACAACTTGTTACGACACTTAATTTATCGCCAATATCGGCAGATGTCATTCATCAAATAACGCAATTGCTTCAATTACAAACAGTTGAAACATTATCTGAATTTCTTTCTCAATCATTTGAAGCATTGCTTCGTTTACATCTATGGTCATGGCAATTGCTATGTAAAGACTCACTCTCATGGATTTACGATCATTCCTATCAACAGTTCTTCACTGCACTCACAAAGTTTGACCAACTGCTAATTTTCAATCTGGCCATTGACGACATTGATACCAGAGTGTCACTGCTATTTTCCCTTTCTCCCACTCAAATTACGGAAATTTTCAATCGAATCGATCGAAGTGACGACGATGATGATCCTTACCTAGACATTATCAGTCTCGTTCTCAATAATCATTCTTATTTTCTCTTCCAAAACCCCGAATATCGAGCCATTTCAATAGTTGATCAGATTGGCCAGCATATTCTACATACTTATGTCATGAACAAACAGTATAAACTTTACCTAATCGAGTTTCATCAAGCACATATCGAACCATCTGTCCTCACCAGAAAAATGTTATTTTTCCTCAAAACATGTTCATTTTATACTTATACTTATATAATATGTAAATCTTCTCCTTCTCTGTTCAGCGCTGAGGAAATGATGGAGTATANTCGAAAATCCCGAATATCGAGCCATTTCAATAGTTAATCAGATTGGTCAGCATATTCTGGATACCTATGTCATGAACAAACAGTACAAACTTTACCTAATCGACTTTCATAAAGCACATATCGAACCATCTGTCCTCACCAGAAAAATGTTATTTTTCCTCAAAACATGTTCATTTTATACTTATACTTATATAATATGTAAATCTTCTCCTTCTCTATTCAGTGCTGAAGAAACGATGGACTATATCGGCAGTGATTGCTTACAAACCATTCGTATACATTGTCACCTAGTTGAATTATGGAGTAACAAATTACGCAACTGTATCGCACATCTCATTGCACTTCTTCTTGGACTCTGTTGGCGAGATAAGCAAACTGACACAATCATAAAGAAGACTTTTCCTACTGAGCAAATCGCATGTGATTTTGTCGAAGATCTCATATGTATATTAAGATATACACCATTTTACCAAGAAATTCAACCGCGCTGTTCCAATGATACCACTGTTTTATTGCATACTTGTTTAATGTTTTTAACGTTGATAGTACATAAACTAAATATCAATTGGTTTTTTCGTTCGAATCCGAAAGTACGCGAAACGATCGCACGCATGGCTGAAACAACACAAAATCAAGATCTTTGTTCAGCTGCGTATAATATTCTCTGCGAAACTCTTACGGACGATCAACTGAAACGTTTGAAAATTGCTGATCATATCAGCAGTCGTTATTTCAATTTACTCGAAGAAACTATCGATCAATCTCAAACAACATATCGAAGAATACCAGTGGATTTCATGCTTCGAGGTATGTGAATAGAAAAACAAAATATCGAATTCTGTTGATTTTCTTCGAAGCTTTTCAATGTTTATCAAAAAATGATTCACTGCAACAAAAAGCTGCTAGTTTGAACAAGATCTCGCTGTTCATTAATCTGTGCGATCAATATCCTGTTGCATGGGATATCATTTGGACATTTTCCTTTAACGAGGATATTCAAGAAAAGCTTCGTTCGAACTGTTTATTCATGTCAAAGCTTTCTTATCTTGCCAAAGAAACTGGCGATGAGCAAATGCGCAAAATAGTCCACGGCATTCTTTGGAATCTCGGAACCAATCACAATAATCGTTTGTTGCCAAACAACAATGAGGACAAAACATTCGATATCATGATAAGTTATTCACACAAAGAAAAAGCTCTTTGCCATCAACTTTATCAAGAATTAACTAGAACAAATTATCGTGTGTGGATTGACTTCGATCAAATGCACGGAAATGTCATGGATGCCATGGCACAAGCTATCGAACAATCACGTGTCGTTATTCTCTGTATCAGTGAACAGTATCGAAAAAGTAATTATTGTCGCGCTGAAGCACATTATGCATTTCAGTGTCAACGGAAAATCATACCCATCCTTGTGCAAAAACACTACAAACCCGATGGGTGGTTATTGTTCCTCATCGGGCAATTGTTGTATGTCGATTTTACAAAACATGAATTTGATCAAGCAATGAATATGCTACTGAAAGAACTATCACTAAATGAGACGAACGAATCAAATAGACCATCAACTGTTCCTTCGAAAGAGTCAACATGCATAGCTAAAGATTCAGAGGATATCTTTGCATGGTCAGTAACACGAGTACAACAATGGTTGATTGAACATAAGTTAACGCAAATGTCTCGTCTTTTTTGTGATTGTGACGGTCGTAGTTTGGTGTTTTTGAGAGATTGTGTGAAATACGGTGATTTTCAGTCGATATTCACTTCTCTCCAAGAAGATTGCAACCGACGGTTGAAGGAGAACATATCACTAATTGAACTGTCTTGTTGTCTTTCGTTGATCAAACAACAGAAACGACTGGCACAAATTGCTCGACTAAACAAGAAAAACAAGTGTTGAGCGTTTTATTTGCACTTATGATAATAAATTGTCTGCTGATATATTATTTGTACCGAGTATCTTTTTCTTTTTTGTTAAAAATAATATTCTCGTTGAGGAAAACGAATCTTAGTGTAAGTGGCGATATCCTTTTCCTTTCAAAACTAATTATCATTTGGAAATTGAATATTTGATTGTTATTAAGAGAAGAATATTGTTCAAGAATCACCAACAACTGCTCGGCGTCTTGAATTAGAAGCTAGTTTTTGAGACAAAATGAAAATTTCATAGATCAAACTGGAATTTTCTCTAGTTTTCATTGACGCATTTGTCATCTTATAGGAAAATTATATAATTGTTGTTCAACTCGATGAGAGAATATGCCTCCCCTTTACTATCATTTAAAAAAATTACTTTTCCTAGGAAAGTGAAGAAGAAGGTGTCCGGAAAAGGTACTAGAAAATCAACAAGGTAAATGAGTATAGCGATGTTTATATTTTAACGAGAAAATATCGCAAGTATATAACTACAAAGAAAGTATATTTTTCCATCTAAGGACAGTTGAAACAGTTTGTCACAATGATCAAGTTATGGAGTTTACTGCTTTTCATAACTATGTAAGCTTCGAGATATTGAACAAGAATGATAATACGGATTGCATCGTTTATACTATTTAGATTTTTTGTAAGTCAAGGTGGAAGCGTGAAGCTGTGTCCAACAGCAACATGGCAAAAAAGTGCAACAACAGTCGCTGGCGATGGTGCGGGTACATCAGGTTCTAATGCATCAACACTTATCAGACCATATGCCGTACGTGTTGATAAGAATTCAAACATATATGTGCTCGATAGTGGCAACTATCGTGTGCAACGCTTTTCTCCAAATTCTACCATCGGCACTACAATTGTCAACGGTAGTGCAGGCATAGCATTCAATCAGTTTTATAATCGTAAGTTCCTTAGATTTTGGTGAATAGTTTATCATACGCACGTATTGTTTGTTTTTCCAGTGGATGACATGAGTATCGACAATAGTGGCAATATATACATCCTTGATAGTGCTATTGGTCGTGTTACGAAATGGGCACAAGGAGCGTCGTCTGGAGTGGTCGTGGCTGGCGGAAATGATCTCGGTAGCAATGTAAATCAACTCTCCTATTCTAGTGGAATGTTTTTGGATCCCAATACAACAGTACTTTGGATTGCTGACACGGGCAACCATCGTATAGTAAAATGGATTTCACCGACAAGTAGTATGGTAGTTTGCGGCAGTTTTGGAACTGGTAACAGTCAATTTTACTATCCTTATGGGTTATTTGTTGATACAAGTGATTCAAATACACTTTATGTGGCGGATACATCTAATCACCGCATTCAAAGATGGTTAGCTGGAGCTACTAGTGGCACGACGGTAGCGGGATTCACAGGTTATTATGGGAATGGTCTCAATCAATTATGGTATCCATCATCAGTCACATTAGATAATAATCGAAATATGTTCATTGTTGACTCAAATAACAATCGTATTCTTCAATGGGCTATTGGCTCAAGTTCAGGAATGATTATTGCAGGTGACATATATTACGGGACAACATCGTATTTGCTCGACAGCCCGACAAATATTGATTTTGATTCCAGTGGATCTTTGTTTGTTGCGGATACAGCAAATAATCGGATTCAGAAGTTTATTGTATCTTGTCGTAAGCTGTGTTCGTTGATATTTATATGAAGATTGCTATTGATTTTCTTTGGTTTTAGCACCGGCACAGAATATCTCAACAGCAGTTTCGCCTGCAACAACATCTGGTAGGCTCTGGAGATTTATAGGGATGAATGGCAGGTAGTATCATTACTGATGGTTTCGTTTGTTCTAGCACCCGTATCGAATATCAGTTGGTCGCTGAATGGAACGACTATTGCTGGATCACCGATCGGTTGGAGTGGAAGTTCATCCGTATATCTTAGTGTACCCACAGATGTTGCTATAGATCGAAACGGCACAGTCTATGTGTTGGATTCATATAATGGTCGTGTACAGTGCTTTGTTCCCGGTTCAACAGCCGCAACGACAGTAGTCAGTGGTGATTATGGTACGGGATGGAATCAGTTTCATGGCAGTAAGTTGCTTTATGCAAAAATTATTATTGTGCTAGTCAAAGGAATATAGTGGATGCTATGAGCGTTGATGCGAATGGTAGCATTTATATTGTTGATAGTNAAACTTTACCTAATCGAGTTTCATCAAGCACATATCGAACCATCTGTCCTCACCAGAAAAATGTTATTTTTCCTCAAAACATGTTCATTTTATACTTATACTTATATAATATGTAAATCTTCTCCTTCTCTGTTCAGCGCTGAGGAAACGATGGACTATATCGGCAGTGATTGTTTACAAATCATTCGTATACATTGTCAACTGGTTGAATTGTGGAGTAGCAGATTACTGAACTGTATCGCACATCTCATTGCATTTATTCTTGGACTGTTTTGGCGAGATAGGCAAACCGACACAATCATAAAGAAGACTTTTCCTACTGAGCAAACCACATGCGATTTTGTCGAAGATCTCATATGTATATTAAGTTATACACCATTCCATCAAGAAATACAACCGCACTGTTCCAATGATACCACTGTTTTATTGCATACTTGTTTAATGTTTTTAACGTTGATAGTACATAAACTCAATATCAATTGGTTTTTTCGTTCGAATTCGAAAGTACGCGAAACGATCGCACGTATGGCTGAAACAATACAAAATCAAGACCTGTCGTCAGCTGCGTACAATATTCTTTGCGAAACTCTTACAGACGATCAACTGAAACGTTTGAAAATTGCTGATCATATCAGCAGTCATTATTTTAATTTACTCGAAGAAACTATCGATCAATCTCAGACAAACTATCGAAGAATACCAGTGGATTTCATGCTCCGAGGTATGTGAATAGAAAAACAAAACATCGAATTCTGTTGATTTTCTTCGAAGCTTTTCAATGTTTATCGAAAAATGATTCGCTGCAACAAAAAGCTGCTAGTTTGAACAAGATCTCTATATTCATTAATCTGAGCGATCAATATCCTGTGGCATGGGATATTATTTGGACATTTTCCTTCAACGAGGATATTCAAGAACAACTTCGTTCGAATTGTTTATTCATGTCAAAGCTTTCTCATCTTGCCAAAGAAACTGACGATGAACAAATGCGCAAAATAGTCCACGGCATTCTTTGGAATCTCGGAACCAATCACAATAATCGTTTATTACCGAACAACAATGAGGACAAAACATTCGATATCATGATAAGTTATTCACACAAAGAAAAAGCTCTTTGTCATCAACTTTATCAAGAATTAACTAGAACAAATTATCGTGTGTGGATTGACTTTGATCAAATGCACGGAAATGTCATGGATGCCATGGCACAAGCTATCGAACAATCACGTATCGTTATTCTCTGTATCAGTGAACAGTATCGAAAAAGTAATTATTGTCGCGCTGAAGCACATTATGCATTTCAGTGTCAACGGAAAATCATACCCATCCTTGTACAAAAACACTACAAACCCGATGGATGGTTATTGTTTCTCATCGGACAACTGTTGTATGTCGATTTTACAAAACATGAATTTGATCAAGCAATGAATATGCTATTGAAAGAACTATCACTAAATGCGACGAACGAATCAAATAGACCATCAACTGTCTCTTCGAAAGAGTCAACATGCATATCTAAAGATTCAGAGGATATCTTTGCATGGTCAGCAACACGAGTACAACAATGGTTGATTGAACATAAGTTAGCGCAAATGTCTCGTCTTTTTTGTGATTGTGATGGGCGTAGTTTGGTGTTTTTGAGAGATTGTGTGAAATACGGTGATTTTCAGTCGATATTCACTTCTCTTCAAGAAGATTGCAACCGACGACTGAAGGAGAACATGTCACTAATTGAACTGTCGTGTTGTCTTTCGTTGATCAAACAACAGAAACGACTGGCACAATTAGCTCGACTAAACAAGAAAAGCAAGTGTTGAGCGTTTTATTTACACTTATGATAATAAATTGTCTGCCGATATATCATTCGTACCGAATATCTTTTTCTTTTTTTGTCAAAAATAATATTCTCGTTGAGGAAAACGAATCTTAGTGTAAGCGGTGATATCCTTTTCCTTTCAAAACTAATTATCATTTGGAAATTGAGTATTTGATTGTTATTAAGAGAAGAACATTGTTCAAACATCAACAGTAACTGCTCGGCATCTTGAATTAGAATCTAGTTCTTGAGACAAAATGAAATATTTCATAGATTAAACTGGAATTTTCTCTATTTTTCATTGACGCTTTTGTCACCTTATAGGAAAATGATATAGTTGTTGTTCAACTCGATGGGAGAATCTGCCTCACCTTCACTAACATTTTAAAAAATTTAAAAAAATTAATTTTCCCAGGATAGTGAAGAAGAAGGTGCCCGGAAAAGGTACTAGAAAATCAACAAGGTAACTGAGTATAGCGATGATTATATTTTAATGAGAAAATATCGCAAGTATATAATTACAAAGAAAGTATCTTTTTCCATCGAAAGACAGTTGAAACAGTTTGCCACAATGATCAAGTTATGGAGTTTACTGCTTTTCATAGCTATGTAAGGTTCGAGATATTGAACAAGAATGATAATACGGATTGCATTGTTTACACTATTTAGAATTTTTGTAAGTCAAAATGAAAGCGTGCTGCTGTGTCCAACAGCAACGTGGCAAAGAAATGCTACAACGGTCGCTGGCGATAGTGCCGGTACATCAGGTTCTAATGCATCAACACTCTACTATCCAACAGCCGTACGCGTTGATAAGGATTCAAACATATATGTGCTCGATAGTGGCAACTATCGTGTGCAACGCTTTTCTCCAAATTCTACCATTGGAACAACAATTGTCAACGGTAGTGCAGGCATAGCATTCAATCAGTTTTATAATCGTAAGTTTGGTAGATTTTGGTAAATAGTTTATCATATGCACGTATTGTTTGTTTTTTCCAGTGGATGACATGAGAATCGACAATAGTGGTAATATATACATACTCGATAGTGCTATTGGTCGTGTTACGAAATGGGCACGAGGAGCGTCGTCTGGAGTGGTAGTAGCTGGCGGAAATGATCTTGGTAGCAATGTAAATCAACTCTCCTATTCTAGTGGAATGTTTTTGGATTGCTGACACGAGCAACCATCGTATAGTGAAATGGATTTCACCGACGAGTAGTATGA
Source organism: Adineta ricciae (assembly GCA_905250025.1). Classification (NCBI taxonomy): domain Eukaryota; kingdom Metazoa; phylum Rotifera; class Eurotatoria; order Adinetida; family Adinetidae; genus Adineta; species Adineta ricciae. The sequence continues at coordinate 61,523 of CAJNOJ010000162.1, read as the reverse complement.
TAGTTTGCGGTAGTTTTGGAACTGGTAACAGTCAATTTTACTATCCTTATGGATTATTTGTTGATACAAGTGATTCAAATACACTTTATGTGGCGGATACATTTAATCACCGCATTCAAATATGGTTAGCTGGAGCTACTAGTGGCACCACGGTAGCGGGATTCACAGGTTATTATGGGAATGGTCTCAATCAATTATGGTACCCAACATCAGTCACATTAGATAATAATCGAAATATGTTCATTGTTGACTCAAATAACAAACGTATTCTTCAATGGGCTATTGGCTTAAGTTCAGGAATGATTATTGCAGGTGACATATATTACCACGTAGCGCCATATTGGCTATACGATCCCATGAACATTGATTTTGATTCCAACGGATCTTTGTTTGTTGCGGACGCAGCAAATAATCGGATTCAGAAGTTCCTTATATCTTGTCGTGAGTTGTGCTTATTGATATTTGGATGAAGATTGCTATTGATTTTCTTTGACTTTAGCACTCACAGAGAATATCTCAACAACAGTTTCGCCTGCAACAACATCTGGTAGATACTTCAGATTTAGAGAGATGAATTGCAAGTAGTATCATTACTGATGGTTTCGTTTGTTCTAGCACCCGTATCGAATATCAGTTGGTTGCTGAATGGAACGACTATTGCTGGATCATCGATCGGTTGGAGTGGAAGTTCATCAGTATATCTTAGTATACCCACAGATGTTGCTATAGATCGAAACGGTACAGTCTATGTGTTAGATTCATATAATGGTCGTGTACAGTGCTTTGATCCCGGTTCAACAGTCGTAACGACAGTAGTCAGTGGTGGTTATGGTACAGGATGGAATCAGTTTTATGGCAGTAAGTTGCTTTATGCAAAAATCATTATTGTGCTATTCAAAGGAATATAGTGGATGCTATGAGCGTTGATGCGAATGGTAGCATTTATATTGTTGATAGTTACAATAATCGTGTCATGCGATGGTCACCTGGCGCTACCAACGGAACACTTGTCGCTGGAGGNAGTCGTAACGACAGTAGTCAGTGGTGGTTATGGTACAGGATGGAATCAGTTTTATGGCAGTAAGTTGCTTTATGCAAAAATCATTATTGTGCTATTCAAAGGAATATAGTGGATGCTATGAGCGTTGATGCGAATGGTAGCATTTATATTGTTGATAGTTACAATAATCGTGTCATGCGATGGTCACCTGGCGCTACCAACGGAACACTTGTCGCTGGAGGCTACGGGAGTGGAAGTAATGCTAATCAGTTAAATCGACCTTCTGGCCTATTTATGACATACAATTCATCAAGCATTTGGATAGCCGATACGGTAAATAGTCGTATTGTACGATGGGATTCTTCAGCGACAGGCACCGTTGTTTGTGGAAGTTATGGATCAGGTGCAAGTCAGTTCTATTATCCACTGGATTTGTTCATTGACACAAGTGATTCGAATACATTGTATGTTGCTGACACATACAACCATCGAATTCAAAGATGGCCATCGGGTGCCACCAGTGGCACAACTGTGGCAGGACAAACAGGCACTTGCAATAATGGATACAATCAACTATGCTATCCAGGAGCAGTTGTTGGAAATGGGAATGGTTACATATACATTGCGGACACTTCCAACGATCGCATTATGAGATGGATGGTAGGAGCAAGCTATGGCACTGTTATCGCTGGTGGCGCAGCAACTGGAGTTTTGTCAAATCAACTCTTTCGCCCGAGAAATCTTCTATTGGACGCAAGCGGAGCTTTAATCGTTGCCGATATGTTTAACAATCGTGTGCAGAAATATTCTCCTGTTTGTGGTATGTTCGAGTGATATGAGTATAGTCTGATAAAAGATTATTGTATTCTATACCAGTATCGTGCACGACCGCTGCATCAACAGCGTCTACGAATCAATCAGTAACAGGTAAAGTAGACAACTGCATACAGGGATATCTATTTGTGAATGTAGGTCCATCGTCATCATCATCAATTATTACTCTTGCAACATCAAGTAGGTGAATCGATGCTTTCTTACAATTGATATAGAAATGAAGATGCTATTTAGCTACAAGTGCAGGTTCATTCGTGGCATCTGCTAGTTCTGCTACTGCAAGTTCAACATCGAGAATGACAACTAGAACAGCAGCAGATGGAGGTATTTCTGTTGCTAATCGACACTCGTTTGCATGGATCTTCATTCTGGTCTATCCCATTATTTGCGTCATCGGTAACTAGCTCAAAACAAAAGCATCTCGAACTCATTGATTCTCTCTCTTATGGCTTTCATTGTTGGAGTATTGTTTGCTTTTTGTGTTTGTGAATAAACATACCCAATCGATCTTTCTCAACGTATTCAAATTGTAGACTTCTATGATTAGCATAACAATGTTGCAAAAAAACGTACTGAACTTATATACCTTAATGGAAAAGTAGGCACTGAACTCAAAATTGATGCGACAAAACGGTCACTGCTGCCAGGTAGGTAAAAGAGGGGAAGACATTTACAACACTTGATTTTCTCCTTTACACTGAATATGTTCAACACTGAGAGGTTATACGGGGAAAATATGGAAAACGAATAATAATTATATATTACGGTTCAGTTTTGCTAGAACTGATTTATGCGATGATGAATAACACTAAATGATAACAATTTTAACAGCAACTTTAAATTTCATTGTAAGTTTTAATTATTACGCGTTTCGAAAATTTATTTCATCTTCAGATTATACAATTGATAAAAAACATATTGAAAACGATTTNAGCCGCAACGACAGTAGTCAGTGGTGATTATGGTACGGGATGGAATCAGTTTCATGGCAGTAAGTTGCTTTATGCAAAAATTATTATTGTGCTAGTCAAAGGAATATAGTGGATGCTATGAGCGTTGATGCGAATGGTAGCATTTATATTGTTGATAGTTACAATAATCGTGTCATGCGATGGTCACCTGGCGCTACCAACGGAACACTTGTCGCTGGAGGTTACGGGAGTGGACGTAATGCTAATCAGTTAAATCGACCGTCTGGTCTGTTTATGACACACAATTCATCAAGCATTTGGATAGCCGATACGATAAATAGTCGTATTGTACGGTGGGATTCTTCAGCGACAGGCACTGTTGTTTGTGGAAGTTATGGATCAGGTGCAAGTCAGTTCTATTATCCACTGGATTTGTTCATTGACACAAGTGATTCGAATACATTGTATGTTGCTGACACATATAACCATCGAATTCAAAGATGGCTGTCGGGTGCAACCAGTGGCACAACTGTGGCAGGACAAACAGGCACTTGCAATAATGGATACAATCAATTATGCTATCCAGGAGCAGTTGTTGGAAATGGGAATGGTTACATATACATTGCGGACACTTCCAACGATCGCATTATGAGCTGGGTGGTAGGAGCGACATATGGCACTGTTATCGCTGGTGGCTCAGCAACTGGAGTTTTGCCAAATCAATTCTTTCGTCCGAGAAATCTTCAATTGGACGCAAGCGGAGCCTTAATCGTTGCCGATATGTTTAACAATCGTGTGCAGAAATATTCTCCTATTTGTGGTATGTTTGAGTGACATGAGTATAATCTGATAACAGATTCTTGTATTCTATACCAGCATCGTGCACGACCCCTGCATCAACAGCGTCTACGAATCAATCAGTAACAGGTAAAGTAGACAACTGCATAGAGGGACTTATATTTGTGAATGTAGGTCCATCGTCATCATCAGTTATTACTCTTGCAACATCAAGTAGGTGAATCGATGCTTTCTTACAGTTGATATAGAAATGAATATACTATTTAGCTACAAGTGCAGGTTCATTCATGGCATCTGCTAGTTTTGCTATTACAACTTCGACACTGAGAATGACAACCAGAACAGAAGCGGATGGAGGCATTTCTCTTGCTAATCGACACTCGTTTGCACGGATCTTCATTCTGGTCTATCCCATTATTTGCGTCATCGGTAACTAGCCCAAAACAAAAGCATCTCGAACTCATTGATTCTCTCTCTTATGGCTTTCATTGTTGGAGTATTGTTCGCTTTTTGTGTTCGTGAATAAGCATACCCAATCGATCTTTCTCAACGTATTCAAATTGTAAACTTCTATGATTAGTACAACAGTGTTGCAAAAAAAGCGCACTGAATTTATGTGCCTTAGTGGAAAAGTAGGCACTGAACTCGAAATTGATGTGACAAAGCGGTCACTGCTGCCAGGTAGGTAAAAGATCGGGAGACATTCACAACGCTTTATTTTCTCTCTTACACTGAATATGTTCAACACTGCGCTTGAAACATCGTACAATACTACTCGAGGCATTAGTTCAAAGAGAAGTTTATTCATAACGTTGACGTAGGAACCAAACCTGTTCTCTTCTAAAATTTAGCAGATAAAAAATCACTCCAAGTGTTCTTATTGGCTTCTGCCCTTTCGCAACGTAGAACATGGAACAATGTTTTAATCACTGTAGGCTAAGTTGTTCAATGGTGCAAATCCGGTCCGAACATAGCTAATGTACTCTACATGGAACAACAATGTTTCTTCTAAATTGGAGCATTTCATTGTGATGAGTAATGAGCACAAAAAACGGATAGATAATATGAATCAAATAAGGGAACAGAAATATGTAGTCAATTTGCGCCTGATACAGAAAATACGTATTAAAATACAGATTAATAATGCCAAGTAACTGTAATGACATCCACATACCCAAATATAAACTTGATATCGCCCATAACTGTAAGATCATTTGTCTATTTTGTCTCCATCTAAGCACTTGTAATTTTAATGAGCGTAACCGTATGAGAACTCGAATATAAACAAATATGGAAAAGAATGGAATGGCTATTAACGGAAGATAATTATTGAAATATAAGTCAAATTGAGTGAAAAATTTACTGCGATAATAGCATGGCCATTGACATAATAATTGTGTAAAGTTATACCATTGTCGACATGGGTAGAGAAAAATGAGGATAAAATAAAAAGTCGTCGGATAAATTAAACAACATACAATCGGACAGTAGTGAAAAAGAATTTTTCCGATCAAGTTTTCAAATAAACCCGGATAAAATATAAACCAGTTCTGTTCGAAACTGACAAAACCCATCAGGAACAAATTCGTGATATTCAACGAATAATGAATCCAATTCCAAAAATGACAATAAATGTTGCTAATAGGGTAGACATATGAATTGTAGAGATAAGCTTGAGACAGTGGTAAGCAGATAGTTACGAATATGAATGAAGTAGTTAGCAGAAGAAAAATGATATGATGGTTTAATGATTGACGAAGGTACCGTTGGATACGAAATTGAGCGAAAACGTAGAAAAAACATGGAATTGATAGGATTTGTAAAACGAGAAGAACACCGAATTTAGTTCGATTAGCGTGAAAGGATGTTGTGAAAGGGAAAGGAGTGACTATCGAGACCGTTGTATTATTCATTGTTGAAAAAAATTTTGAGAAAGATTTGTTCAAGATGCTTACCAGATTTCTTTCTCGTCTCTATAAATGAAGCTTTGAATTTCTTAGGCATGTTCAATTACTCGTAGCTTCTATAATTTTTAATAATGTGAATTTTAAATAAAGCACAAGAACAATGCTCAGATATTATTAGAAAATCTCTTGACCTTTTTTAGTTCTTGAATCTTTGGCATTGAGAACAATTTTTTCAACGGAAAGAAGAGCAACAAGCACAAATAAACAGATTTTAGAAATTCAAGAGACGATTTGCTTTTGTAATCATTTCTTTTTCTCCTGGTGTCATGGATGATTTCAATACGAATGGTTCGAAGCCCATTGCACGTCGACCTTCAATCGTGTTGATATGTTTGTCATTTGCTCTTCCGACGTGACGCGATTCACCTTCACCGCCAGGAAAATCGGGTGGTGGTACGCCACGCGCGATACAATGACGTTGCTCAGCAAGATATTCAGCATTGATTTGACATAGAGGCGCTGCTGGTATATAAAATACACTTGAATCGTCTTGTCCACGGTGAACAGAATCGACTGCATGAATTGTATCGCAATGCCAGAAGACCATATCACCGGGACGTACCGTTGGAATTGATACCATTGTGGTTGACAGTTCGAGATCAGGATGTAACGAATCGTTCATTTCTTGTCCCCGGCCAGGGACAGCACCTGGCCAAAAACTCGAAGCAGTATCCATTTCCCATGAATTCTTTTCTTTTACCTTTCTGAAGAAAGGTCGAAGAAGCCAATAAGGTGTCGTAAATTTTAACAGTGGATTAACTAGAAGTCCACCTTCGCCCGGATTGACTGTGGAGAGACTAAGCCAACCTTGCCAGGAGCGAAAAGCCGAACAACCACCTGCAGTATTGTAGAGAGACATTTGTGCTTGGACACGATGTGTCGCATCGAAAGAGTCATTGTCTTCCCAACGACCTTGAAAAATCGATTGATAGCATGATCGATATTCTGGATCTTCCCATCGTTCAATACCACCGCCATCGATATGGGATCCGAGAGCAAATTCCTTGTCACCTGGCTGGCGAATTCGTAAACGGTCAACATACATGATGTTTTCTGTCAAGCAGATTTGTGTATCAGGTGATGCATGCCAAAACGCATTGACAAATGCTAATGTTTGAAGAACTCGAGAGTTTGACCGAGCAAGAACTTGTTCAGGCGACCAATAGAGTTCGTAAACAACTGGCTTCTCTTGTGGAAATGCTCTCGTGTGTGGATTTTGTTTAATATACTTCTTTACACCAGTTTTCAATTCCAATGCATCTGTTTCAGGTAAGACACCACGAACGATCACAACACCACGAGTTCGAATATTGTTTTGGAGTTCTGATGAAAGGTTATGTATGTCATTGAAATCAATTTCAGGAATACTCGATTGTTTTGAACGACGTATAGTCTCTGTTTCCTGTTTTAGAACGTCTAATAAACGAAACCAACTGTCTTTCACTTGTTGCTCATAACCTTGAATAATTTCTTGTTTTAACTCTGCAAACCGAAATTCAAGTGGTTTGTTCATATCGTCACCTGAGAGAGAAGCAAACACCGATGAGACATCGCCTTCCGGTTTAGTGGATCTGTACATCATCGATGTCATTCGCTTTGCCATGCGGCAAACGGTCGTTCGCATCTTCTTAGTGACAATGAAAAGTTAAACTTCGCAAATAGATAAGAATATAAAGAAAAGATAATAGCGAAAGTGTCACGAATAATCTTTTATGACGAAATGAAAGAATACACTGAACAGTTTCTTTGATCATTTGGTATGATGTTCAATCAATTAGTTATGGCATTACAATTTGTATACACTGTCAACATATGAATGAGCATAAAAAGAGTACAGATAAAAAATGAAATGGAAAGATGTGACGCTATTGATGTTGGCATCGATGAAGACGTCGCTCGAATGTCACCTAGAATGAAAGAACCGGCATTTAATGAACTGATTTTCAACTGAAGAATTTGTTCTGGCTTTGTTAACAGAATTCTTTTTGTTTCAAACATCACTGGTAGAAACGAAATTTGTTCTTTGGAAAGATCCATGGCATTACAACGAACGAATTCTAAATTAAAACGACTTTTCAATGCAACTTTCACTGGTGGATAGAAGCGAGTTGGAGTTTGAATTTGAAGCTGTAATTGCATTATTCTCGGTTGCGAACATTTCATTGGATCTGTTGAATTAAACCAACATGAGCTTCGACGCGCTAGATGAACATCAAGCCATTGAATCCTTTCTGATGAATTAAATTTTAAAGAAATTTCTCCCGAAGAACCATTGAGAAAATGGATGTGTAGAGCATTTTCGATTTGATCAAGACAATTGAGTTCTAATTGATCCTTATTGGGAATGTGGTGTTGAAATTGTGGTGGAGTATCATTCGAGTTTTTGTAAGCAGAAACAAATAATGGAAATTCCCGTTTTGCATAATCCTTCAATAACATGATCTCAGCTCGATCGTTTCCTTCAACTGTTCTAGTGCCATCGAATATAACAATAGATTCGTTATTATTGAAGTGCTCGCATCCAATCTCTGGGAAACTTTCCGAAGACCTACATAAATGAAGAAATAATTTTGAAGAAAAATCCTTCTTGAACATACGGTCGTGAAAGTTGAAAACTCTCCGCTAACTTCGGATTGGCCTTTTGACCCACATATGATAGAAAAAAGATTGAAAGTATAAAAGTTGTTGCGTTTCGTTGAGTTTCTGATCCATTGATTTTTAGAAGTGTGACATCATACGACGTATTTTTCGCTGGGGGATAAATATCACTAACGCGAAATGTACTTGCATTCACATCCCACAATGGATCTTGATCGCCGAAACACGCTGAAAAGCCAATTTGCCACTCCGTATTAAAATACTCATGATTTGCACCTTCAAATCGAGGAAAATATGAATTTCATTACAAAATTGAATCATTACCATAGAAATGAAAGACATAGTTCGCCTGTTTAGAGATTAGTCTTTGTCGATAAGCTAGATTGACATGAACTACAAAATATTTCATCGAATTCCATTGAAAAAAGTGGATCAAACAGTTCTTACGATAATCAATTTCATCATCTTCACAACCGGCAACAATCATTGCCCAAGGAATGTTTTCAACACCTAATCTTATACCGTTTTCTCCATAGTACATTGGAGTGATTTCTAAAATGGCTTTGAAACGAACATTGGGTAATTTACTTTTCCACTGAAGTGCATCAGATGCGCCTTTGCCTTCCATTAACATGTTATAAGCATTTCTCACACCTTCACCACCGCGTGAATGTCCCATTAAACCAATTTCCGTGAAATCAAACTGGTCTGACAAGTCAACTCCGTGAAGAATCTCTTTTGACACTTGAGAATCGTTATTCCATTCCATCATTTTCTCAATCGTTCGGAGTACAATTCGAGCGCGAACAAAATTTAACGCTGAATCATTTAATATTGACCATTTATTATTAATTAGAAACACATCAATCGATACAACAATGTATCCGTATGAAGCCAAATGTCTTCCTATATACGAAAATCCTAAATGACTTGGTACTTTTGACGTATGTTCGGGACAATTTCCTTGAACATCTGCGGAGCCAATATCAAGCAATGGATATCCTGGGGGGACTGGAATTCGACAATCAGGATGTTTGCCTGGAAGAAATATCAATATCGGATAAGATGTGTTCACATTTTTCTTAGTCGTATTGGGATAAAACACTTCGCCACGAATTTGTGTTGTTAAATTGTTGGATGTTGGTGTTAACTCGTGATCATTCACTATAGGATATTCGTAGGATGTTTGACCAAATGAATAGTCGCCGGGAGAAAGAAAATCTTTATTGATGGTTGGAAAACATTCGCTCGAATGAATGATTACTATAAGTAGTACAAAATGAGATGTTTTCATGGCCGATTTGTCTATCAATCTGAAATTGAGAACGCTTTTGCGTAAAGCGGCTCGTTTTGAAGATATCGGATGAAATATCGTCGTTCGATAGGATTAGTCAGATATGTGTTGATAGGTAAAACAGAACAAATAGTTAATCTCTTGCCCAAACTGCATTCATTGACATAGCAAGTCATAAGAAGAAAAAACAACATGTTGTGTTCCACATGTTTTTTTATCTTATCAAACATTGACAAAGATGATTCACTTTCAATGCAAATTCGGCACTGCTGTGTTTTGTGAACTTCTCTCTACTAAAATTCATTTTTTATTTGGTGTGACAAATTGGATAGAATTTATTCGAGAAGAAGAGAATACGATTGGATTGTCAAATTTGTCTGCGATAAACAACAAATTCTGGTTCTATGTTTGACGATGCGATAATACCCTGTTTTGAACTGTTCATTACTTCATTATGGATTTCCAACACTGTTTTTCGATCAAAGTCAGATAATGATACTTTGAGTATATACTCAAATTTGTCTTCATCAACTCGTGTCATTTTATAACTTGAGAGACAGGTTTGCAATGATTGGCTCCATTTTCTTTTCGATATTATTGACTTGATTGAACTCTTAACACGCTGATTGCATGAAAATACCTTATAGCACAATTGAAAACAGCAAACTTGTTCATCCCAAAGTAATTTCATTTCCATATCACTGTTCGGTACACCATCATTTGAAATAGACGATGTTATCGTAATACTTTCTATGTTGAAGTCGGCTAATTCTTCACGTATTTCTTTTTCAAGCGATGGAATCATTGAAGGATATTCACCGTGATAAAATCGTGTCGCAGTTAGATGAGGAAAATCTTTCTCGTCTAAAATTCGAAGGATTGCGAATTGATAATTTGGATAGTTCAGTTTGCTTTTAAGTTTCGTCCGCATTTCTTGGAAATTTGATTGATATTCGAATGTAATATGAACTTTGAAGAGACCTACGAGAGGTTCTCTTGGTACAAGTGCGTTCAGTCGAGATTGTATCTCGGTACTTTTGACACGCACGAAGTCCAACACACTAAATTCAGAAAGAAAATCAAAACAGTTCTGTATGTAGGTGTTCAATTTACCGATCTAGAGCGCATTCATCTGTCGGATCGCCCCGTACTTCTTTCATAGTGACTAACAAGTGTGAAACACGTGTTAAATCATGTATCGATCGTGTTTCAATTAATTGTTCAGCAAGGTCTAAGAATCGAATTCCGTGGAACAGATTTTTGAATATAAAATCTCGTTTTGCTTGACTTTTATCGGCTGCTATTGAAAGCACTTCAGAATCACTTGATCTCTTCGGTTGACACATCATTCCTATTGGAACGTACATTTCATACAAAGCCACTAGTTTAATCCGTTTTGGATTATAATATTTGTCTAAATAAACCGAACGAAAATCGATCTTTTCTTTCACTATAAACTGCTTCGGTAAGAATAAGCATTGAATACACAGCAAATAGTTCTTTTCCAATAATTTTTCAAAGTTTTCCACAGAATAAACGCATACATCGTACTTATTGTGTAATTTATGTAATTGGAATTCATGAAAATAATCGAAATCCTTCCAGAAGGTCAGTGGTTCCTGTTTAGAATAGGTGACAATTATCAAATCTCGATCGGATGTCGGTGTACATGTTCCTTGAGTTCTTGAGCCGTGACAATAGATATTGGCGACATCACTGTAATCCAGATTAATTTCACGCAAGTTCGACAAAATCTCTGAATGTTCAATCTGAAAAGCATAAGAAACAGTTTTGACTTTCTAGGAATATGGTTTGTTCGACTCACTTTTGTAGCCAGTCCAAGTAAATGTAGTTGATCTCTTTTGTGAGATGGATCGAAATTTAGTGTCATTGACTGGAAGATTAGATCACAAACTTCCCAGAATCGTTGTTCGGGAATCGGTTCTCCCGATTTAAACATGTTATAGAAGAGCCAGAAGTATTGTTCGGGAGAAGGCTGAGATTCACCATGCTGAGATAAATGAAAAATATACAGAATCAGATCGAGACATTGCTCAAATTGACTTTTGTTAACGAATATCATCGCTCGGTCGAATAGCCAAGACAGTGATAGATTTTCATCTCCAGACAAAAGAACACGTTCTTGGATAAGTAACGCTTCAACGTGCAAACGATTATCATCAGCTTGAATCTGATTAAGCTCGTCAACTGTCTGACATTCACGTTGATTGCTATAGAGACCAACTGGTTCAGCGACGATCTTTGGTACATTGAACTGTATCCGCTTGACTAGTGAATATTTTAATAATTCGATGCCCCACTTGGATTTTTCTTTTGAAGTGTCTTTTTCGGTAAGTATATGTAACGCGGCAGCAAGTTCCAAATCATCGAATACAGTCTCACGATGATCTTGCTCAAGGAAATATCCAACGATGTCAAAATATTCATTTTCGGCCGCTAATAGTATTGGTGTTTTCTTTGCATCATTATATGTTGTTAATGAAGCACCAGCCATGTACAACCATCGTACCAATTCTAGATTTCCATTGATTGCCGCAACGGCCAAAGCGGTATTTCCACCTAGAGACAACTTCGCTTCTAACTGGGCATTTTTTTCCATGGAGTATTTAGCCGTCTCTGACTCACCGGGTATAGTCGCTAGAATTGAACTGTTACATTCAACTTGATCCTTGGTTTTAACTTCATTTATATCAGCGTATTCATTTTCAACTAGAAAACGGACGATATCAAGTCTTCCTCTAATGACAGCATCAATTAACAATGGGTGAATGGGACCATGATTAACATTCGCTTTACCCACCTCAATCAAAGTACGGGCTACTGTAAAATGTGCTCGATCAAGCGCACACCATAGTGCAGTCACATTGTCGACAAAAGTTCCATCAACACTATGTATTCGACCTCTCAATTGAACAGTTTCGGCCATATTTAGTGAGCGGAGGAGTATCTGACGCACTATCACATCATTACCAGTGGTGACAGCCATCATCAATAGACTTAGATAATCCTTTGTCGATGCATTTGTGAAAATTGAAGTGAGTAAACTACGTGATGACTTTCTATCACGTAAGAATGCGTGCAGTTCGGCCGATTTACCCGAACGAACTAGTGCGATCAATTGATTTTTAATACTTGCATAATCTTCCTTTAATACATTTGCAAAGCTTATGCTAAACGCCATCTTTCCAGATTCGAAATGAAATCAAATAACGCAACACTGCTGTATATTTAAACGTTCTTGAAAAATGTAATTTCACAACTACGAGAAAACGTAACGATGCGTTGCATTCCTATATGTGTCATCGATGTTCTTTATCAAAACTCAATGAGAACATTCTCGATTGTTTTTATCACAAAGCTTTATTAGTGTGATATTACTACATAAACGAAAAAATCAACGGTTAGTCGTCACACGAAAGCTAGCCACATGAAACAAAAGAATAAAAGGATCCATGAATTATGTCTTTTGCTCGAGAAGAGAAAATAAACATGGAGAAAAGTATAGGTTCGTGTATATGATATTGATGTGCGTAACTGCGTCGAAATCGTTAAAAAATCGGCAACATGTGGGTGTGTCATATGAAAAAAGGAAGCTAAATGAAAAGAAAAAGAATGGAAATAGCATATAGTACTTTGGACGGTTTTGGTTTAATTGGCAGATAGATTAGTTTGTTCTCGCATTGCATGAATACAAGAACTAATGAAATATTAGATAGTAGCGAGTGGGTCAGCAAATACGTTGACTCGATCCGATATCATCTATGTAAAGAAGATCTAACGAGAGAAGGGATCGAAAGTACAGTCAGCTGAATTGAACTCGTTTTATATTGTATATGTTGTTGCATATATACTAAACTCTTCATATGTTATTCCGACATCATGTTGTTGTACAGATTCGACTAACACAAGAATTTGTATTTTCAATGAATAAAGTTTTATGATATAGAAAAGAAGCAAAGCAAGCAGAAACGAAGAATCAGTTCGGAAAGATGTGGTTTGGTCGCCAACGAATTGACTTTCGCCATTCTTCTCTATAGAATTTAGATGGCAGAACAAAGATGAGAAAAGTAATCATCGGCGGAATAAAAGAAATGAAATATCCGCAGAGAAACATCCATGAATCTTTCGCGGAATTCATACATTTGGATACGTAGGAAAGAAACAGTCGTGGCAGCCCGAGAAAGAATAGTATAACAGGTGCCGCTAATAGATGCCGATGCTCAGCGAATTGTCGACATAAGGTTTTTTTACGCGAGCAAGGAGGATNATGTTGTAAAGACGAATGGTGATGTGATTTTTTGGTGATTAAAATAATCGATGATATCAAATTGACAAGAAATGGAATAAAAAAGTGCAGCGTATTGATAATTCGATTGTAGGTTTGCATTTTCGGAGAATAACTTACGATGCACCAAATTCGTCTCTTATTATCATTATCTTGCTCTTCAAATAATCGACGATGGAGCGGATCATGTAATGATGTTAACATAACAGCAATCAAAAGTATAATTAGTATCTTTTTCGCCCACGTTTTACTTTTGTCTTTCTCGAAATGAACACCTCGAATCACAGTCATTACTCTCTCTATCGCAATGCATGCTGTTAACCACTGATCCATATGAAGACAAACCTGTAGAAGAAAATCTAAAGAAGAACATTGCATTCGTAGGAACGAGATGTTCGATGGTATCGTGATTTGACTCGACAGGTAAATAAAGTACTTTAGCCCAAATAAAATCATCGTGCAGATCGTGATTATCGACAAACTTAATAAATATATTCCACAACCAACTGTCAGTACACGTTTGTTTTTGAATGTGACAAATGAAAGAGTTCCATTAATCAATCCTAAAATAATAAATACGATCGTCAATGAAAAGCTGAGTTTCACAATGGGTGTTTGATGAAAAATATTAGCATCGGGAATGATATAGTAAGCTAGAATAGCGTCGAGTGACAAGCCGAACTCGCTCGTTGTAAATTGACATCGACTTCCGTAGTGGCATAGAGAACAGACACAGATCGATCGTCTGGGACAAACGGGTGAATCTTGAAAACATTGTCCATCGTTTTCGCATTCGTTGCGCCCGAAACAATCGAATTTCATGTCATGATCGAATTTGAAACAGTTTGCTAAACGTTTTTTCCCATGGTCGTAACATAAACAAAGGTGAACATCATCGTGAAAACATTGCAGATGCGGAGAAGATCGTTGACAAATCAAATGATAGGATTTGATCCGATCAAGTAGATGAAGTTGGGCAAAAGTTGCACTCATCAGTTCACTGATCGGGGGGACAGCGATCTGACAAATCGACTGTTCTCACGATTGTTTGGGAATAGTTATAAACTGGTTGAATAACAGGTAAATAATAAGTTTTATCGAAGGTTTCGATGAACGTTAGATGGAATGGTCGAGACCAATAGATTCTCAACGAGTTCGTTGCTTGAGATATTGTTTGCAAAGTCGTTAATCTCTGCGGTGAAGATTTGGGAATGCTAAGAATCCATGGATAGATTGGAACGATCGTTATGAAATGAATGAAAAGCGAAGGAGAGAGACGAAGATTTTTATCAAATATCAAATCAATTTGAGTATCGCGTCGTTCGCATTGTTTTCCGCTGAAACCTTTCGAACAAATACAGAAATATTTCTCGTCATTTGTCGATAACATAAAATCATCATGTGGAACACATTTACCCTGGTTTTGGCACGGAGAACTGTCACAGATTCGATTTCGAATATAACATTGAGCGCCGAAGTATTTCTCCGGACAAATGCATATCGGTCGACGGTTGTTCAAGGTACCCACGCACAAGGAATTCGACGAACAGGTACAGTTGTACGGAATGTGACAAAACTTGCCTGACCAACCTTGTTCGCATTGACAAAACGCTTGCTTTGTATTGGCATACTGAACACAGCGTCCATGAAGGCATCGCCTATCTGAACAGATTCTGTATGTACAATATTCATCGTCCTCAAATGGAATTTTGACGATGAATGCCAAACGATGAACTGGGAGAAATAAGAATTCCACAGGGTAGAGAAAACTTGCTCGATGTTGTAATGAATGCTGTTCGTAAATATCGATATGTATCGAGTAAGTTTTATTTATCTGCTTTGGTCGAGTTGAATAGAGTAAATAGAGATTAAATTTGATTTTACAATCTCGAATGGGCAAATAAGTGAATTGCTCATAAGATTGAATCGTTCGTCTGTTGGTATTATCCATTAGCGAAACGAGTATCATGAACGGACTTTGTCTTGCTAGAGCAGATGCATGAAAACGAATGGATAGACTTAAGCGTTCATTTTGATACTGGCATCGATCTCCGTAATAACTCGGCGGGCAAAGACAAGCGCTTGTATAGATATTAATTGATTTGTTCAACCACACGCGTACATCAAGGCCACGATAGCAACGAGGATCATCTAATAACCGAATTGGCCTATACTTGTTTAAACTTGCTATTTCGATGGTCTCATCATCGTCTACTTCATTTTCGGATGATTGAGAAAACCCCTTGATTGTAAAATGTTTCATTGCAGCTCTTTGGGTACCTCCTGAAATGTTACATAAGAATCTTTCCACATCGGAAGCTGAGAATATGTATTCATCTTTGCAAATACTCATGTACATCGATCGATTTTGCTGGCAGAATTGTTCATCATCTCCGTATAGACAATCCTTGTAACCATTGCACAGCTGAGCGGATGACAGACACCGTAAAGCGCTATTGGTGATACAGTAAAACCGCCGTTGTGTATGTAGCAGTGTCGCCGGACATAATTTTTGTTCATCGGTACCACCGAGGCAGTCGACTTTATCATCGCTAATGTACTCAACTGGTAAACAGGTGAACGCCGATGTCGTTTTATTTACGCAGAGTCGAAAATCCGAAGAACATTTTGAGAACGACGGTGAGGAATCACAGTTAAGTTCATCTTCTCCGTGTAAACAATCCCATATTCCATCACAACGTGTATAGATATTATCGCATTCCCATTGTTCACACTTAGTTTCATCGGTTTGGTTCTTTCCATCGATCTGGATTGGGTACAATTCCTGAAATTCATCACAAATGGCTTGAAACGATATCGTCCGCTTGGTAAAATTCTCAAAAACGTGTTCATCTTCACAGAAAAGGTCGTCCAACTGTCCGCAATCACACTTAGAATTTGAAATTGCTGAGTGAGGAATGTATTTATCAATGAAATAACACTTATAATACTTCGATTTTAACTTCGCGAATAGCCCTGCATTGGTATGTTCGAAGATGTTCTCATCATCGTCGTACGGACAGTCAGGAACGCCATTCATCAAACGATGGAATGGAATACATTTCAACGAATTCTTGCACTGATAAAAATGCAATTCATTACATAGCTTTGGCGGAAAGTTGATCATCGGTTCGATTTCTCGTATTTGAAGAAATATATCATTGATGGGCGTTCCATACTTCGAATTCCAATCAGCTGTATGAAAAGTCATAATGTTAATTGAGTGATTAATTCTAAAACAAGTTGTTTCATTCGTTGACATATCGAGAACTAGATCGAGTAATCCGTGGCCGAAGGATTTATTCGAGCACAAATACGGTAAAATATAGTTGTCGACGTACGGTGGATCATTCTTCTTATAAGCGGTATAAATGTATCCGAAGAAGACTGGAGTATTGGGAATATCTAGCATATCTGGACAAGCTTGTTGTAATGTGAGCACACACTCTGTATCGATAATCTCTTTTGTGATCGTGGGATAAGTTGGATTCGGTAAAGCAAAGTAACACTTAAAAGCAGACCAACATTTATCCGAAATCGAATCATCTTTGATAGAAAACATCGACTGAACGAGTAAATATCGGCGTTCTTCAAGACAAGAACTTGTCAAAAATGTACGCTGACATCGGGTGTCTTCATATCCGAATACCGGTTCATAATTGCCGCGTTCAGCCAAATGGTTATGAACTAATATATTATGTTCATCTGAACTGTCAACACAATCAAAAGTTCTCGAATCGTCTCCAACAAATTCTTGCGGTATGCATTGCCCAATCGTACATTGATATTCATTTTCTTCACATTGATTCAGTTCCAACTGCCAACAATGTTCTTCATCATAGTTTCCATCAAGACAATCAACTTTACCGTCACAAATCTCCGTCCAATCTAAACACGCAGGTGGGTAACCACGTTTGCACTTCACGTGAACGTAACACGTCATATCCGTTGAGTGATATGGATAACTTTCATAATAACTATGAATCATCTGATATAAGGATGAATCATTTTCGTGTTGGTAAAACAATTCGTATTGGCACATTGATCCGAATCGCGGAAATGTACAATTGTAGAAGATGGTTTCGGCTAATAATAAATCATTTGACTGTAAATAGATTTGATATTGTTCGATGATATCAATCGGTGCTGACCAAAGGTATAAATCTTCACCGGTGATGTTCCTTTTTGCGAGACTTGAGAAGGAATGTGTTGGTAGTGTGGGATCTTTTTCGATGCGGAAAGTTGACGGTGATTCGCTCAAGCAATACGAGGAGATCTGTCGAGTAATCTTTGCTTGTTCTGCATTCGCAGCAAGGCGAAAGCAATTGTATCGGATGCCTATCGCATCGCTGTATTCGTTGTTACTTGTGTCATCCATCGGAAAGTAAAGATGAATATGTGGTGTTGCTACAATCCACTGGATGAGAAAGATATATTTCAGGTAAAACATGTTTTTCATAGAAAAGAATAAACTGATTCTGCGTATGCACTTTGAGTGTCAACTGTATAAAGAACATTTGTTCCGTTTTCTGCGAAATAGAAAAAAAGCTTTCCTTTAATTGTTGATAAAATTAAT
This sequence comes from Adineta ricciae, assembly GCA_905250025.1. Taxonomy (NCBI): domain Eukaryota; kingdom Metazoa; phylum Rotifera; class Eurotatoria; order Adinetida; family Adinetidae; genus Adineta; species Adineta ricciae. The sequence goes on along the minus strand of CAJNOJ010000162.1, from coordinate 43,239 downwards.
ATTTTACAGCAGGTGTGAGCGTTTTATTCAACAAGAAGTGACGTATTTCACAGAATTTTGATAGATCAGTTTCACGTGTGCTCCAATAAAAAAGACTTTCTTTGTTAAGATCGATGGCATCGATCTCCGTAATAACTCGGCGGGCAAAGACNGTGGTGAAATTTCGAAATGAATATTATATGTTTGTGACACGTTCGATGGGCTATTGGCATTCCACGGATTTACTTACTTGGACATTCATCACACCTGAAAAATGGTATTTTCAAGGATCGAACGCACCAGCTGCTCATAATTATAAAGATTTAGTTTTATATGTTGCCGGCGATCCCTCCGGTTCGATGAGTATTCTCTACACCGACAATCCGAAGAAAGGTGACTGGAAAGCAGTACCTCTCATATTGAGTGATTTACAAGATCCAGCACTCTTTATCGACGATGATGATAAGGCATACATGTTCTGGGGATCATCAAATGTTTATCCCCTTCGAGCACGAACATTGGACAAGAATGATCTCTTTCGTCCGTCGAAACAAATCTATGAGCTGTTCAACCTAGACGGAAGCAAACATGGATGGGAACGTTTCGGTGAAAACCATGGTGATACCGTTATTGAAGGATACATGGAAGGTGCTTGGTTAACTAAACACAACAATACATATTATATGCAATATGCTGCTCCTGGTACAGAATTCAATGTCTACGGTGACGGTGTTTACATGAGTAAATCACCACTTGGACCATATCGTTATGCACCAAACAACCCGGTGTCGTATAAACCGGGTGGGTTTATGAACGGCGCTGGACATGGTAGTACAGTCGTAGGACCCGAGAATAAACATTGGCATTTTGCGACGATGGCTTTGTCTGTCAATATGAATTGGGAACGGCGTATATGTATGTTTCTAACAGGTTTCGACAAAGAGGGATTGATGTACACCGACACAACATTTGGAGATTACCCTCATTATGCACCAGCAGTTGCAGGAAAGATGGGTACATTTACTGGTTGGATGTTGTTGTCTTATAAGAAACCAGTTCAAGTGTCGTCCACCTACGAGAGATATCGAGGAGAACATTTAGTTGATGAAAATGTGAAAACATTTTGGGTAGCAGAAAAGAACGATGGTCAACAATGGATTGAAATTGATTTGGTTAATACGTCAACTGTCAATGCGATTCAGATCAATTATCATGATTTTCAATCGAATATATTTGGCAAGAAGCCAGGATTGTATCATCGTTATTTTATCGAAGCTTCGCTTGATCGGAAAACTTGGTGGGTGTTAGTCGATAGAAAAACAAGTTACAAAGATGTACCTAATGATTATATTGAAATAGGTACTCCTCGAATGGTTCGATATGTTCGTTACAGAAACATTCATGTACCAACGCCAAGACTTGCAATGTCGGACTTGCGAGTCTTCGGTCGTGGTAGAGGTCGATCACCCAGAAAAGTAACAAATTTATTGGTGAGACGATATCAAGATCGACGTGATGCAATAATCACATGGGAACAACAAACGAATTGTCAAGGCTATAACGTTCTTTGGGGTATTGCTCCGAACAAATTGTATAGTTCATGGTTGGTGTATGACAAGAACTTTTTACAATTGAAAAGCTNATTTTCGAAACGCGTAATAATTAAAACTTACAATGAAATTTAAAGTTGCTGTTAAAATTGTTATCATTTGCTTACGTCTTTTTCCGGTCAACACACACAATCATCTTGTTTATATAAGGCAACACAATGGACCGTTCTACGCCATTACTGCATTCCAGTATGGCAAAATACAATTGAAATTAACCAAAACATATTTAGATGTGAAATTCCTTAAGAAATGCAAACAACATAAACTACTTCCAAATTTTGTTCGATTTCGAATAGCACAAGTTTATTCTCGCCATCGACCCGTCGTCGAAAATTGTTATCATCAAATTTTATCAAACGAAATAAAATTAAAAAAGAAAGAACTCTCGTATTTCCATCGACACTCAAGCAGATTAAAAAGTGATCTAATGACCACACTTGATCCTTTGCTTTATTCACGTACAATAACCATTATTCAAACTTTAGTAAAGTACAAAAAACGACAATGGATCCACACACACAACAATAAATTTAACCTTTTATGTACCAATGATTTAAAAAAGAAACAACCACAATCGATAACTTCAAATAAATATCCAATATCACCTGTTCATAACTTATCCGAACGACAATTAACACAAGATGAATTAGAAGCACTCAGTGAAGGTTTGAATTTTGTACCAGTTCCTAGACAACTCGATGAAGAAACATTCATAAGCAATATTGAAAATTGCTTTGTGCAATTACTTGGACGAACGACAGACACATATGATTATGAAAACAAACTAGAAGATGAACCTACTCAATACAACTTAACAACTGAACAATTAACTGCAGCTCAAAAAATTCGTTCAGCATGTGACAAATTCACTGATTCTACCTATAGAGCTTTGAAAAGTCACCCCAGCAGCAAAAAACTCGAACGAACATTAAAAAATCTTGCAAAAGACAAGAATATCTACATTACAAAAGCTGACAAAGGCAACGCTGTGGTAGTTATGAATAAAAACGATTATATCGCAAAGATGAACATCATTATCAACGATAAGAAGACATTCCAATTATTAGAAACAGATCCAACGCTGAAACAAGAAGATAGACTCCTTCGAAAGTTAAAAACTCTCAAAGAATCTGGCTTCATAAACGAAAACCAATACAATCAATGTCGGCCTGTGGGTTCGCAACCTGGTCGTATTTATGGACTACCTAAAGTCCATAAAAACGGAACACCATTACGGCCAATACTATCAGCAAATGGCACTTTTAATTATAAACTAGCGAAATGGCTAGTTACACAATTATCACATCTCAGAGAACATGAAACAATAATACAAGATAGATTTTCATTTGTTAAAAATTTACATCAATTAGATATTGATATGAACCAACACAAGTTATTATCCTACGATGCAATTAGTCTTTTTACGAACGTTCCTTTACAAAAAACAATCGAATTTATCTTACAAGCAAAATATGGTGATCACTGTGAATGCAAAATTGCTGAAACAACACAAAAAAGAAAGAAGAAGAAGAAACAAAAATGCAAAAATTGCATAGATAAAACTAATCTCAAATGGTTATTAGAAGTTGCAACAGCTCAGACCCATTTTCATTTCAATGGGAATATTTATCTACAACACAATGGTGTCAGCATGGGATCTCCGCTTGGACCACTCATGGCCGATATTTTTCTCGTAAATCTAGAGAAAAAATTAATGGATGAACTCAAGGCCAACGGTGTTGAATATTATCGTCGATTTGTTGATGATACTTTTATCATTGCAAGAAAAGACGCCAATGAAGAGAGAATACAGACTATTCTCAATTCTTTTGACGAAGCTGTCAAATTCACATTTGAGTCCGCAAATGAAATGGATCACTCCATTTCGTTTCTAGATGTTAAAATTACACCAAGATCAATGAAAGCATCATCATGGTTCGATACAAACGTATACCGCAAAGACACTTTCACAGGCTCCATATTAAAATATTCTTCTTTTGTACCGATTGAATACAAAAAAAATGCAATCTCATCTATGGCGTATCGTGCTATACAGATATGCTCAAACTATCATCTGATTGATCAAGAATTATCAACAATAATGGAAATAAGTGTTGCAAATGGTTATCCAACCTCATTTGTAAACAACATCATTGGAAAAACACTTAATCGTTTCTTTGAAAATCAAAAGAAACACTCAAACGTAACAGATGAAATTAACAAATCAACCAACAAATCCATCAATAAAGGAAACCAAAAACGTTCACCAATACTCATTGATATTCCTTACACAGGTCAACCAACACTCACACTAGGAAAAAAATTGATTAATATTGTTAAACAAGCAAGACCAGATATTGTGCTTCAACCTATTCCAAGACCTGCTCCGAAAATTCAAACAATATTTCCTCGTAAGGATTCACTCGACAAAAATCTACAAGCCAATATAGTTTATAAAATTGCTTGTAAAAATTGTTCTGACGAATACATCGGAAAAACATATCGACAAGCCACTCGTAGACATATTGAACATGGCGCATCACCAACCGAAATTCGATCGCGTCAACAAATACCGGACTTTCCATTATCACAACCAAAACTACTTCATAACGAAGAAACAAGTCTACGACGGTCCGAACGAAATACTAAAAAAATTATCAATTATAAAGATAAAAACACATCATCCTCTGATGAAACAAATATTGATGATAGACAGATAACTACCGCTGTCAACACTGAAAAAAATTCTGCTCTCCACAAACATCAAACAGACACGGGTCACCAACTTGATTGGGAAATTTGGAAGATTATCAGCAAAGATTCACACAAATATCGCCTACTCGTTCGTGAATCACTTGCCATCTTGAAGCATAAACCAACACTTAATCGCACGGTACAGAGCGTACCGTTAATCATCTACCCATCTGGAAGAATACAGAAGAAAGTCAAAATGAAGTACCAACATGACAGACGCATACCCGGGTGATATTTGTTTTACTGTAAATTTCCAGTAAAACAAATAAGATGAATCATCAAAGTGTTACACAAAGTGTAATGAGTCACATCGTTCTAAAATCGTTTTCAATATGTTTTTTATCAATTGTATAATCTGAAGATGAAATAAATTTTCGAAACGCGTAATAATTAAAACTTACAATGAAATTTAAAGTTGCTGTTAAAATTGTTATCATTTGCTTACGTCTTTTTCCGGTCAACACACACAATTATCTTGAATAACACTAGATGTTGTACCACTAAGGCTATTAGAATTTATCGTAACTGCGCATAGCATGCAAACTGTCTCTTTAGTGCTTCATTGCACAAAGATATTCCATCCCTCCATCTCTACTATTCAAACTTCAGGAGTAGTGCGCTTATGACACATCGTACAATACTACACGAGGCATTAATTCAAAGAGAAGTTTATTCATAAATATTTTCTAATGACTACTACGGCAGAACAATGTTGACATCGAAACCAAACCTGTTCTCTTCTAAAATTTAGGAGATAAAAAAATCATTTGAAGTGTCCTTGTTGGCTGTTGTCCTTTCGCAACATGGAACATGAAGCAATGTTTTAATCCCCGTAGGCTAAGTTGTTCAATGATGCAAATCCGCTTCGAACATAGCTAATGTACTCTACATGGAACAACAATGTTCCTTCTAAATTTGAGCATTTCCTTGTGATGAGTAATGAGCACAATAAACGGATAGATGATATGAATAAAATAAGGGAACAGAAATATGTAGTCAACCTGCGCCTGGTACAGAAAATACGTGTTAAAATACAGATTAATAATGCCAAGTAACTGTAATGGCATCCACATACCCAAATATAAACTGGATATCGCCCATAACTGTAAGATCATTTGTCTATTTTGTCTCCACCTAAGCACTTGTAATTTTAATGAGCGTAACCGTATGAGAACTCGAATATAAACAAATATGGAAAAGAATGGAATGGCTATTAACGGAAGATAATTATTGAAATATAAGTCAAATTGAGTGAAAAATTTACTGCGATAATAGCATGGCCATCGACATAATAATTGTGTAAAGTTATACCATTGTCGACATGGGTAGAGAAAAATGAGGATAAAATAAAAAGTCGTCGGATAAGCTAGACAACATAGAATCGGACAGTAGTGAAAAAGAATTTTTCCGATCAAGTTTTCAAATAAGCCCGGATAGAATATGAACCAGTTCTGTTCGAAACCGACAAAACCCATCAGAAACAAATTCGTGATGTTCAACGAATAATGAATCCAATTCCAAAAATGACAATAAATGTTACTGGTAGGGTAGACATACGAATTGTAGAGATAAGCTTGAGACAGTGGTAAGGAGATAGTTACGAATATGAACGAAGTAGTTAGCAGGAGAAAAATGATGTGATGGTTTAATGATTGACGAAGGTGCCGTTGGATACAAAATTGAGTGAAAACGTAGAGAAAACATGGAATTGATAGGATTTGTAAAACGAGAAGAACGCCGAATTTAATTCGATTAGCTTGAAAGGATGTTGTGAAAGGAAAAGGAGTGACTATCGCGACCGTAGTGTTATTCATTGTTGAGAAAGATTTGTTCGAGATACATACTTACGAGATTTCTTTCTCGTCTCTATAAATAAAGCTTTGAATTTCTCAGGCATGTTCAATTACTCGTATAGCTTCTATAATTTTTTTAATAATATGAATTATAAATAAAACACAAGAACAGTGTTCAGTTATTGTTAGGAAACCTCTTGGCCTTTTTGAGTTCTTGAATCTTTGACATTGAGAACAATTCTTTCAGCTGAAAGGAAAGTAACAAGCACAAATAAACAGATTTTAGAAATTCAAAAGGCGGTTTGCTTTTGTAATCATTTCTTTTTCTCCTTGTGTCATGGATGATTTCAATACGAATGGTTCGAAGCCCATTGCACGTCGACCTTCAATCGTGTTGATATGCTTGTCATTTGCTCTTCCGACGTGACGCGATTCACCTTCACCGCCAGGAAAATCAGGTGGTGGTACGCCATGCGCGATACAATGACGTTGCTCAGCAAGATATTCGGCATTGATTTGACATAAAGGTGCTGCTGGTATATAAAATACACTCGAATCGTCTTGTCCACGGTGAACAGAATCAACTGCATGAATTGTATCGCAATGCCAGAAGACCATATCACCGGGACGTACCATTGGAATTGATACCATTGTGGTCGACAGTTTGAGGTCAGGATGTAACGAATCGTTCATTTCTTGTCCCCGACCAGGGACAGCACCTGGCCAAAAACTCGAAGCAGTATCCATTTCCCAGGAATTTCTTTCTTTTACCTTTCTGAAGAAAGGTCGAAGCAACCAATAAGGTGTCGTAAATTTTAACAGTGGATTAACTAGAAGTCCACCTTCGCCCGGATTGACTGTGGACAGACTAAGCCAACCTTGCCAGGAGCGAAAAGCTGAACACCCACCTGCAGTATTGTAGAGCGACATTTGTGCTTGGACACGATGTGTCGCATCGAAAGGGTCATTGTCTTCCCAACGACCTTGAAAAATCGATTGATAGCATGATCGGTATTCCGGATCTTCCCATCGTTCAATACCACCGCCATCGATATGGGGTCCGAGAGCAAATTCCTTGTCACCTGGCTGGCGGATTCGTAAACGGTCGACATACATGATATTTTCTGTCAAGCAGATTTGTGTATCAGGTGATGCATGCCAAAACGCATTGACAAATGTTAATGTTTGAAGAACTCGAGAGTTTGACCGAGCAAGAACTTGTTCAGACGACCAATAGAGTTCGTAAACAACTGGATTCTCTTGTGGAAATGCTCTCGTATGAGGATTTTGTTTAATATAGTTCTTTACACCAGTTTTCAGTTTCAGTGCATCTGTTTCATGTAAGACACCGCGAACGATCACAACACCACGAGTTCGAATATTGTTTTGGAGTTCTGATGAAAGGTTATGTATGTCATTGAATTGAATTTCAGGAATACTCGATTGTTTTGAACGACGAACAGTCTCTGTTTCCTGTTTTAGAACGTCTAATAAACGAAACCAACTGTCTTTCACTTGTTGTTCATAACCTTGAATAATTTCTTGTTTTAACTCTGCAAATCGAGCTTCAAGTGGTTTGTTCATGTCGTCACCTGAGAGAGAAGCAAACACCGATGAGACGTCACCTTCCGGTTTAGTGGATCTGTACATCATCGATGTCATTCGGTTTGCCATGCGGCAAACAGTCGTTCGCATCTTCTTAGTGAGAATGAAAAGTGAAACTTCACAAATTGATAAGAATATAAAGAAAAGATAATAGAGAGGTGTCACGAATAATCTTTTATGACGAAATGAATAAAGAATATACTGAACAGTTTCTTTGATCATTTGGCATAGTGTTCAATCAATTAGCTATGCCATTATAGTTTGTATACACTGATAACATATGAATGAGCATAAAAAGAATACAGATAAAAATTGAAATGGAAAGATGTGACGCTATTGATGTTGGTATTGATGAAGGCGTCGCTCGAATGTCGCCTAGAATGAACGAACCGGCATTTAATGAACTGATTTTCAACTGAAGAATTTGTTCTGGCTTTGTTAACAGAATTCTTGTTGTTTCAAACATCACTGGTAGAAACGAAATTTGTTCTTTGGAAAGATCCATGGCATTACAACGAACGAATTCTAAATTAAAACGACTTTTCAATACAACTTTCACTGGTGGATAGAAGCGAGTTGGAGTTTGAATTTGAAGCTGTAATTGCATTATTCTCGGTTGCGAACATTTCATTGGATCCGTTGAATTAAACCAACATGAACTTCGACGCGCTAGATGAACATCAAGCCATTGAATCCTTTCTGATGAATTGAATTTTAGAGAAATTTCTCCTGAAGAACCATCGAGAAAATGGATGTGTAAAGCATTTTCGATTTGGTCAAGACAATTGAGTTCTAATTGGTCCTTATTGGGAATGTGGTGTTGAAATTGTGGTGGAGTATCATTCGAGTTTTTGTAAGCAGAAACAAATAATGGAAATTCCCGTTTTGCATAATCCTTCAATAGCATGATCTCAGCTCGATCGTTTCCTTCAACTGTTCTAGTGCCATCGAATATAACAATAGATTCGTTATTGTTGAAGTGTTCCCATCCAATCTCTGGAAAACTTTCCGAAGACCTACATAAATGAAGAAATAATGTTGAAGAAAAATCCTTCTTGAACATACGGTCGTGAAAGTTGAAAACTCTCCGCTAACTTCGGATTGGCCGTTTGACCCACATATGATAGAAAAAAGATTGAAAGTATAAAAGTTGTTGCGTTCCGCTGAGTTTCTGATCCATTGACTTTTAGAAGTGTGACATCATACGACGTATTTTTCGCTGGAGGATAAATATCACTAACGCGAAATGCACTTGCGTTTACATCCCACAATGGATCTTGATCGCCGAAACACGCTGAAAAGCCAACTTGCCACTCCGTATTGAAATACTCATGGTTTGCACCTGCAAGTCGAGGAAAATATGAATTTCACTACAAAATTGAATCATTACCATAGACATGAAAGACATAGTTCGCCTGTTTAGAGATTTGTCTTTGTCGATAAGCTAGATTGACATGAACTACAAAATATTTCATCGAATTCCATTGAAAAGAGTAGATCAAACAGTTCTTACGATAATCAATTTCATCATCTTCACAACCGGCAACAATCATTGCCCAGGGAATGTTTTCAACACCTAATCTTATACCGTTTTCTCCATAGTACATTGGAGTGATTTCTAAAATGGCTTTGAAACGAACATTGGGTAATTTACTTTTCCATCGAAGTGCATCAGATGCGCCTTTGCCTTCCATTAACATGTTATAAGCATTTCTCACGCCTTCACCACCGCGTGAATGTCCCATTAAACCAATTTCCGTGAAATCGAACTGGTCTGACAAGTCAATTCCGTGAAGAATCTCTTTTGACACTTGAGAATCGCTATTCCATTCCATCATTTTCTCGATCGTTCGGAATACAATTCGAGCGCGAACAAAATTTAACGCCGAATCATTTAATATTGACCATTTATTATTAATTAGAAGCACATCAATCGAAACAACAATGTATCCGTATGAAGCCAAATGTCTTCCTATATACGAAAATCCTAAATGACTTGGTACTTTTGACGTATGTTCGGGACAGTTTCCTTGAACATCTGCGGAGCCAATATCAAGCAATGGATATCCGGGGGGGACTTGAATTCGACAATCAGGATGTTTGCCGGGAAGAAATATCAATATCGGATAAGATGTGTTCACATTTTTCTTAGTCGTATTAGGATAAAACACTTCGCCACGAATTTGTGTTGTTAAATTGTTGGATGTTGGCGTTAACTCGTGATCATTTACTATGGGATATTCGTAGGATGTTTGACCAAATGAATAGTCGCCGGGAGAAAGAAAATCTTTATCGATGGTTGGAAAACATCCACTCGAATGAATGATTACCATGAGTAGTACAAAATGAGATGTTTTCATGGCCGATTTGTCTATCATTTAGTCTGAAATTGAGAACGATTTTGCGTAAAGCGGCTCTTTTTGAAAATATCGGATGAAATATAATCTTTCGATAGGATTAGTCAGATATGCGTTGATGAGTAAAACAGAACAAATAGCTAATCTCTTACCCAAACTGTATTCGTTGACATAACAAGTCATAAGAAGCAAAAACAACATGTTGTGTTCCACATGTTCTTTCTTATCAAACATTGGTAAAGATGACTCACTATCAGTGCAAATTCAACATCGATGTCTTTTGTGAATCTCTCTCTACTAAAATTCTTTTTTTATTCGGTGTGGCAAATTGGATAGAATATATTCGAGAAGAAGACAATGTCATTGAGTTATCTCATTCGTCCGATAAACAACAAGTTCTGGTTCTATATTTGACGATGCGACAATACCCAGTTTTGAACTCTTCATTACTTCATCATGGATTTCCAACACTGTTTTTCGATCAAAGTCAGATAATGATACTTTGAGTATATACTCAAATTTATCCTCATCAACTCGTGTCATTTTATAACTTGAAAGACAGCTTTGCAATGATTGGCTCGATTTTCTTTTCGATATTATTGACTTGATTGAATTCTTAACACGCTGATTGCATGAAAATACCTTATAGCACAATTGAAAACAGCAAATTTGCTCATCCCAAAGTAATTTCATTTCCATATTACTGTTTGGTACACCATCATTTGAAATAGACGATGTTATCGTGATACTTTCTATGCTGAAGTCGGCTAATTCTTCACGTATTTCTTTTTCAAGCGATGGAATCATTGAAGGATATTCACCGTGATAAAATCGTGTCGCAGTTAGATGAGGAAAATCTTTCTTGTCTAAAATTCGAAGAATTGCGAATTGATAATTTGAATAGTTATGTTTGCTTTTAAGTTTCGTCCGCATTTCTTGAAAATTCGATTGATATTCAAATGTAATATGAACTTTGAAAAGACCTACGAGAGGTTCTCTTGGTACAAGTGCGTTCAGTCGAGATTGCATCTCGGTACTTTTGACACGCACGAATTGCAACACACTAAATTCAGAAAGAAAATCAAAACAGTTCTGTATGTAAGGTGCTCAATTTACCGATCTAGAGCGCATTCATCTGTTGGATCGCCCCTTATCTCTTTCATAGTGCCTAACAAGTGTGAAACACGTGTTAAATCATGTATCGATCGTGTTTCAATTAATTGCTCAGCAAGATCTAAGAATCGAATTCCGTGAAACAGATTTTTGAATATAAAATCTCGTCTTGCTTGACTTTTATCGTCTGTTATTGAAACCGCTTCAGAATCACTCGATCTCTTCGGTTGACGCATCATTCCCATCGAAACGTACATTTCATACAAAGCAACTAGTTTAATCCGTTTTGGATCATAATATTTGTCTAAATAAACCGAACGAAAGTCGATCCCTTCTTTCACTACGAACTGCTTCGGTAAGAATAAGCATTGAATGCATAGCAAATAGTTCTTTTCCAGTAATTTTTCAAAGTTTTCCACAGAATAAACGCATACGTCGTACTTATTGTGTAATTTATGTAATTGGAATTCATGAAAATAGTCGAAGTCCTCCCAGAAGGTCAGCGGTTTCTGTTTAGAATAGGCGACAATTATCAAATCTCGATCGGATGTCGATGTACATGTTCCTTGAGTCCTTGAGCCGTGACAATAGAGATTGGCGATATCACTGTAATCCAGATTGATTTCACGCAAGATCGACAAAATCTCGGAATGCTCAATCTGAAAAGCATAAGAAACAGTTTTGACTTTCTAGGAATATGGTTTGTTCGACTCACTTTTGTAGCCAGTCCAAGTAAATGTAGTTGATCTCTTTTGTGAGATGGATCGAAATCTTGTGCCACCGACTGAAAGATTAGATCACAAACTTCCCAGAATCGTTGTTCGGGAATCGGTTCTCCTGATTTAAACATGGTGTAGAAGAGCCAGAAGTATTGTTCGGGAGAAGGCTGAGATTTACCGTGTTGAGATAAATGAAAAATATGCAGAATCAGATCGAGACATTGGTCAAATTGATTTCGGTTAACGAATGCCATCGCTCGGTCGAATAGCCAAGACAGCGATAGATTTTCATCTCTAGACAACAGAACACGTTCTTGGATAAGTAACGCTTCAACATGTAAACGATTATCATCAGCTTGAATCTGATTAAACTCGTCAACTGTCTGACATTCACGTTGATTGCTATAGAGATCAACTGGTTCAGCGACAACCTTCAATACCTCGAACTGTATCCGTTTGACTAGTGAATATTTTAATAATTCGATGCTCCATTCGGATTTTTCTTTTGAAGTTTCTTTATCGGTAAGTATATATAACGCGGCAGCAAGTTCCAAATCATCGAATACAGCCTCACGATGATCTTGCTCAAGGAAATATCCAACGATGTCAAAATATTCATTTTCGGCTGCTAATACTATTGGTGTTTTTTTCGCATCATTATATGTCGTTAGTGAAGCACCAGCCATGCACAACCATCGTACCAATTCTAGATTTCCATTGATGGCCGCAACGGCTAGTGCGGTATTTCCACCTAGAGACATCTTCGCTTCTAACTGAGCATTGTTTTTCATGGAATATTTGGCCATCTCTGACTGACCGATCATAGTCGCTAGAATTGAACTGTTACATTCAACTTGATCCTTGGTTTTAACTTCATTTATATCAGCGTATTCATTTTCAACTAGAAAACGGACGATATCAAGTCTTCCTCTAATGACAGCATCAATTAACAATGGGTGAATGGGACCATGATTAACATTCGCTTTACCCACCTCAATCAAAGTACGGGCCACCGTAAAATGTGCTCGATCAAGCGCACACCATAGTGCAGTTACATTGTCGACGAAAGTCCCATCAACACTATGTATTCGACCTCTCAATTGAATAGTTTCGGCCATATTTGGTGAGTGGAGGAGTATCTGACGCACTATCACATCATTACCAGCGGTGACAGCCATCATCAATAGACTTATATAATCCTTTGTCGATGCATTTGTGAACATTGAAGTGAGTAAACTACGTGATGACTTTCTATCACGTAGGAATACCTGCAGTTCGGCCGATTTACCTGAACGAACTAGTTCGATCAACTGATTTTTAATACTTGCAGAATCTTCTTTTAACACATTTGCAAAGCTTATGCTAAACGCCATCTTTCCAGATTCGAAATGAAATCAAATAAGGCAACACTGCTGCATATTTAAACGTTCTCGAAAAGTGTAATTTCACAACTACGAGAAAACGTACCGATGCGTTGCATTCTTATATGTGTCATCGATGTTTTTCATCGAAATTCAACGAGAACATTCTCAAGTGTTTTTTTTTACAACAAAGCTTTATTAGTGTGATATTACTACTTAGACGAAAAAACCAACGGTTAGTTGTCACACGAAAGCTGGCCACATGAAACAAAAGAGAAAAGGATCCATGACTTATGTCTTTTGTTCGAGAAGAGAGAATAAACATAGAGAAAAATATAGGTTTGTGTATGTATGGTATTGGTGTGCGTCTGTGACCCGTAATTGCGGTACGATTGCGCGTAACTGCGCCACAATCGTGGAAAAATCGGCAACATGTGTGATGTGTCATATGAAAAAAGAAGCTAAATGAAAAGAAAAAGAATGGAAATAAAATATAGTACTTTGGACGGTTTCGGTTTAATTGATAGATAGATTAGTTTGTTCTCGTATTGAATACAAGAACTAGTGAAATATTTGACAATAGCGAGTGGGTCAGCAAACACATTGACTCGATCGGCGATATAGAAAGAAAGCAAAGCAAGCAGAAACGAAGAATCAATTCGGAAAGATGCTGTTTGGTCGCCAACGAATCGACTTTCGCCATTCTTTTCTATAGAATTTAGATGGCAGAACAAAGATGAGAAAAGAAATCACCGGCGGAATAAAAGAAATGAAATATCCGCAGAGAAATATCCACGAATCTTTCGCGGAATTCATACATTTGGATACGTAGGAAAGAAACAGTCGTGGCAGCCCGAGAAAGAATAGTATAACAGGTGCCACTAACAGATGCCGATGCTCGGCGAATTGTCGACATAACGTTTTTTTACGCGAGCAATGTTGTTGTAGAGACGAGTGGTGATGTGATTTTTTGGTGATTAAAATAATCGATGATATCAAATTGGCAAGAAATGGAATGAAAAAATGCAGTGTATTGATAATTCGATTGTAGGTTTGCATTTTCGGAGAATAACTTACGATGCACCAAATTCGTCTCTTATTATCATTATCTTGCTCTTCAAATAATCGACGATGGAGCGGATCATGTAATGATGTTAACACAACGGCAATCAAAAGCAGAATTAGTATCTTTTTCGCCCACCTTTTACTTTTTTCTTTCTCGAAATGAACACCTTGAATCACAGTCATTACTCTCTCTATCGCAATGCACGCTGTTAACCATTGATCCATATGAAGACAAATCCGTAGAAGAAAATCTAACGAAGAACATTGCATTCGAAGGAACGAGACGTTCGATGGTATCGTGATTTGACTCGACAAGTAAATAAAATACTTTAGCCCAAATAAAATCATCGTGCAGATCGTGATTATCGACAAACTTAATAAATAGATCCCACAACCAACTGTCAGTACACGTTTATTTTTGAATGTGACAAATGAAAGAGTTCCATTGATCAATCCTAGAATAATAAATACGATCGTCAATGAAAAGCTGAGTTTCACAATGGGTGTTTGATGGAAAATATTAGCATCTGGAATGATATAGTAAGCTAGAATAGCGTCGAGTGATAGGCCGAACTCGCTCGTTGTAAATTGACATCGACTTCCATAGTGACATAGAGAACAGACACAGATCGATCGTCTAGGACAAACGGGTGAGTCTTGAAAACATTGTCCGTCGTTTTCGCATTCGTTGCGCCCGAAACAATCGAATTTCATTTGATGATCGAATTTGAAGCAGTTTGCTAAACGTTTTTTCCCATGGTCGTAACATAAACAAAGGTGAACATCATCGTGAAAACATTGCAGATGCGGAGAAGAACGTTGACAAATCAAATGATAGGATTTGATCCGATCAAGTAGATGAAGTTGGGCAAAAGTTGCACTCATTAGTTCACTGATCGGTGGACAGCGATTTGACAAATCGACTGTTCTCACGATTGTTTGGGAATAGTTATACACTGGTTGAATAACAGGTAAATAGTAAGTTTTATCGAAGGTTTCGATGAATGTTAGATGGAATGGTCGAGACCAATAGATTTTCAACGAGTTCGTTGCTTGAGATATTGTTTGCAAAGTTGTTAATCTCTGTGGTGAAGATTTAGGAATGCTAAGAATCCATGGATAGATTGGAATGATCGTTATGAAATGAATGAAAAGCGAAGGAGAGAGACGAAGATTTTTATCGAATATCAAATCAATTTGAGTATCGAGTCGTTCGCATTGTTTTCCGCTGAAACCTTTCGAACAAATACAGAAATAATTCTCTTCATTTGTCGATAGCATAAAATCATCGTGTGGAACACATTTACCATGGTTTTGGCACGGAGAACTATCACAGAATCGATTTCGAATATAACATTGAGCGCCGAAGTATTTCTCCGGACAAATGCATATCGGTCGACGGTTATTCAAGGCACCCACACACAAGGAATTCGATGAACAAGTACAGTTGTACGGAATGTGACAAAACTTCCCTGACCAATCTTGTTCGCATTGACAAAACGTTTGCTTTGTATTGGCATACTGAACGCAGCGTCCATGAAGACATCGCTTATCTGAACAGATTCTGTGTGTAAAATATTCATCGTCCACAAATGGAATGTCGACGATGAATGCCAAACGATGAACCGGTAGAAATAAGAATTTCACAGGGTAGAGTAAACTCGCTCGATGTTGTAACGAGTGCTGTTCATAAATATTGATATGTATCGAGTAAGTTTTATTCATCTGCTTTGGTCGCGTTGAATAGAGTAAATAGAGATTAAATTTGATTTTACAATCTCGAATGGGCAAATAAGTGAATTGCTCATAAGATTGAATCGTTCGTCGGTTGGTATTATCAATTAACAAAACGAGTATTATGAACGGACTTTGTCTTGCTAGAGCAGATGCATGAAAACGAATGGATAGACTTAAGCGTTCGTTTTGATATTGGCATCGATCTCCGTAATAACTCGGCGGACAAAGACAAGCGCTTGTATAGATATTCATTGGTTTGTTCAACCAAACACGTACATCAAGGCCACGATAGCAACGAGGATCATCCAATAACCGAACTGGCCTATACTTGTTTAAACTTGCTATGTCGATGGTTTCATCATCGTCCACTTGATTTTCGGATGATTGAGAAAATCCGTTAATTGTAAAATGTTTCAGTGCAGCTCTTCGGGTACCTCCTGAAACGTTACATAAGAATCTTTCCACATCGGAAGCTAATAATATGTATTCATCTTTGCAAATACTCATGTACATCGATCGATTTTGCTGGCAGAACTGTTCATCGTCTCCGTATAGGCAATCTTTGTGACCATTGCACAGCTGAGCGGATGGCAGACACCGTAAAGAGTTATTGGTAATACAGTAAAATCGCCGTTGTGTATACAGTAGTGTCGCCGGACATAACTTTTGTTCATCGGTACCACCAAGGCAGTCGACTTTACCATCGTTAACGTACTCAACTGGTAAACACGTGAACGCCGATGTCGTTTTATTTACGCAGAGTCGAGAATCAGAAGAGCATTTTGAGAACGCCGGTGAGGAATCACAGTTAAGTTCATCTTCTCCGTGTAAACAATCCCATATTCCATCACAACGTGTATAGATATTATCGCATTCCCATTGTTCACACCTAGTTTCATCGGTTTGGTTCTTTCCGTCGATCTGGATTGGATACAATTCTTGAAATCCATCACAAATGGTTTGAAACGATATCGTTCGCTTGGTAAAATTCTCAAAAATGTGTTCATCTTCACAGAAAAGGTCGTCCAACTCTCTGCAATCACACTTAAAATTTGAAATTGCTGAGTGAGGAATGTACTTATCAATAAAATAACACTTATAATACTTCGATTTTAACCTCGCGAATAGCCTAGCATTGGTATGTTTGAAAATGTTCTCATCATCGTCGTACGGACAGTCAGGAACGCCATTCATCAAACGATGGAATGGAATACATTTCAACGAATTCTTGCATTGATAAAAATGCGATTCATTGCATAGCTTTGGCGGAAAGTTGATCATCGGTTCGATTTCTCGTATTTGACGAAATATACCATTGATGGGCGTTTCGTACTGCGAATTCCAATTAGCTGTATGAAAAGTCATGATGTTAATTGAGTGATTAATTCTAAAACAAGTTGTTTCGTTCGTTGACACATCGAGAACTAGATCGAGTAATCCATGGCCAAAGGGTTTATTCGAGCACAAATAAGGTAAAACATAGTTGTCGACGTAAGGCGGATCGTTCTTTTTATAAGCGGTGTAAATGTATCCGAAGAAGGCCGGAGTATTAGGAACAGCTAGCATGTCTGGACAAGTTTGTTGTAATGTTGGCACACACTCTGTATCGATAATCTCTTTTGTGATCGTGGGATAAGTTGGATTCGGTAAAGCAAAGTAACATTTAAAAGCGGACCAACATTTGTCCGAAATCGAATCATCTTTGATAGAAAACATCGATTGAACGAGTAAATATCGTCGTTCTTCTCGACAAGAACTTGTCAAAAATGTACGTTGACATCGAATGTCTTCATATCCGAATGCCGGCTCATAATTGCCACGCACAGCCAAATAGTCAGTAACTAATGTATTATGTTCATCTGAACTGTCAACACAATCAAACGTTCTCGAATCGTCTTCAACAAATTCTTTTGGTATGCATTGTCCAATCGTACATTGATAATCATTTTCTTCACATTGATTCAGTTCCAACTGCCAACAATGTTCTTCGTCATAGTTTCCATCAAGACAATCAACTTTACCATCACAAATCTCCGTCCAATCTAAACACGCAGGTGGGTAACCACGTTTGCACTTCATGTGAACGTAACACGTCATGTCAGTTGAGTGATATCGATAACTTTCATAATAGTTATGAATCATCTCATGTAAGGATGAATCATTTTCGTATTGGTAAAACAATTCGTATTGGCATACCGATCCGAATCGCGGTAATGTACAATTGTAGAAGATGGCTTTGGCTAATAATAAATCATTTGACTGTAAAAAGATTTGATATTGTTCGATGATATCAATCGGTGCTGACCAAAGGTATAGATCTTCACCGGTGATGTTCCTTTTTGCGAGACTTGAGAAGGAATGTGTTGGTAGTGTGGGATCTTTTTCGATGCGGAAGGTTGACGGTGATTCGCTCAAGCAATACGAGGAGATCTGTCGAGTAATCTTTGCTTGTTCTGCATTCGCAGCGAGGCGAAAGCAATTGTATCGGATGCCTATCGCATCGCTGTATTCGTTGTTACTTATGTCATCCATCGGAAAGTAAAGATGAATATGTGGTGTTGCTACAATCCACTGGACGAGAAAGATGTATTTCAGGTAAAACATGTTTTCCATAGAAAAGAATAAACTGATTCTGCGTATGCACTTTGAGTGTCAATTGTATAAAGAACATTTGTTCCGTTTTCCGCAAAATAGAAAAAAAAAACTTTCCTTTAATTGTTGATAAAATTAATATTCCACAGCAGGTGTCAGTGTATTATTCAACAAGAGCTGACGTATTTCACAGAATTTTGATAGATCAGTTTCACGTGTGCTCCAATAAAAAAGACTTTCTTTGTTAAGATCGATGGCAAGCAGAAGAACGTATCAACTTCAGATGAACTCCTTTTTTTAGATATCGCCCACATCCGCAAAGGACATTTTTCATTGAAAAACTGACAAAATAGATTTTTTTCTGTTTTTATCCTTCGATATATGATTGCTAGAAGCATACTTGCATATCTTTCTCTTCTGGCTGAGCGTAATCTTCATTAAACACTGATCGATAAACGTGTGTTTCATTTTTGACGTTGCTTCAAGAGTCATGGAAAAGTCTTCCGATTTTTCTCATCAGAACATTCCCTTGTCTACAGTCCTATAGAATACTCTGCTGGAAGATTGATGTGGGCGAAGCAACAGACCAATCATTTACGGCTTTCACATTCGATTGTTGGAAACCGGTTTTATACAACGAATCGACAGAACACTCCATAGCAACAGCTCGTTTAGTCTTGAGAAATATCTAGAATGAAGATTTTCCTATTGAATACGTTTATTTATGCCATTCAAACTTTTCATATTTCTCTATCTGCATTCTTAGGGTAGTAGCTTGATTACATGACTCGCGTGTATACTCGTGTTTATACGAATAAGAATATGTGCGATGACTGAGATTTGCGGTCGATTTCTTTTGTTCGATAATATTGGATTGTCATTCATCACCAGGGAATAGATTGTTGGTAAATATTATCCATTATCGTGATATTTAACCCTCGTTTATTCTGTCACATTGTTTTTTTTTCTTACTAATTATAATCCATTTGACATTTCGTCAAACAACCTATTTGAATACCATAGCATCGATCGTAATCTCTAAGTAAAGTAACTTGGTTTTCTCTGCTTATTTGACTATTTATGTAACAAACGTCCTTGATAATCGTACATCATCATGGATAGAGTAATCCAGACAGCATTGATTTTTACTGTACTGAATATCAGTTATCTATTATCTGTCAATGGACAATCAACACAATTGAATACATATTGCAATCCAATCAATATTGATTACACGTACGCAATTTACAATGCGCACGAAAATATTTCGTATCGTTCAGGAGCTGATCCAGCCGTGGTGAAATTTCGAAATGAATATTATATGTTTGTGACACGTTCGATGGGCTATTGGCATTCCACGGATTTACTTACTTGGACATTCATCACACCTGAAAAATGGTATTTTCAAGGATCGAACGCACCAGCTGCTCATAATTATAAAGATTTAGTTTTATATGTTGCCGGCGATCCCTCCGGTTCGATGAGTATTCTCTACACCGACAATCCGAAGAAAGGCGATTGGAAAGCAGTACCTTTCATTCTAAGTGATTTACAAGATCCAGCACTCTTTATTGACGATGATGATAAGGCATACATGTTCTGGGGATCATCAAATGTTTATCCCCTTCGAGCACGAACATTGGACAAAAATGATCTCTTTCGTCCATCGAAACAAATCTATGAACTGTTCAATCTAGACGAAAGCAAACATGGATGGGAACGTTTCGGTGAAAATCATGGTGACACCGTTATTGAAGGATATATGGAAGGTGCTTGGTTAACTAAATACAATAATACATATTATATGCAATATGCTGCTCCTGGTACCGAATTCAATGTCTACGGTGACGGTGTTTACATGAGTAAATCACCGCTTGGACCATATCGTTATGCACCAAACAACCCGGTGTCGTATAAACCGGGTGGATTTATGAACGGTGCTGGACATGGTAGTACAGTCATAGGACCCGAGAATAAACATTGGCATTTTGCGACGATGGCTCTGTCTGTCAATATGAATTGGGAACGACGTATATGTATGTTTCTAACAGGTTTCGACAAAGAGGGTTTGATGTACACCGATACAACATTTGGAGATTATCCTCATTATGCACCAGCTGTTGCAGGAAAGATGGGTACATTTACTGGTTGGATGTTGTTGTCTTATAAGAAACCAGTTCAAGTGTCGTCTACCTATGAGAGATATCGAGGAGAACATTTAGTTGATGAAAATGTGAAAACATTTTGGGTAGCAGAAAAGAACGATGGTCAACAATGGATAGAAATTGATTTGGTTAATACGTCAACTGTCAATGCAATTCAGCTCAATTATCATGATTTTCAATCGAATATATTTGGCAAGAAACCAGGATTGTATCATCGTTATTTTATCGAAGCTTCGCTTGATCGGAAAACTTGGTGGGTGTTAGTCGATAGAAAAACAAGTTACAAAGATGTGCCTAATGATTATATTGAAATAGGTACTCCTCGAATGGTTCGATATGTTCGTTACAGAAACATTCATGTACCAACGCCAAGACTTGCAATATCGGACTTGCGAATCTTCGGTCGTGGTAGAGGTCGATCACCCAGAAAAGTAACAAATTTATTGGTGAGACGATATCAAGATCGACGTGATGCAATAATTACATGGGAACAACAAGCGAATTGTCAAGGCTATAACGTTCTTTGGGGTATTGCTCCGAACAAATTGTATAGTTCATGGTTGGTGTATGACAAGAACTTTTTACAATTGAAAAGCTTAACAGTTGATCAAAGTTATTATTTTGCGGTCGAAGCTTTCAACGAAAATGGAGTTTCAGAAAGAACATCGACTATTAAATGTGCATAGTTTAGTTTTCTATATGAAATAATAAATATCATGCTGAATGAATTACAAAAGTGCGATAGTATTATTCTCTTATTAAAAACAGAACCAGGTTGTTGACAAAGAGAACAGAAAGAAAAAAAATAATACGAACATTTTTTCCCAGTTGTTTGTGTGTATATATACATCAAACAACAGCATGTTTCTCAATGGCGTCGTCTACTTCCAGTGGTTACAGAAGTCAAAGCAGCTCCATAGCTGTTAACCCACACTATTCATGTTACTGGTTAGATTCCTGCTGCGGTCAGCACGAACTAACAACTTGTTCAAGGCGGCGAGAGGAATTGCATGGCAAATTAGGCATTTATTATTCACCCAATGGTATTTACAAGCGCTTCGCTCGTGATGGTTTGAGCCGTGTCGATTTGAGTCACAATCCAACTGGGTGTACAAGAGTCCACTTATTGATTTATAGAATTCGGTCCAATGGCAAAAAAGAAGTTCTATTCGGATTGAGCCATCGTAGGAATACTTCTGACGAAGCAACTCGACATCCTTTGCTTTCATTTCCATACTCCGAACCACGTAAACGTGATGAGTATGGTAAACCAATAGCACATCGTGCGTTTCAATCTATTAGTGATAATAGAGATATTGGAACACAAGGTTTAAAATCACGTTTTCTCTTTGCAACATGCAAATGTTATCTATCCATGGTATGTAACTGAAAGCGAAGCCGATTCTCTGACAGAAAATTTTACGCCAAATGAAGAAATGATTTCATTACATTGGTTTCCATTGACACTTGTACTAGAACGCTTGCCAGAATGGAACAATTATTTAATTAGCGAAGCAACCCATAATGAACTAGCACAACATGGTCACATCCAGCCAGCTGAAGTTCGACTTGGTGAGTATGAGGTACGGCCACTCACTGCAATGTGTTTGATGTGTATTCGAGAACACGTATCCGAAGGTTTTGAGACATTTTTAAAATAACTTTAATAAAATTCAAAGTAGTTTCACAACAATTTTGTTGTTAGTTTTGAACTGTGTTCGGAAAAAGCGCTTTCGCATTGTCACGATTGCTGTTGACAATGGAGCGTATGACACATCGGTACCAAATGCGAGTAATGCTTTCAATTGAGGAACGCTTGACGACAAAGCTGTATCATAATAAAACGAACGAAAATCACTCAAAATTTCACGAGCATTTCTCGGACATTGAAAGGATGGCAGATCACTCATCATGGCAATCCGTTGAGCGAGAAAAGGCAGAGTATACCACCAGCATGTGAAAGAATGAATTTTACATCCGGAAATGCAGCGCGAGTACCGGTGAGGACAAGATCAACTGCCGTTCGAGTTGTCTCTTGAGGACAGTCAAGTATAATGGTTGTATGGTGCGTAACGATTGCCAATAGGAGTTGGTGCTTCACTTGGATGAATGAAGGCGACAGTCTGTAGCTCGTTGAACTTTTTCCAGATCGGCAGAAATGATGGATGACCGAGATATTGACCTTTTCCATAACTAGTGTAAACTATAAATCCGTCGGGTTTGAAAACTGAATGAGTATGATTGATTTCCTCGATGACTCCTTCAACATCGATGAAGGATGGAAGAGTTGCGCAAAAACCAAATTTTTTAGGATACTTCTGAATCAAATTAGCCGCGAATTCATTCAATTGTCGTGCGAGTCGTCTACTTTTTGTACTATTACCTTCATAAATTCTCGTGCCAGGCGCTGTTATCGAAACAATAGCTGTTTGGCTTGTTCGACAGACCATTGTGGAGTTGGCCATCCACTAGGATCACCACCAGTATCGCTCACTGCTTTCGAATAGAAATCCGGAACAATGTGATGATGAGTATCAATACACCGGAAGCTGTTAACAATACAATAAAGACAGTTGATGATTACAACTACATATATTTACCTTTAGATCGTGTCTGAGTGTGTAGTTTAAGTGAAGTGTCAAGTGGTTTTATAGAACATGGAAATAAGAACTTTAAGCAACGTATCATGATGAATGAAATAATGTTAAAATCGATAGTTGACAAGCTTTGAGAATAGTCATCCTTTATTTATTTTAACGGACGAATATCTGACTGATTCAAAAACAAATATATTATCAGCGACATCTAGTGAAACATGTGGTTTAACAGTTTACGGGTTATATCGGTTGCTTTTTTTCACAACTATTGGTTTGTTCTTATCTATTTGAATTCATTGATCTCTATACATTCGAAGTCATACACGCACACACACACTCTCACTGCCTTTTTTGCGTCGATAGCATCATTTTCACACAAAAGACTGGTCGCAACGATGGGTAAACTTGATGGAAAAGTTGCTTATATCACTGGTGGTGCAGAAGGAATAGGTTTCGCTACTGCTCAGCAGTTCGTTAGCGAGGGTGCTTACGTCTTCATTACAGATATAAACCAAGAAAAGTTAGATTTGGCAGTCGAACGAATTGGTAAGCAAAGTATCACAACAATCGAAGCAGACGTATCGAAACTCGATGGACATCGTCACGTGCACAATGTAATTAAGAAAGAAAAAGGTAAACTTGATATAATCTTTGCCAATGCAGGTCTTGCTGGTACAATGCCGTTGGGGTCAATTACTGAACAATATTTTGATGAAATGTTCAACGTCAATGTTAAAGGTGTGCTGTTCACTGTTCAAGAAGTTTTACCACTTTTAAATGATGGTGCTTCGATCATTCTCAATGCTTCTATTGCTACTATCAAAGGTCCACCAGCGTCGAGTATATATAGTGCAACAAAAGCGGCGCTCCGTTCATTTGCTCGTTCCTGGGCTGTTGATTTGAAATCTCGCCGAATACGTGTCAATACTATTAGTCCAGGTCCAATCGATACAGCTATGTTATGGAATATGTATGATACCGAGGAGAAATCCAAAGCATTTGCTGAAAAAATTACTACAGCTACAGTTCTCGGTCGAGTTGGTCACGCGGATGAAGTCGCTCGTGCCGTCCTTTTTCTCGCCTCAAACGATAGTTCGTACATTACTGGTATCGAACTTTTTGTTGATGGTGGTATCGCTCAAATCTAGAGGCTCATTTTTACTTGTTGTATATAATTACATATATTAGTAAAAGAAGTTTCAATGACGTTTGATCAGTTTGATGTTGATGGCTTCGAGTTGGATGGCGAATCCATGTTTGATTTGGAGACCAGGTAAAATTGTATAGTTCTGAAGTAGATGTACCAAAGCCATTTTGATTTCCATCAAGGCAAATCGCATTTCAATGCAAGCACGCGGTCCAACATCGAATGCCAAGAAAGCGACTGGATGTCGTTCCACTGTGTGTCGTTCAGGTACAAATAGGTTCGAATCATCTAGGCCCCAGAGATCAGGATTATAATGAATAGAATATACGTAGAAGTATATTATACGAACCCTCGTCGACTGTATGTCCACATACAATCGTTGTTTCATTGCATCGTCTGATGATTCCAACTATGGTGACGGGAAACATACGAGGAACTTCTCGTATAAACAGATCCATATAGATTATAGTTTTGTGACAGAATCATAGTTGATACCGCGTTCTTTGAGTTCATCGACTTCTCCTTGAAGTTTTTGCTGATCCTCATATTTAGTTGCTAGAATGTACGGACAGTAAGCCATTGCTGTTGATGTTGTTTCATAATCAGCGATCGTAAATAAAAATACATTGATTTTGACTTCATCGATATGCAATCGATTTTCTCCGACATCACTTTCATCAGTAGCTGCAGCGTCCAGTAACAACTGAAGTAAATCATTTCTCGTCGCTGTTTTCGAGGCTGTTGTGCGAGCATCGATAGTACCATCTACCTTTGACTGAAGCCACATCGTAGGTACAGAATCAACAATATTATGAAACAATGTCCGGGCTATGCGATGTAAAAACTGTCCAAGCCATAATTGACTACGAGTGAGTAGAACGAGAATAGGTGTGATCCATGGCATAAGATAACTTAATTCCGTCAACAGAAGTGTTTCAACACGTTGATCAAAACATGCATCTGCTTTGATCATAAATTCATTGCGAATAGCGTTTTGCATGCCAGTATCCAATCCGAATGCATAATGACCTATAGAAATTTCGAGAATCGAAAGCACATATTCTACAAATAATAAGTTCCGACTTACAAATAACATCCATCGTCAAACGTCTGTACAACAAATAGATATTGAATTCTTTCGTATTTTCTTCACTGATTTCAGTTAATTTCTTCATCAATGCATCAACACATTGATCGACTAAGAGTCGTCCCGTGGACATTCGTAGTAGGTCGAATGAAACTCGATGCGATTGGAATAACGAGAACTGTTTAATAAACACTTCTTGAAGAAAATCGACATCTGGAACAACGTACAGTGGACATGTGCCTTCAAATAAACCGTAGATTGGACCGGAATTGTTTGGTCCAGGGTGAGGGCGAGGGTCAATAATTTTTTGATGTTCTACACCATCTTATATGTTATGGCGATAGAGGAAAAACGCAAATTTTCGCAACAATACAGTTTTTCAAGTACTTTCAGACGAAAGAAATGAAAAAGAAAACATATCCTTCGAGTAAATTTTTACTCTATTTATATGAACGATTCATGTCAAACATTTAACTAGCAAGTTATATATATATTTGAGATACATGAGAAAACTCATAATCTTTATTTGGACCGTCTGAAATAACGACAAGGAATCTTATTTGCGAAGATGGCGCTATGAAAATTAAAGTTACATCTATTGGATTCTGGGTAGAGCGAATATTTTTCCTCTCCTTTCATTCACAGCACAGCACTGCACACACATTATTATGAATGCGACATGAATAAGCACGCCTACATTCACCAATAATGACGTTGCATGGAAAATAGAATGTTGTGCAAGAATCCCTTTGCATAAAATGAAACGATTGCAAAATAATAACACTAGTATTAAAAACGCACATTTCAGCATATAGCATACGAATTATACGTAAGAACATGTCTTCATCAAACAACAAATCACAAACTACTATCGATCTGAACAAGATATTCAACACAAATGATACTACAGAAATAAAACAAATGCAAACAGAATTCGAATCAAATGGATGGTGTTTCGTCTCGCTTCCAAAACAGCTGATTGTAAATTCGGATTTAATCGAGCAACTAACACAATTTTTTGAATCTGATAATAAAAACACTTGGTACTCTAAGTACTCACCAGTCTATGGTTATTCTAAAGTTAATCACAAAGAAGGAATCAAACTATTGACTGGAAGTTATTTGCAGGAGTTTGCAAATAAAGGATTGATACCAAATACACTGCTTGAACCATTAAATTATCTTTCACAAATGTTAGATGCTGTCACTAAGCGTTTAATCGAAGTCCTTGATCAACATTCCGTATTTCAACAACATCCGTCTTTATCAAATCTTATTAAACGAGCTCGTTTACCACTGAAAAATGAACATTTTGGTATGCTTGATATTGTATCTTATTTTAACGATAAAAGTGGTTTTCAACCACCACAAAATGGAGAATCAACTGAAGAAGTGAATTGCGTTCCACATTATGATCCAGGATTACTTTCAATTAGTGTTTTATCAACACATGAAGGTCTTCAATTGAAAAAGATGATAAATGATGAATGGATTGATGGACCATTAGAATCAAATATTGGAGTTATTTGGTTAGGAGAGAAAGCATCTCGAATAACAAAAAATCGATTGAAAGCAGGAATTCATCGAGTTATTTATCCTCGAGAATCGAAACGTCGATTGACGGTTTGGTATGAGATATGTACAACTCAACAATTAAAAGATATTAGTGATAAGAAGACGAATGAAATAATGGCTGGTGGAATGGTTACATTTAATAATCTTCCAGGAGCAGCTCCTATACCTGTACTTCGTAATGAGAGAAGATTGGATTTTCTCATGCGATTTGAACAGTCTCATGGATTAACAATGACTAAAGCGCCTCCACCACGATATATTCTCCCAAAACATGGTATTTCATTTCCAACAGATTATTCAAATACGAATGACAGAGGCGCAGAATCTTCTGTGAAACAGTCGCGTTTGCGCCCACGGACAAATTTGTCCTCGAAGTCTCAATTTTCGGAAAGTAAAATTTCAAAACGTTCACGTAGAAATACGCCAAAGATTTTTCCCAAAAAGAAAAACATCCACCTCCCCCACGCGAAGCCGCACGAGGAAGATTCTGCAACTCCGACGAATTAACTACACTCTTAAAAAAAGGTTCTTTCGAATAAATCTGAGCAAAGGTTTCGTGGTAAAAGTTTACTCTAAAGCTATACGGTTCTAAACTACAGATAGAAAGGTTCTGTACACAATACTTTG
Organism: Adineta ricciae; assembly: GCA_905250025.1. Taxonomy (NCBI): domain Eukaryota; kingdom Metazoa; phylum Rotifera; class Eurotatoria; order Adinetida; family Adinetidae; genus Adineta; species Adineta ricciae. The sequence continues at coordinate 15,356 of CAJNOJ010000162.1, read as the reverse complement.
TATTGAACATTTTCAACGTGCTTTCAAAGAGGATTTTGCGTATATTAGTCGTGATCAAAAGTCCCGCAGCTAGTCAAAAGGTATAATTAAAGCATCAGTTCATCTTGAAATTTTTACCACATGTACATCTTAGTGGGTCCTGATCGTCATCAAAATATCAGCCTTTTTTTGCCTTCCAAAGTTGAGATACGAAGTGAACAATGAAAAAAAATTGAAAGGCTACTATTGCGAGTTAGACGAAACATCCAATGATTTTGAGTGAACCGCTAGAAAGCCTAATAACTTACCTTGTTTATTCGAGTTTGATCTGTTTTCTATCGGACTGATAATTTGAATAAAGTCGACTTAAAATCAAGTCTTCTTTTGGAATAAAATTGATCAGCTCATGTTAAGTAAATTTTTTAGAGGTTTTAAGCTTTCACCAAAAATAATTTACTCATCTTTACGAGTAGCATTTCCTTATCAACCGTTCTACATCTTGTGGCATCTATTTATTCCAACAAGTACAGATAAATTTCACTCTCTAACAAAACAGTGCCATCTTTTAGTAGATTATATGGATTGTTCCATTGTCTCATATATCTGTACTCTTGTGGGCGTTTTTCAAGAATAGCCACTGTTTTATAATTTGATGTCAAATGATCCGTTCTTTCTTGATTTCACAGCAACAGATATTTGCAATACAAAGTTCTTGTTGGCTCTAAATTCATTTTTGAGTTTAGGAAATAGTTGGACTCAGCACTCTGATTTAGATTGAATCATCGCCGCTGTGACAAGTTTCGCAACAGGATCAACTTTCTTTTCAAGGCAAATAACCAACAATACATAGATAGTTATGCTAGATATCGCCGTTCGATAGATCAAAATAAAAGTTAATACACTATATTAATGATGAAATGTCATTTAAGATTAAGATTTATTTCTAATAAAAGAATTAATAAACATCAATCCAAAAGTAATTAATTGTCGGTTTTATATTATAGTGCTGATCATAAATAATGTTTATTACTAAGTGTGGAACAGAACGTGGATAGTCAATACATATAAATCGCCAATGATAAATATCCGATGTTTATGCTTACTTTTATAAGAATATCACTACAGACTCCCTTTTTTTGCTTTTGACAGCACTTATGAAGAGAGAAACTACATATTGTTTTCATTTGATCTAGGAATATCTACGGCATATGCGAATAGAATCAAAACAACATTTATAGAATTCTGACAAGTCGAGTTTTTGATTCAACTTTTTGTAAGATACCGTCAAATTGAACCCTGAAACATATTTTTCCACCCGTAAATGTTGTCAATGTTCAGTTATTAGAGTTTTTGAGATACTCAGCAAACGATGCCTTTCCTCTCACTATATTCTCTGAATTCCTTAACATAGTTTCATTGTAGGTGATACTTATTTCTTTCATGACGAGCGGTTCACACTTTGAAAGAAACTTTCGTTTCGATTTTTTTCTCACATGTCATTATCACGAAGAGAGAGAATCTATTCTTTGCTGGATGCTTATTGATCAATTTCTCTGCAATCACAGCACTGTAGTATTATAATGCCTATCAATGTGTTTCTTGACTTGACATGGTGTAATTGAGTTATAACTGGTATTGCTCAATGGCAACCATGTCGTATTGATTATAAAGTGAATAAGAAGCTTGGTAGAATGAGTAAACACGGCGATCGTTATGATAGTATCGTTCGATTTGATAAAGCAAAAGTAAGTTTAGATTACTTTTGATAGCTTTTAATTGTGTTTTTTTTTGTTGTTCCACTACTATGTAGATGATTAATCAAATGTGAATATTTATTCTTCGTTTGTCTTTTATTGTTTTATCATCATTTTAATGTGCACTTTGTGCGCCTGACAAGATATATGTTTTCACGTTTGTGTCGATTTGAAATCAATCATCTCATTCCCTGATTTATTACGTGACGAAAACTGAGCGAAGCGTTAAAAACCACCTGTTATTCAAAGTGAGTGAATCACACAAGGGATTATAACTTGCAACCGCAGTACTACGAATAAAGTCTAAGATATTATAACTTCACAGGCAACTTGTATTCAATTTCGAATCAGTTTTTTCTTAATTCATACATCAGTGCTGTCTTCGCAATAAACATCATCATCATCATCATGTTGTTCTTCTTCACCTTTCACTCAAGCGCTTCTGTTCATTGTGAATAGATGTATTTATTCACTTTGGGTAATATTTTCTCATAGCAATTGTAAGTATTACATGTCATCGAAAAATTAATGAACTTTGGCATAGATCGCATCGAATTCGAATATAAGTTCATCATGGTGAAAAATAAACTATCACGTCCTATTTCAAAACAAAAATGACTTCCCATTCATACTCATTAACTTCTGAGAACAGTGAAGCTGGTAGAAAGAAAATTTCTAATATAATTCAAGATAGCTAAATGTTTGCTTTTGGAACATTAACATAGATTCTGTGTTCATAGAAGTTGTTAGTGGAAAAGGAAAATAATAGCTTCATGTGTATCCTTGCTCTCAAACTGACAGACATCGTCTCTTAGTGGTACTATTTAATCATCTGTTCGTTAATTGGAAATATCTGGTATAATGTGGATTATACCAAAGTCTATATCTTTGCAAATAACATCGCGTATGGAATGTTTCTATGCTATCTATTATTGGTGCGGATGTTGCGCAAGGTTCTACATTTGTGTACTGATTATACGAAGATGCATATAGCATCATTATCTTGGTATTAACCGCTTTTTTCTCTCCATACAGATGTCGACGAGAGATAGAGAGAAAGAAATTCTCCAGGGACAAATGGCAATTATTAATATATGAGTCCGGATGTGATTCTCTCTTGGCTATCTTGTTTTAGAGAAGCAGAATGCATGTACAGTTTGTCAGCTTGAAGATATCAGAGGTCACTGAAAATAAAGAGAAGAGAAGCATTACTATATCGGCGCTGTCTTTTCTTTTTATCTTTCTCTCTCTTTCTCTGTACATATGAGCGGTTGTCCAATTCTTTTTCTCTCTATGCGCGACTACGTCTCTTTGCTTGTCTCGTATAGTTATATAAATAGATAGCATTTGCACCAGAATTTATCATTCGGTCTCATATCTGTATTTCTCTTCTCTCTTGCTCGTCGGCATATCGTTGGCTAGTACTCATTGGATTATACAAGAAAAGAATGTCTACACAAAATATTTTGCTTGCTTCGGCTATCCTTGTGAGTATTATCTGTTCATGGGCAACAGTTCATGTTGTTGGATTATCACCAAACAAGAAAGATGATTCGACAAATAATCAATCGACGACTACTAGCATTAACTTCTCAAATAAACAGTAAAAATACTAAATTTCAGATAAAAGCACTTCGTTTTCGTTTATATCTAATTGTAGTGATGGTAAATACTTGAATTATGTTCGTCTTTTGGATGGTCAATGTTTCAATTGCTCAACATATAAATGTACAACTCATAAAGCAAATATGGGTGGTTCAGAATGGTGTATTATGTTATTTCCCGACGCTCTTGCTCATTGCGATTCAGATGCCGATTGTGGTGGATATACGATGACAACAGCTCGTTGGTTTCATGAGCAATATGATAAAAATGGACAAGTTGCTGTTCATTTAACTAAAGCTGGAGAAAAAACATTCAATTGTTCGTTCACCGAATGGAGTAGCTATGAAAAACAGAATACAATTCGTGACACACCTGTTGTCTATGGCAAAACGACTTGTCCAACTGCAAATAATTTTAATTATGTGTTTGATAGTACACCAGCTGCTAAGAATGATGATCAAGTTTATTCATGTCAAAACCATCCTCAAAATCAAGATGACACAAACGTTAATTGCATTTTATTAATGAGCGAAGGCATAACACATTGTAATTCAGATGATCAATGTCAAGGATTTGCAATCAATACGGATCCAGACTGGCAAGAGAAGTACTCCAAGAATGGTATGCAAGCTGTGCAATTATTTGGACAAGGTGCAGTATCTGCATCAAATGAAATGTGGCGTATTTTTAAAAAACAAGCTTAAGTTCAATTTCTTGTTTGTTGTTTGTAGTTTATTTCCATATGCTCGGACATTTTTCTGTGAGATGCAGAGTGTATCGCGCATGTTTCTTCTTGAACTATATATTTAGCCACAGATATTCGTCGGTATTGCGTCGACTTGAATATTCGTATTATTCGAAAAACTTCGCATTTATTGATGGTGGTAAAATGAATGCGACAGACGAAAACCAGGATCGACATATGGATACTATGACAGCAGAAGAGGGGGCAGATATATAAATAAGTGTATCGGTTATCAAATGATGTAAGTATGACGTGTAAACATTATAAAATAATGTTGATATTCGATATCTATGCATAGATAGAATTCGTTACGACGAAATATCTTCAATGAAAACTGTGTCTTTCATATGCACGGTACTATATATCGCCGTATAAGAAGTTGAAATGATGTATAATATTAAATCCAGATACTTTTGACTGCCAAAGAAAAGTATTGGGTATGTACATGATGGTTATAGTCATAGTATATAGTTTGATATAGAGAGAGACTTTATATTTCTACAATTGATGTTCTATTGGGGTAAATATGAAATCTTGTCTTTTCCCACTAGCTTATCATTTAAAGCATGCAAGAATTATGGTGAATCAATAGAAGAGGTGAGAGTAACTCGGTAAATACTGTTTCCGCTTGCTTTTAGTTATCAAGTGTATTATCTGTGTACGAATCGTAGTATCTACCATTCTTTAGCATGGGATACCTTTTTAATACTGGAAACTGCTTCGATAAATATCGTGAGATTAGTGAAGGCAGAACTCAATTTATTACAATTAGACGATATTGTAAGTACTGCACATGTCCGCAATGTGTAGAAGTTGGTCAATGGAACAAAGCAGTACGGATCATATTCGATGAAAGGTAATGTATCCGTAAGGTTTAGTGACGTTGGCTAATGCTCCGAAATCAACGTTGCTCAATTCAGAGTAGCGAATGTAGAATTTATTCAGGCACTTCATTTTAATGATCATTGTAGCATAGGAATACATAATAAAATACAGTATTGTTTTGAGGTAATGAAACGACTCTATAACAAATGAATAAAAAATATTCTGAGAAATAAAACGTTTTAAGAAAAGAAAATTTCTCGTATATGTGGATAAAGTATATGATGGTATCATAATATAACACAAGCGCTGGATTTATTTCTGTTTGGCTTCGGTGTAGGTTTTGCGGCATCTGTCAGCATTGGTTCGTCTGCTAGTAATATGGAAGGTTTATCCGCTGGTGATGGATCATCCATTCCAATGTTGGATTTATTATCAATTGCTTTCAGTATAATGCATTCTAACGTTCTTCCGGTAACTTTGAACAATGAATAAGGGGAAAATACGTATTCTTCCTCATCTTTAAAATGTGAAATTGCTGCAATGTTTCTAACTTGTTTACATCCGGCAGGAATGTGAATTTCGAATAATACTGAGCCGAATTTTTTGGCAGCAGTCTTAGATTTGGATGTTGATGTGAATCCGGGAAATCGAAAAACCGTATTAGTCTTGAAATGTTCCTTCTGCTTGTTAGTCAACCGCATACAACGATAGACAACACATTCGTTAAGTGGAGGTTTGTAGTTTATTTGAAAAGTAGCTCTGCGAATTAACGGCATCAGTTTAACAAGTATATGCCCTGCATCGTTTGCCAGTTGCTTATTTACGAACGCGTAAAAGGACTGATTACCATATTCAAGATCAGAGGTATACGTACGAATCACATCGTGTTCCTCCGGTTCGTCTGCGATAGCTTTGTGTACCAAATGAGTGTTACCATAATTGAAAGGTAAAGATTTTAAGGAATTAATTACATCGTACTTCGCTGGATGTCGTACTGTTTGATCATAGTGCTTCAAAAACTCACTATGATAGAATTGCTTTTGTGAAACAAATGGTATTTCAATAAAGAATCGATCCTCTCGAAGATTGGACATGTATTTCTAAAAATGATGCAATATGAGTCATATGTACATACGCAGATATTACTCGTTCTTTTTGAATTAGCTGACCCTCTTCTGAAAGATGGCGAGATATGTGATTTCGCTTCGAAACTGTGAGAATTGGAATCCGGAAGTTCTGGAATTCATTAAGCTTACGAAGGGGAGATGTTTTCAAATTCGTATAACTGACAACGCGGGTAGATCTGATTTCCGATTGTACAACATCATGGAGTAAGATAGTTCCTCATGTCACAAGGGCATTGAACTGAGTGTCAACCGCAAACGACAAAATATGTTGTAAGGTGGCGAACAAATTGATTCGAATAACCATCTCATCACTCATCTCTATTCATGCGTTTAAGCTTATGGGTTACGAATCGATTTGGTCAGTGGGTGAGGACATTCGGAGCTCCGACCATACTTGTGCGACTGTGCACTGGTGACGATCCTAGACGAACTAACACGGTCATTGCTATGTTTTGGAGGTGAACTAATACTCTGAAAAACTCAAATTCACTTCGAAGGGACCTTACGCAGACCAGTGCATGACTATAATAATTGTAAGCAGGTGGACCATCTTGAGCAATAACATGATTGCACAAGCGAAGGATTACAATGCACGAATCTATTTAGGATACGGACTTGGTCACCTTAGGATATATTACTAGTGATGAACTAAATGTCTTCTGATGTAACCCTTTCGCTGTCGGAAGGAATTCTGAGCTAACGCGAATGATGAATTTATGATGTCACTGAGGAAAATTTACTGTCAGGGTCTGAAGGTCGCATTTTGAAATATTAAAAGAAAGAGTTACTTTACCTGTGATATCAGAAATAATAAAACGTGTATCGATAAATAGCCGAGCAGAGCAGAAACTTGGAAAAAAATTCCACGTTGTAAATTCATTTCATGATAAGTTGATAAGACTATTGTCGTTTTCTCTTTTCGTTCCTACTGTACTTTTTCGCCGAAGTTTTATTGTATCAGAAATATATTGCGAGTATGTTGGTTAAATCTTCTACCGTCTCAGATTATTTTTTAAAGGCCTCTTTAAATCGATTGTTGGCCTTGTTACGTAGAATATTCGAAAATTGTGTAGTCAATCGGTGAAACTTTAACATACATTATGGAATAGCAGTAAATCAAGAGACAATATGCATAACACTAATAGATCCTCTTCTCAGTGCAATTATTTTCATCCGCAACGATATTTTCGGATTTCAAAGGCATTGGAGATTTGTCCAAAGTTAATCTGAGTATCAGCAATAACTTATTTGACTTTGAGCTAAGAAGCAAAAGAATTTTGCGAAAAACTTATCATTCTGAGTTATTACGATAACAGCTTGTCTTCAGAAAAAAAAATCATATGAATAATCTCCAGTGTATTTTAAACAAGCTCTACTTGTTAACAAGACTATTTTAATGAATTCTTGAAAATTGCCAGTGCATAGTCGACGATAAAGACGATAAGAATATTGGATTAATTCCCGATGATCTGGAAGATTAGTACACAAACTACGACAGCATTTCAGGGTGGTGTATTGACCATGGTCGATTCAGGAACAGTCACCGATACTATTCATCAAGAAAACAATCGATCATAAACATTCTTCTCCGACAATGCATATACTAGTCCTATTGCATCACTCGCATCAGTGTCAAACTTGTTGATTCATGTTTGTCACAGCTATTCTCTATGTTGCCTTGCGACAACACATTGAAACAGGTTTAGGCGGCGAAAACGAGATTCAACTGCCCACTCATTGGTCGTCACAAGGCTAGCATCATCGGACGAACAAGTGCTGCCAAATATGATCCATCTTCCAAGCACTCTCTCGGCTCATTGGCAAACCAACTGTTCATTCAACAAATCATTCGTGACAAGTTTCGAAACTACACGATCTTAACAATTGCACATCGACTGAACACCATCATAGACAATGATCGTATTGTGATAATGAACAACGGAATCGTCACCAACTATGGAATACCACAACAATTATTATCACATATAGATGAAACTCAAGAAGAAGAAGAAACGGACACATGTCTTTAGTTTCGCTAAAATGACATGCAGAATCTTCGCTTTTTTCTTTTCACACTGGATGATACGTAATTATCAGAAAACCGGCCTCCTCTGAGTCAGTCAGAAGGAAATATCTTAATTACAAGAAAAATATAGAAAGCTTATTTGAGTACAAATGTTCCAAGAATTATTTTTGAAATAACAGCGAGTCGGATAAGTTTCAGACATACAATTTTGTGACCAAGCGTGAAAAATTTCAATTTATTATGGCGAGATGAACTGCACTGTCTTCTTTTCCTGTTCATTGCCTAATAAAAATAACTGTAATCCGTATACTGAACAACCCACGAAATTACACGAGAGATCGTGACTGTATCTCTGTCTTTCTGCAATAATAATAACAGCTAATACCGTTCTACGAATCTGGCATTCTATAATTGAGTATGTTTTTGGCAGAAGAAGTGACGCTCTATAAATTGCAGTTCTCGTTTTATGATTAGCTTGTTTCTTGTGTCAGAAAAAGATTCTTCTGGGAGTGATCATGCTTTAGACCTAAACATTCTTATCTGTTTTGAACATCTTAAAAATTTGAATACTTCTCTCATATTTCCCTGTATGATTCTCTTTTAGTGTGTACATTCCAGTTATAGATTTATCATACAGTGCGTAACACTACAATGTCTTCGGCATTCGACTTCGTAAATACTTCTCAAGCAAATTATATCAAATTCGGAATATTACTTACTGTGCAAGTTCCCTCCGTCATTAGCTTTCTGTGGATATTTCGTCAGTTCGCTCGTAAACATCACCTTCTCAAACAAAATCATCATCACGTCATTCTTCTTCTTTTGATCAATTCATTTCTTTTCGTTACTATTCCATTACCTTTCACCCAAGCGTTCCTCTTCCGATCGTATGTTTACCCTTCGACGCAATTCTTCTGTTCAATGTGGATATGTATTCAGTATTCATTGAACATTGCCAATCTTTTTCTCATGGCATTTGCAAGTATTGAACGTCATTGGCTGATCTTCTATCCTAAATTCATTGACAATCGGCGACGAAAATTTCTTTTTCACTACTGTCCACTTGCATTTTGTTTTTTCTATCCGTTTATGTTCTATGTTTCAGCAATATTTATTCATCAATGTCAACCTTACTATGATTACAATGTGTTGACATGCCTGTGGCCTTGTTATTTTCTGAATCGAATATGGGCTTCTGTCGATCAATATTTCAACACTTATGCACCGCTGCTTTCTATCCCGATATTTTGTTCAGCACTTTATCTCCGAGTTTTCATTCAAAAACGTACGATGAAACAACAAGCATTCAAATGGTGTCGAGATAAAAAGATGATTTTACAACTATGGGCTATCTCGAGTTTGTATTTAGCTGTGTGGATGCCAATGCAATTATGTATATTTATCAACGTCTATTGGGATCCACTGTTTCTATTACAGGCACAAATCGATTATATGTATTTATTGCCTTATTTCTTGCATTTAATCTATCCTTTCTTTCTATTGATTATTTTGAAAAAAGACATGATAAAAACCTCTCATAATACCATTACTATAATGCCAATATCAGCTCTAGATCACAACATAGGTGGAGACAAATCGGTGCGAACAAAAGGCCGTATGGAGACAGTAATGTAAATCAAATGACAATGACTACTGAGTGTTGTTCGTATAAAAACTGTATTTGTGAAAATAAAATCAATTTGTTACCTGTAATATCTTAGAACAAGATTCGAGTTGTTAATCTCCGAATTTTGATTGTATTCGCTCTAAATGAAGTTTGATGAACTGTATCCACTCTAATTATCATTGATTTTGAATCGTTGATGAACACAAAGTGTGGATTACTTCTTTGTTTATTTGATTTCTATTGAGAATTGGAAAGACAAATTCATTCGTCATGATCACTTCGGAGGTATTACATTTTGCTAACCAAAAGATTTGAATGGAAATGTGCTACCCACTTTCAAATAATTCTTATTTTCTCGATCTATGATTTCATCAAATACAGCCTATCACCATTACAACCGATATTTTCTATTACTTTTCAGAGGATTCGATTGTATTTAGATAAGAACATCTAACATTCGATTAGGTTTGCTTGAGAAACTTCGAAAGCTTGAACATACTGTTGAAGTCAAATTATTCGTCATCCTTTTATCACCAGTGAATGCGATTTACAAACACCATAATGATTATTTTTTTCTCTTATATTATTTGGTCATTGTCTGAAGAGTCCTCGCCAAAGCGAATTTTGAAATTATTCGATCTATCATCACTATCAAACTCTATTTCAATTTTCAAGCGGCATTTTCACTCGTTTTTGTTTATATTTTGTATCTTATTGTTCTACATCTCATCTTTACACAAACGAAACGTCATTTGTTCAAAAGCACTACTCGATATGAGGGTTGCTCTCAATCATTTCACTGACCATCGGCAACAAGTCAGTCAGCAACTTGATGAAATTCAAATGACACGAGATCTTTTCCGTCAAACACTCACAGAGCATACCAATAGCTCATGAGATCATGCACTCATCAGAAAAACAGCAGAAGAAGCAAGACAACAGGTGTAGAAACATACAAACGTGCTCACATCCGGAATAGAGAAGAAATAAAATGAATTAACAGAATAATTGCGAGAGAATCGAACAGAAAATGACTATGTGCGGAAGAAGATCTTCAGCAATGAAGCCAACAATTGACTCCAATTAATGAAGAGTTAGTAAAACCATCAAACATCAAAGTAAAACAAAGTTCAACACCATTGATAACAATGATCAATGTTGAGATATTTAGTAAATTGGAATATTCGATGAGGATGAGGATAAGATCTTTCTTCATCGCCAAGTGATTCTCTTACAGATTCAAGTTTTCGTAAAATATCATTTTACTTTTTATAGACATGTTAAATATCCCAAGTATCAATGTAAATACAAAGTGGCTACATAATGGTATCACCGTGGCTGAAGGTAATAGTCAAAGCAATGGATTTAATCAATTAAATAACCCACATGGTATGTGCATTGACGATAATCAGGTTATCTATGTTGCTGACTTTCGTAATCACCGTATTATGGAACGGAAGAAAGGTGCGCCTAGTGATCGGATAGTTGCGGGTGGCAATGATGCAGGAAATCGAAATGACTAAATGAAATGTTCAACGGACGGTCTTGTCGAAGGAAAGACAGATTCATTGATTATAAGTGACAGTGGTAATAGAAGAATAATGCGATGGCCTCGTCAGAATGGCAAAGGTGGACAAGTGATTATTTGTGATGTGAGATCGAATGGAATGGCAATGGATAGCGAAGGATATCTGTATGTTTCCGACTATGAGAAACATGAAGTTCGACGATGGAAGATTGGTGATTGAAGTGGAGGAGTCGTGGCAGGTGGAAATGGAAAAGGAAATCTACTTGATCAACTGAATGGATCCGGTGGTGTGTTTGTGGACAATGATAATCATCGAGTAATGAAATGGATGAAAGGTGCACGAGAACTTATTGTTCTTGCAGATGGCAGAGGTAGAGGAAGTAGTTTGTCGCAGCTGTCTTATCCTTGGGGAATTGTCGTTGATCAATTAGGAAGTGTTTATGCGGCAGATCTTCTGAATCATCGAATAGTACGATGGTGTGCGGTTGTTGATGGAAATGGACAAAGACAAGGAACAAATCAATTGAGTTGGTCTACAAGTTTGTTTTTCAGCGAGGAAAATAATTTATATGTAACCAGTTCTGATGGTCATCGAATCCAAAAGTTTAATGTTGATGTGAAATAATTTTTTGCTCATCGTTCACCTATTGTCAATTGATAAGATGAGATTCATATCTACCTAATTAGTGATCGATATGCTTCATTATCTCTTTTATCAAACTATCTGCTAAACAGAAAAAGTCAAACTAACTGAGAACTGAAAGCCCAACGTTGTTGATGTATTAAAATCAAACCAGACACGCAAAATATGTTTCAAAGTTGAGACAAATAGTTGAAAGTTGTACAAACTATCAGTATTAACTTGGTCTATCCAATCACAAGATTTCAAATCTATAACTACTTCCATCATTGATTTTGCAGTCGAGTGAAAGTTTTGAGACACACTTCGCCTATACTATGGTAAAATAATTTGCTCTAAATGTGACAAAACTAATCAAAATGTATTTTGCACCTCTTTTGTTAATTTCTTAGTAAAAAAAGTAATATTATCATTTGTGTATTGAACTCATCGCCACGTAGACAAAAGAATACATTTAGTTCAAAGAAAAATAGTTCATTTTGAAACAGTTAATGTAGATTCTCAGTAAATTTCGATTTTCTTATGGGTTTCATCATACTTAACTCTTGTGAAGTTTCACAAAAGTTTTACTCGGCAATCTTGATTTACTCTCTCGACCATCAATGAAAGTAGGCATATGGTTAAAAATTTTCCATTTAATAGTTCTATAGTTACGGTCAACAAAATGTACATCTTCGGAAAAGAATTTCTTTTCAATATATGGGGAAACGAGAAAATTTTGTTTGTATTTTTTTCTAAATATCAAAAGTCTACAATAAATGAATAAACGAATGCACATCACACTAGAATGATATTTTCAAATTTTGTTTTCAAAAGATAAACTAATGACGAAAAAAAGACCGAGTTTTATCCAAACATATTTTGTTTAATTTTTTCAATTATTATCGAACATTGCACGTTTTGTCTTTTTCAATTGTTGAGAATGATTTCCTTTGTGAGGATTTGTTTATGTACCACGGATGAATATCAGTAGAGAGATTCGTAGTGTGATAATAAGAGCATCATTGCAGATGGAAAAAGTGAATTGCGTCCCTTTTACAGCGGAGTACGTCAGCTGGTATATGTTAAGGAAAAAAATATATATGCCTGTAGATTCTGTCATTATCCTTGATTATTTACGAATTAACCAAAATTATTTTGCAAAGAGTTTATCAGATAACTTTAAGAAAAACTTAACAGTCAAGCGGTTAATCGTGCTTGGTTTTTGTTTATATATATATATATATATATAATAACCACATGGCCACCTAATTGTCTAGCGAAAAAAGTTATGCTTCAACAGGACGTAGAATATTCGAAATATCATTCTATTACCTTGAATAGAGTAATACTATTTGTATCACAGTATTTTTTTTCCTTCTCTCTCTATCCGTACGTCATTCGGATTATATACACTTTGATTGACATCTCGATCGTTCATTTTTATCTATATTTGAAAAGTTGATTTTACAGTACATCGATTACTGATCAACGGTGTGACCTGAAATAAACATATTACTGATCGTTTAGACGCACATCAAACACGTTGTCAAATAACCTATTCAGGTGCTGACACATTCCGGATTAAATGTCCCAAAACGATTATTGTATGATATTTTTTGAGTAATTGCTATAACGCTATCATTTACATTACTCTTCTCGTGAAAGTTAAACACGACATATAAGTAATACGATTAATTTTAAACTTTAGCGAGATAAAATCATAGCATAATGGCTTTGCATCAAATCAAAGAACATCTAAACAGCTAATCCTTGATAAGCATAAATGGAGCATATGCATTTCTGTATTTTATTCTGATAGTCTGGATTAGAATGGCTCATTTTTTTCTATCGAAAATTTGATTATTGTTGACAGTTATAATCTTTCATAATCAGATCGAAAATTTTTGTCTGTTAAAACTTGTTTTGACCAATGAATTTGTTGAATACATAATCGAATATCAAAAATGACTAACGAAGAAAATTAATCGAAATTCGTTCTCTCTCTTCTTAATTTATATCGACAAAATATGGACGATGATCAATTTTCTATATTATATACTTGTGCAAGGTTATCCTACGTAGTGGTCAATGTCGATTTTTGTTGTCGGCGTATTTTAAGGTTCGTATGTAGTTCTTCTTCCGTCGTTTCCGATCAGTATATCACGACGAAGCGCCGTATGAATGAAAAAATACGACAAATGTCTTCATGCTAATTAATCGATTTTATCAAATGTTGACAGTTGCACAATAACAAAAATAACCTACTATTCAACTATGCTCTCACAGTACAAAGCCCTAGGATGACTGATCAAATGCACAATCTATTATTCTCTGAAATTGCGAAAATATTCAAATTTGTCTTCGGGGGAAAAAGAAAAATGAAGGTTTGCCTTTGACATAGGTGAAACAAATACCACTGTCACTTTCTGTAATTTAACCCGTCCAAGGTTACTTCTTACCCCTCGCCGAACGGTGAATATAAATTAACGGTTCGATTGCAGAGATTTCACACAAATATCTTATCTCTGATCGCTCGACAACTATACCGATAAATGTGCAAGCTTAGTCAAAAAATGGTTTCAGTGATGCTGTTATTATTAGCGGTATTAGTATTCTTCGGAGAAGAAGGTGTACAATCTGCTGCAATTTCAAAACGAGAAATCGATCGATCCCTTCGTCGCTTATTTATCAATCGTGATACTGATATTGTTGACGATAATAACAATGTTATTGGCGTTGTCGGTGGCGTTCTTGATGATAAAAATGATGAAGGGATTGAAAAATGTGCTGAAGCTGGAACATCTTGTGGCCGTCGTCACAATGGTCAATTTGTTTCTCTTGCCGACTGTTGTAATACGTGTATTCGTGTTAATAACAAATATCGATGTAGTTAAAGCTGGTACGTTAACACTGTCTTCGTTGATACCCTATAAGTTCTTTCTTTTTTGTAGCAAATACAACGAGATGAATAAAGATATGCAACAATAACAATACAGCACTGCATTGAACTATTATTGACATAATCATATTTGCTTGTTCACTTTTCGCTTTTCATCCTTTTCAAAATTTCTTATTAGAATAAAACATTATTAGAAATAGAACGTAAATTTTTGTATACACCCAACATTGAAAACTTTCGATTTTTGTGTCGTTGGTGTTTTGTCGTCAAACGTAACATGCTTTTAAATGAGATTTTTAGAGCATAATTTCGACTTCGAATGGTTACATGGGATTTCAACAACAAGATTTTTCTTTGATTAATTATAATAATCTCAATGGGTTGCCGAAGACAAAGAGGCATAGTACAGACAGGAGTAATCGTATCTTTTCTTCGAGTGAACTCGATGGTCTTAAAGAGTGTTTTCAATTTTGACACGATCACGGTACGTAGTGTAGTGGCCATAAAGCAGAATTCGATACATTAATATCATTTTCATTTGATATCGATTAAATCCATGACAAGGATTTGTTCTGTAAAGAGATGAACAATGTTGTCTCTTTACTGCAGATGTATAATT
>CAJNOJ010000161.1:78144-243971 GCA_905250025.1 Adineta ricciae | reverse complement strand
TACATCATTGCACTATTTTCGCCTATCAAAAATTCGAAAACAAATAATAACGTCATTTTTAACAGTCAACTACCATGAACGCAAGCACGGCAAGATTGAATCATCAGTTATATGAATAGTTACTAGTTGCTTTCGTTTCTTTTTTTTGTTTCAATTACAGAACTGCGAGATACGTCGCATAAGCAACCAGTCGAGCTTTTATCAACTTCGGTCATCTTTTCTCATCATCATTGTTGAGAGAAAACAACAAAGAAGTAGTCTTCAATTTTGTATCTATTAAATGCATTAGACAAAAATAAATGAAGCACGAGCAAATCGTTTAAATAAATGAAATCTATCACTGCTTATGAAGACATCACTGTAGATGAATTAGTTTTACATTTTGCCGATTAGACTAAAGTTTCATAGAAGAATGCACAAATCCATTAACTAGTCATTAAGAGCGTGATTCTAATCGAGGTCAACAGATAACTTCAAACGATAAGAATGTGAAGAGATATAGAGAGATATTGAATCGAAATAGGCCAATTATTGTTTTACTCATTAGTACTGCTCCAATTCGATTCATCAGCGCACACTCACGAAAAGTTCATTTTCGAGTACCGGCGATCTTATCTGTCAAAAAAAAGAAAAACACTAGTTATGATGCATACGGCAGACTATGACGAAATTAGCGATGATCAGATGAGACAAGATGACAATTACGAAAAAAAATCACACTTCAGTCATGAATCTAGACAATAGTGACAAATAATTGTTTGTCGGTAAATTTTCACCCAGTTATATTACAATGTTATTTCAAAGATAACGATCAATATGTCGGCCCGCATACAAATGATATGATACAATCGTGTATCACATTCGAATGCGGTGTTTTTCTCGAAAAACTACTATGTAACTTTCTTCCATTCTCATCTCGAAACGATGAATGGTCGTGTCTTTCTTAATTTATACCAAATAGAATTCATCAATTACATGCGACCAATAACAAGTGCGTGACAAATATCGATACATTCGAATTCACGTTTGAACTCAATCAAATAACATTAGAAAAAGATAAACATTAACGCAGCAGATGAATACGTCAGGGTTTTCGTTTCGAAAAACTCGACAAGATTCAAATAACGATGTGAATGATCATTGACTTTTGACAGGCAAACGACGTCGTGATTAAATCGAAGATGAATTCATTGAAAACTAATGAATATCTCCTTTCGAAAATCATGATTTAATTCGATTACAAGTGAGAAGATAATATGCAAATTCACCTAGACGTGCTCAACTAGAGTTTTCAGACAAATTCGAAATATATTTTTAGTTTAAAACTTTCAAAGTAAACGTTGTTTGATTAAAAAATAAATCACATAAGAGAGAAATAAATATACTACGCGGATGTGCTTTCCTCGGGATTATCGAGTATGTTCAACATTTTCATAATTAGTAATTTGATATTTTTTGTTGCGTCGCCGGCGTCAGGAAGGTAAACTTTGTCTCGATCGATCGGTGCTTTTGTTTTAGTTTTGCCTTTTTGCGGTTGCTTTTGTTCTTCTTCGTTTTCATCTTGATTACTAGAATAGCGAAATGTAATGATTTCGGGGAAGTTCTTTCGACTGGTAATTTTGGTTATTGTCTGCAATGGACGACGTGAGACAAGATTCGCCATGGTTTTATGCTCAGGTAATTTTCGTAGGATGTATAGATGAGTAGATGAAACCAAGAGGAAACTTAAGAAGATGAAACAGCAAGAATATTGGAGGAACATGGAGATTTGTTTGGTTTTTTTTACCTTGGATGTGTTCGATTGTTTTCATCAATGTGCTCGCATTCATATTTATGTATAAGATCACTGCGACGGAACCATGATTCGATATCGACGAGTTCAGGCGCATCTTTTACTGTGGATGAGGATGCAAGTTCTAAGTAATTGGCAAAAAACGGGGATAGAATGAGAGAACGATATTAGGAGTGGTGTTTTACCGTCTTCATTGTCGCTATCAAGGGAGAATACAGATGATGCATTGGGCTGGCGATAGAGTTTATCGACTTTGTCTTGTTTACTAACATGCCTAAAGGGAAAAAAAGAAATGAATAGATAAACTGAAAAGGAAATGAATGATGAGGAACCTTGGCTCGGCTTGGGCTGGGTCAGTCGATGAGGTTTGGACGATATAATCTTTCACTTTATCCTTAACTTCTAAAGATTTGGTCTTTACAGCGCTTGATATCATATTCAGTAGTAAAGTTGTCTAAAATGATCAAAAAAAAGATGTTTTATCATCTTCTCCAACAATGAATATTTTACTTGAGTGTTAATGACAGGTAATTTCTCTACAATATTTTGTTTGATCGCTGTTCCAATAGCTAATGGGTCAAGCACCGATGTTGCTTGTGTTGGTTTGTTCGCTTGTTTCGCTTTCGTGATCATCGCTGGATCTTCAATTGCTTTTGCAAGAGCTATTTGCAAAGAAAGACATTGGGGAATTCGTCAAATACACAAACTTACCTCTATAACCGCCAGACGCAATACTAATGTACTTCGTATTACGCTGAAGAAAGTACGCGACAACCATACGAACATATTTGTCTTCTTCTTCACGACCAGAGCCCATAAAACACAAGTGTTCACCGCCAGCATTGGAACCTGAGTAGAAATGTAATGATATCATCAGCTGAAAACAAGATTTTACCACTTTCAATGGATTGTTTTTGTGCTGCGAGAAGTGCATCGACGGTTCCGGCGAATTCTTTCGGATCTTCTAGCAACTACAAAGATTTGATTCGCGATGAATTTCTCAGATGAGAATAAATCTTACAAGATTCGCATCGAGGTGAAACGCAGTGTAAAGATGTTTAGAATTGTATTGCTCTGCTGGTCGACAATCGACAATGAAGTATCTAACACCGGCTGTCTGCAAACAATCGATTTCTTCGATTCAGATAGAAAGACAAATGAGATATGAACATACTCCGCCGAGTTGGTTTGCTTGGAGTAATTCTTGCACTGACACAGGTAAACATAATGCTTGATAAATCGAACATGCTTTCTGAGAAACATTTGAATCTGTTTCACTGAATAAACATGAATAGAATTCCTGCAAACAAGCATGAAATGAATGCAAATTTCATGAAGGGAACTACTTTTCGAAACGATTGGGGTGTATTGGAAGCATAGTGGTTAGCCAGTGAACAGAAATCTTCTAAATCAGCAACTTCCAAATTAGCTAGTGCTTTCGAAAGAAATTCTATAAAAACACACGAATATTAATTTGCGACATTTGATCAAATAGTTTACCGATAATTTCCTGTTTGTCTTTATCGCCTATTTCAAGCACTTGTTCTCTGTAATGAGTTGCATTCTGAAAGATTTGACCAAAATTCATTCTCTTTCTTACTTTGCAGATATAAGCAACACAAGTGCAAGAAAAAAAGCAAAGAATTGATCGGCATGTTGAAAATATCGATCCCAAAGAGGAAGTATAGCGTTGGATGAACATGAACCAGCATAGAGACTTCGAATCTATGGAACAGAACCTAAATGACTATGATCTAAACAATGTCAAAAGCCATACCCAAGCATGTGCGTATAAATCTGGTGTGATTTTTCTCGTATCAAAAAAACTACACAATTCTGGATCGTGATAGAGTAGTAACAAACGAAACAGATGATAAGACATGCCATCCGCATCACAATACCTTCAAGAGATGGAGAAATGGAAGTGGAATTTTGACGCAAAACAAGTTTTCCTACCGAGGAATGTAAAGATCGCGTATTTTAACGAAAATTGCGTAAAGTTCAGCACGATCTTTATACTCAAGAGCAATCAGTGGTTTAAGTAAATCAATCCAACCGTTTCCTTTTTCGTACGTTTCATTACTAGAACACTTGATTGAAAAAGGACAAATATCCAAGGGATGACCTACTTTTTTTTACAATAGAAAGTAATTACTGCTTCGATGTCACTCATTTTCGATGCAGCCACATCTTGATTGATGTTTGATGTTCCTAGAAAAGTTAACTTGAAAACTAATCTCGATTCTATTCCATCCTGAGTACTTACGAACTATGCGTAAAACATCTTCACGTATTAAATTTTGTTCAGGTAAATCAAATACATCACTATCAACATAATTATATTCGTTAACATCATCTATATCTAAACAAGTCTAAACCAGAGCACACAACAAATAGAATCTTCTCGAATTTCGAATAAGATTACCTTCCAAACAGGTAAACGTAGATCATCGGTTAATGTTCGGCATTTTCCAATATTTCGAATGGCTCCTAGATCACATCCACGTTCCAATGCTGAGCGTAGTTCATTAATCCAGGAGTTTTTCTCCTCTGTTTGAAAAACTTCATTGTCATTTCCATTCACGGTGGCTTCGTCCTCGGCTTCGAAGACGTCCTTATTGTCATCAGACATAATCTAAAACCAAACTTAAGAAAAACAGTTAGATATTGGTAAAATTTCTCTTTGGAATCATTTGCTAGCTTTATTCATCATATAAAGAAACTGTACAAGACACACAAATCGATGAGATTACGAATCATCAGCCAAATCAAATTGTCGGAATTTGTCACAGTCGTAGAATTTTGCTCGTACCACCCGACCAGCAAAATATCGTCCGTTCATATCGACGACAGCTAAAATTTAAGGATAATAATAACAATTAGAATTCACCGATCTTTGCTCAGACATGTATTTTTGGCTCTATGATATGGAATCATAAATTTGTATCATACCTATCATTTAAGTCATCATAGCAAAGACTTCCCTCAAATGGGATTCGAACATCGTACCGAACAGTTCCCTTCGATCGGAACCATTCAACTAGATCTGAGACTATCGACATACCTTTGACAGCGGATTCGACTCGTTTAAATTCAACAAATATTCGAACAGCTTCCTCAGCAGGCGCATCTGGAATCTAAAACAAAATCATTTTTCAACATACATCTTTCGTCATGTTCACATACCTCGTATATAAGACATTTTTCTACTTCACCATATTTTTGACATTCTTCTTTCGTTTCACCTGAAACAAACATGGTCATCGATGTGAAATGCATTTGTTCCCACTTACTGTCAAGTAAATCGTCAACTTCACCAGGTCCGACCATGTTCTTAAATATAGAATTTTAATAAATTCTTTCTGTCTCTCTTTCTTGCAGAAAATCGACATACTTTGAGTAGAACAACTTTCGTTGCACCTCTCAGTTCGGTAGAAAGGTCAACGCCTGAATCGGCTTTCGGAGTAATGATGGAAGGTGGAAGTAATGATGGTGGTGGGGCAGGTAGAACAAAATCTGAAGAAATTGATGAGCAATTGTCAATCGACAAGATGAGATTACCTTTCATGGGTGGTTCCTTTTCTAGGACGATTTTGCCACCACGTTTGCTGGTTTTTTCCACACTCAACGCAGAGCTGATGCCTTGTTGAGATTTACCAAGACCTTGCCCTTCTCGATAACCCATTTTTGCCATCATCTTAGCAACGGCGGCGGCACTAACGAAAGGAAAATGAAAATTGAGTATGAGTATACATCATATTAAATATTATTTACCCTTTCACCGACCCAAGACCAAGTGTAGATGTGACGCTTTCTGTTTCCATATCTTCTGCACGTTCATTCGAATCGAACGGTGGTATAGATGAGTAATCATCTTTCATATCTAATATAAACATGTCTCAAAATCTTCGATGACTAACGAGATCTACCTGATTCATTTTGACTATTACTGCTCGCCCGCTTATCCTCTTCAATTAAGGATGGTGGCGGCGCAAAAACATTTCCCTTCCGTACTGGTCGATCATTTGACTCTCGATTCAAATTCTCGTTATCTTCATTGTCATAATCATCATCATATAATCCTTTTGGTTCACTTTCCTCTTTTCGTTGTCGTTCTAGCTCTCGATCACGTTGATATTCTTCCCGTTTCCGTTGTTCTTTCAATTTTTCATAATCATTCGGCTTCAACGGATCGTACTCATCTGTATAACCGAATACAGACATATTCGATGTAATATTCTGTATTAACGCCGTTACTGACGATGACGGTTCACTGGTATCCTTAGGTTGAGAATTACTATCACGAACCTCCATCTATGAAGAAAAAAGGAGAATGTCAATGATATAACGTCGAGATGAACAACAAACTTTGCCGGTGAGACTATTGAATGTAACTTCAGCATTGGGATGACGTGGTAATGGTGCTGCTCGTTTTTTCCGTAGATCGGCAACTGGCGCTACTACATTTTTATGTGCATCTTTCTACAAAAGTATAGCATGGAAGTAGCATCGAAAAAGAATCGATGTTACTTTGAGTTGTTGCTGTTGTTGATGAAATTTCTTCGCATGAATTGAACCATGCAATAACTTTATCGACTCTGACCATCCTCCAGTCGATCCTACAGATAAAATCAGTCAAATCTCTGAATTTATTTATGTTTTTGTTCTTACCTTTCGTACCGCTTTCCTTATTTGGCTCTGATATATCAATATCATCGTAGAGTGACATTCTTGTTCAATAATCTTATTGAAGACGATGATATATTTGAAAGATAAATATGAAGTAGCAGCTGATTGGTCCAAATCGAGATCAATCAGCGAGACATATTTTTAAAGGCACGTAACATCACAAATTTCTTTATTTTAGAAGAAAATAATCGGACAAAATTTCATCCTTCACACTTCGATAATTTACTCAAATTCGAATCATAGAATCAGTGGCGTCACCTATAACAATTTTGAATATATACATAATTTTATTCATATATTTCTGTCATTATGGAAATTACTTTGATCTTGTATATTAAATCAAGTAGATTTGCAACGAAAATCGTGTAGTATGTAAGTTATTACTTTTCTCTCCAGACAATTTCCGATTAAATCAAGACCATATAATCAAAGTTAGAGTCAAATTGCTAGATCGGCATTCTGCATTACATTCTCCAAGCGCAAAGATTTGCTAATCTAGTTTTAAGAAATTGATCCTCCCTTGATATCATCTTCTAATCCAAATCTGTCGGACTTATCTTTCATGCATCGTTAACATAAAATCCGTCTTTTCACCCTCATTCGCCAAAGAAAAAGAACGCACAGCATTCTGTAGTATCTCAAATAACAATAATTTGTCAATCTTTATTGTGTATGGCTAATCAATATTGATTGAATCAATTCGAGACAATAAATTTACCTTCATGTTAAGTTTTTCGATGCATCCAATGGGAATATCGATTTAATCATTTCTTATTGGATCATGCTCATCTCATCCTTAGAACTGAATGATTCATTCGATGAGTATGTTCTTCCCTTCTCATCATCATAAGATAGTCAAATCATTCTCGATCAATCAATCATCTTTGCTCGTATCGGTAAGTCATAGTGAAAATCATTCTTCACCTCTTTCTTCAGTCAATATTTATTCAAACAATACATCCAATATGATTATTGATTCGTTTATCTGATTTACGACACTTTCTTTCGAATACTTTCAAGTATACGAAAAACTGACTCTTGTTCTTTGTTCCTCTATTGAAATAACTCAAACACAGTAAATGTCTATTGTGTATGTGTGGAGATTCGATTTCATTTACAGAAGATCGAATGCATGAAGTATATGTTTGGAGAAATGCCAGCTACGCATGAAAGACAACATCAGCTGGTGAAAACAACTTTTCATTCCTTTTTCTTTCCCACATCGTGTTCTCATGAAGAAAAAGAAAACGAAACCCATCCGAACAACAAAACGTCGACTATCTCTACATTTGTCAGTTCGGTTTTTTTCAGTAAGATGTGCTTGATTGAGATCTTAATCTCTGCCGTTCTCTCTCTCTCTCTTCTCATCTTCCCTTACATATGATTATTGTGACGCTTCGTGCATACATAAACACACAACGAAGAATCCAAATCAATTCATTGTACACGTCTTGACTTTGAATTTCGCATTTATTTTAGATTCATGTAGCTGAATGGATCGTATGATTTTCTATTTTATTTTCATTCTTACTTCATTTCAATGCTGTCAAGCAAGTAGTAACAATAAGAATAATAATAACATTGCTTACAATATTCCTGATCCCGGTAGGACATTTAGTTGATGTTTCTGTTTGTGAGTAATCGTTGTTTTAGATTGTACTGGAGTATTTAATCTATGTACAGATGTTGATAAGGAACGACTTGGTCGTCAAGCGATTAAGGCAATTCATGAACAAATGGATGATGATAAAGATGGACTGATCGAAGCATCGGAGAGTCGTGATGTAAAAGGGAGAATTTGAAAAGAAAAGTTCTTTATGTTAGAGTTTTAGTTTATTCATGAAGAACTGGAGTCTAAAACTGATTCTGTTCGACATCGTCGATTTCAAAAAGCGGATCTACAAATCACCATTGAAGACTTATGGACACAATGGAAGGGCAATCCTGGTTTGTTGTAAACTGTCATTGAAATCAAATATGATAACCTTCGATTTTTAGTTTATAATTGGACTAATGATGACGTTGTTCATTGGCTTGTGAATCATGTTCAACTTTCGATTTACGCGGAATACTTTCGTCGAAATCAAATCGATGGTCGAATGATACCAAGGTAAACTCTCCATCGTTTTGCTCGTCAATTTTTCTCAACTTTCTGTCGATATATTTTAGATTAGCAGCGAATGAAAAACAGTATCTGTCAACAATTATGCAAATACGTGATCCCCGACATAAACGTCGTCTGATAATCAAAGCGACGGATATTGTTCTATTCGGTCCACCACGACGTACCCATAATTTCATTAAAGATATGATTCTCATATGTGCTTTGCTGATATCGATTGCTGCTTGCCTGTATGCATTCATTCGGCATCGAAAAACACAAGAAAGTATGCATGTGATGATGAAAGAATTGGAAACGTTACAACAAGCTGAAGGCGATTTAATTGCTGTAACGGGAAAGTACGAGTGAATGAAAAATCGATAATTGTCTTCATAAAAAGCTCGTCTATGCATAGGATGAAAGCAATGGAGAATGAATTACAAGACAAAGCGAAAGTTGATCGAGGATTACTAAATTCTTGGTTTGTTGAAGTACAACGAACGAAAGTAAACAGAACAACATACTTGACGAATGTCGAGAAGATTACGCTCAACGTTGTTTTCGTTTCTTTTTTCCTCAGGAAGAAGCAGATAAATGTCGAAAGCGACGTGATACAACATTCGAAGTCGATAAACAATTTCGGCTAGCCATTCAAGAAATTGAACAGGTAGATATCAAACATGAGAAAAGTTAATTAGTTGAAAATGATAAGTTCATTTAGTTACGAATTGCTTTACGAAAAGCAGAAGAACATGCTCGTCATCAGTCATATGAAGCACCGGCGGAGTTAATCGATTTACTCAAACGTACATATCATAATGAAGAAGCTGCTTTCGAAACAAAACGTAAATTAGCTGAAAATGCGATGCTCACTGCAAAAGAACAGGTACGCTCGTCAAGTTTATTACTCAGCAAACAAAGAATTGCATTTCAGATGAACAAAATTACCAAAATGCAAAAAGGCTTCTTCGGAGCTGTTCGCATAGCTCATACAGGTTGCATGGACAACATAGGTGAATTAATCAATTCAGCAAAGTAAATTTTCACTCTTGCTAAACGATATTGATTTTTCTGTTCTTTAGGGAACGCTTAGCAGAAGTTCATGATGAATATGAAGAACGTGAAAGACGTTGGCATAAGATTGCATCACTACTCGATCGGGAAGATTTGATTAATCTATCAACTGGTAAATGATCTTCGAATAAAAACAATGAATGTCGACCTCAAATTTTAGACTCAATCAATCGATCAAAGCCGATTTCATCAGAGTCAATGGGTTTAATCAACACAAACAATGAGTCCACAATTATCAGTAAAGCCAACAGGTATGAAGATAAAAATCACGTAGTTGCAGTGCATGGTATTTAAAGGAATGTGAAAATAGAACACATGATAGTTATTATAAGTGTTTCTTTGTTTTATTCTCATATCTCGGAGTGCTAAAAAAAAGCATCTTGTTAATCATGACTTAAATTTTTGTGAACATTGATTAACAAGATTGTATTAACTGAAACTATTTTGTTCGTTTTTAGTACTTTGAACACTCGTGTTATATCAATGAACTCGCTACTTCCAACTCAAGTCTCTCAACAGGATACTATAAGTCAATCAGATAGTGGCATCGAACCATCGAACTCATCATCTGTGACGCTCAAACGACGTGCAATAATGAATAATCGTTCATCTCAAAACCCGCCTGTTTCTCAAGCCAGTTCAACGAATGGTAATCTTGATTCTCATCTAAGTTCAACTTCAACAGATCGGCAAAACTCCTATGAATTGTTAAATAGTTCTTCGTTATCTAAACAAACTAAATCTTTATTTCAAGGTATACCTGATTCTCAAATGGATAATAATGATTCCATATCAGATGATCAACAGCAACATATGCAACATGATCGAAATTATCAATATGCTCATGAATCATCGAATGATGAAGGTCATTCATCGTCATCACCAGAGAAAATTCGCAAACCGATATCAACTAAACTTTTGAGACCTTTTCAAAATATCCGTTTTAGAAAAAAAACTAGCAATTCATGATACTCTTCTCTATTCATCGTTATTTCGGTGCTTGTTCTATCAATCTCAGTTCTTCTTCCACGTTTGTCTGTTGTTTTATTTCATATACCTATTCCTACTTTTGTTTTTTGCTTGTATAATTTTATCTATCTGGTAATATGTATGATAATGATGAATGAATGAATGAATAAAGAATCTGATCATAATGGGATGAAATAACACTATTTCTTTCTTCTTAGATATTCCGAATGTCGTTACGACTGACTAGACGTATAGTAAATCAGTTGTTTATTCGACGATTTGCATCGAACGATTCGTCAATAACAACAACATCATCACCCGATGCAAATAAAGAATTAACGACAAAAAAACCTTCGGAAGTATCAACGCCGAAACGTGCTTTCACATTAATCAACCCGAAGACTGCTCATCAAATCAAACGCATTGATGAAACGCCTATTAAAAACGAAATGGATTACATCCGACATCGATTGACCGAAAACCGTAAGAATGATTAACTGCACTTGATAGTTTGAAAGAATAAACTACGTACTGGTTTCAGGTGTGAAAAATATTCCTATTGAAACTGATATTTTAATCATTGGTGTAAGTATTCTCCTATTTCTACCACTTCTGACCTATGCTTTTCGTATTCAGGGTGCTATTAAAGGTTCAGCGATCGCTTATTTTCTGAAACAACGGGCACCCGATACGAAAATAACTGTCATTGAACGTGATTGGAATGTAAGAGAACCAAGATGGTCACGTTTCCACTTTGAAAAGTTCTATTCATTTAGTATACAACGTCGAGTACGGTGCTTTCGGCTGGTGGGCTACGTCAGCAATTTGCTCTTGTAAGTATTGACTTAATGATACAGAAATGTAGGAATTTCGCTCTCGATTTAGGAAGAAAATATTCAAATGTCTGTTTATGGTGCGGAATTTCTCAAACATATTCGTGAACATTTATCTATTCTTGGTAAATGATGAGATTTCGTTTTATTTGGATTGCTTAATTGACCTTCTTTCAGACAATGACCCTGTTCCTGTTTCATTTCATCATAATGGTTATTTATTATGTGGTAGTGAGAAAAGTGTGAAACTTTTCGAAGAAAATTACAAA
This sequence comes from Adineta ricciae, assembly GCA_905250025.1. Classification (NCBI taxonomy): domain Eukaryota; kingdom Metazoa; phylum Rotifera; class Eurotatoria; order Adinetida; family Adinetidae; genus Adineta; species Adineta ricciae. The sequence continues at coordinate 232,244 of CAJNOJ010000161.1, read as the reverse complement.
ACACAAACGTGAGACATCCTCTAGGCGTCTCGACTTGTGTTTGTTCTATATACAGTTTAGATCATTAGGAGCAAAATTAAAATTGATGTCAGCAAATATGCTCAAGGAGCAGTTTCCATGGCTGAATACTGACGGAATTGCAATTGGATGTTATGGTACCACGATATGAGGGTCTAAATGATGTAGAAAGTCTTGTTTTTCCTCTAGGTATTCAAAATGAAGGTTGGCTAGACCCTTGGGCATTGCTTACTGCATTCCGACAAAAAGCATTATCACTCGGCGTCGTGTATTTGAATGGTTTGTGTGTACGATTTATTTGTTGAATACTTTTAAAAACACAAATGTTTGATTTTTCGGTAATTTATAGCGGAGTTGGTCGGTTTTGATAAAGCACAACGGATCTGGGCCGATGGAACGATCGAAAGGCAATTAGATAAAGCTTTAGTAAGTGAAAGAAAGTCTTTTTCGCACGCGTACTACGGACAACATTTGTTCCAGCATTGAACAGTGCGGTAGATTGAAATGAGATAGCTAACACTGTTCAGGTGGTTTTGTGACGTCAATGCATGATATGTGTATCGATAATTGCGCGATGATTTGAAGAATATTTGATTGAATAGACACGGAGAAAATGATGTGTGACTCTCCACGTGCGCACCTGTATGAATACTTCCCCTTTTTCATGTACGCACGGGATGATAAATGACTTGATAAATCATCATGCCAAAAATGATTAATCAACGGAAGACTATGAGAAATTTTTGTTTAGATATTATCTGCGGACGATAATCGAATCTATCCAATAGATGCGACATTCTTCGTCAACACTGCTGGCCCTTGGGCTGGCGAAGTAGCAAAAATGGCTGGTATTGGTGTTGCTGATGAATATCCTGTTGCATTACCCGTAGAACCGAGGTAAGACAGAGAAATGTACTAAAACCTATTTATTCAACAGGTTTCTGTAATTTTATTTACACTTTATTGGTTTTCTTTATGAGAATAATGACCCTAAGCTCCATCGACACTTTCTACCATACTCTCATTGACATAGCTATTCGTTGTATAATCATTGTCTTGATCTGGTGAGAGAACTTTTGTTAATTTCTCGACATTTTGCCGCTCGAGAACCCATTTCCAAAATGACGAACTGTCTGTGGCATCGAGAACGAATCCGTACCGTTCGAAATAGTTTCGCAATTGTTGTCCTGTTGTATGAATAGTCAGTCGATTAGCACCAGCTTGTCGAGCGAATTGTTCCACACATTCGAGCATTGCCGCGCCGATGCCATGATTTCGATAGCCATTTTTTACACCGATCATTTCAATATAACATTCTTCCACATGTGTCGGAACGTAGTTGGCTTTATGTACGAGCCATCGATGTATAGATGTGAAACATGAATTGTGTGAACCCGTCGATAGCGGAATTATCGTTGGTGTTTCGTCCGGAAATGCCATGGTTAATGCTGATAGAACTTCGCCATTCATTTTCCCCAGAAGAACATTTTGAAATTCACGTGCATTAGGATTCGAATCTATGAGAAGCGAAACAGATTAGAGTTTGACTTTAGTTTTTGCCGTTACTTATTCGATTCTTCATTGCCACACGAAATTGATGTATTTGATCATCATTCCCGATATAATGTCTTAAACGATCATTTAATGTATCAAAGTAAATATCGAGATAAGCATCAACATCTGCTAAACTAAATTGATGAATTTCAATCACATCATTTTCCGCGCCACCACCTGTTGTGTACGATGAAACCATTGTGTTATCACGATCATTACTCAGTTGACTTGCTCGTTGAGATAAATATCTCTCTCTTTCATTTTCATCGTCTTCATCTGCAATACTAGTTACTTCGACTTGATTATATTTTTTAATATAATCAGTGGGAAGGGAAGGTTCGTGATTGGACTTTGTTGTTGTAAATTCGCCACTTTGAACGGCAGTTGCTTGTCGAAGTGGTGGCCGTTGGCCACGTGTCGATTTCGCTGTTTCCACAGTCTCATCAATAACACTCTTCTCGCTGATACTTGCTAAAGGAAATCCGTCTCTGTCCATTGAATATTAGTACATGTGGATTTCCAAGTAAAATGACCCTGAACAAGCAAATTGTCTCTACTATCTCTCAATAAATAGAATGACTATGACTGATACAAAAAAAAAAGTAAAAAAAAAATGCTTGTATGTAACAAACAGAAAAGAGAGGTAGTGAAGCGTAACATCATTTTCCTGACTATACCACGCTGTTCTGTTTTATATGCTAAGAAAAAAGACGATGAAACTGATTGATTTGTTCTTTTTTTCTGTTCTACTAACGTTATCATTTGTTTACTACGAAACAATTTCGTTCGACATATTGTCTACGAATTGTGAAAAGCATTCTCATATTTCGACGAACAAACAACTTGTCGTTTAGAAAACGTTATGTATTTGTCTTCGAATCGATGAATGGCCCTGGTCCATTGGCACCATTGTTTGTTGACATATCCGGTGTTTATTTCCGACCAGAAGGTATAGGAAATACATATATTTGTGGATGTAGTCCGACTGAAGTAATGAATACGCGACTAGTTCTGGATTACATGTGATCTTGATGTTTTTTTTTGCCCAGGAAAGTGACAAATCGGAAGATAATTTGGAGGTCGATTACTCAGTTTTTGAAGAGCAAATATGGCCAGCTTTGGCGAAACGTATACCAAGTTTCGAAACATTGAAGGTAAGCGAATTTCATTCTTAGATTTCTCAAATCAATCTGTTCTAGCTGAAAAATGCCTGGTGTGGCTTCTACGATTACAATTATTTCGACCAAAAGTGAATATCTTCGTCATATCTTCATCCTATCTTTACCTTTTTCTTCTCCAGTCTTATCGTAGGTGCACATCCACAACAGCAGAACTTTATTTTCGCTAACGGTTCCAGCGGTCATGGTCTTCAGCACGCACCCGCCATCGGTCGCGCTATCTCAGAATATCTATCCGATTTCAAATATCATTCAATTGATTTAACACGTTTTGGCTTTCAACGTGTTGTCAATAATACTCCAATCTATGAGCCGATGATTGTTTAATTACCATTCGAACTGATCTTTTCTTATTTTTATACTATTGCACAAGAAAAGAAATTTAAAAAAAAAGAAGAGAAAGAAGAAACGTCATTTGTCTAATAGCATTCAAACAAGACATTAACAACAATAAATTTTTTGTACAAAACAAAAAAAAGATGAATATTGTTAGAGCAATCACCACATTTATGAGTGTCTCTACAAAGAAAAAGAAAGCAATAGACTAAAATAACCCTATTTGCCATAAAAGAACAAGAGAAAAACACAAACAGAACAGATGAGATTGATTTTTTTTATCAGAAATGTTCATTGACTAGGCGATGTAGTTGTTGTTGCACTTGAGACAACTTCGATCCAGCTGAAAAAAGACATTCAATGACGAATAGGAATAGAAATTTATCTTACCGATCGAAAGCGTATTGACTTTCGGCACGGAAAAAATAGACGTGATTTTTAAATTGAAGTTTAAACACGAAATCTTTGTTCACACCATCGAATTCCGATGGCAATGAACTTCGATAGCCAAGCAGCGGCAATGATGCCAGCGGATAATCATCCTGCAGAACGAAATCGGTAAAAAATGTACGAAACAAAACGTTCTTACCTGATAAGTTTTGTAAAAGAATAAACAGAAATTTGTAAAAACGACCCAAAGCTTTTGCCAACCGTTGGAATTCTTGAATTTTCGTAAAAGATAACCACTTAATTGATTTTTAACCGTTTGTCGATCATCATTGATCGATACAGATAAATTCCTATGCCAACAAACATGCATCGTTGTGTTCGCACGATGTTGAACACATGAGCGTTCGATGGTATTCGTTGGATCATCATCCAATGTACCGATCATTGAATGTTCCAGATTTTCCGATGAAGCTGAACAGATTCTCGTATTCGAAACAATCAACAATTCGTGTCTGACATCTTACCATTCGATTTCAAAGTTGATGTATAAGAATGTTTCTGATCTTCTGTATTAACTCGGAGATTTTCGATAGCAGATTGAAGGTCATGCAACCATTTGACTTTCTCAGCTGCCGAACTGGAAAAGACATAATCATATTAAAGTCAACTTAGATCTTAATAAAACATCTGTCACTTGAGTACTCTTCAACCTCGCACATGCACGACATCTTGTCATGAAAGTACGAATGACAAAAATGAGAATCTTTACATACCTGGCAACAACGAGTAATGATCGGTTTCCAGCATAGATGGTTATCGAATTAGGAATATTCACACGTTCATCGCTGTCTTCCACCTAAAATCGGAATAATATCGAGAATTTGAATTCAATGTCAAACTAACCGTCATCGTTCGCAATGGAAGTTCGCCATGAAGTTTGAATTGAAGAACTGGACTTGAACTTCGAGCACAGTAGAGTAGGACATCGGAGAACTAGGGAAAGACATAGTGTGAAAACGTTTTGAGTAGAGATAATGAATTTACTAGGAAAAACATTCGTTGTTGGTAGCCTTTTCGAGATAGTTTTTGAAGACAACCTTCACGAATGAATTGCTAAACAGAAATTCGATTAGTTTTTGCTGAAATCTATCGTTAAATTACATACACGTTCGTATTGATTAGAAAGATTGTCCACCCCAATCAAATCTCGTTGAAGTTCAATTAACTTCTGTCGATTTAACTGAAACAAATGATCATTCGATTGAAAAATACAAGTTTAGCACATCATTTACCAATAGTGTCAATGAATCAGCAAAATTTTCGATTAAATCTTGAACTTTGATGAAAACTCCATAGCAATCTTGATATTCAATATCGTTATTATTATTCTTGTAATGAATTAACAGTTCTAAACAGTAAATCATCGATAGTAAGATGTTTTTCATCGAATGTATGAACCTACTTTCAAATAAATATTCATAGTGCAAAAGTCTTTGTAACGGCTTAATCAAAAACGATATAAATGATAAATAACAGAACTTCTCCGATTCGAATTCCTTGTAAATCATATCGAATCGACGATTGTGTTTGAGAGTATACTCCAATTCGGTCAACAAGCGATCGTAATTTTCGATGTAACGTTCGTATCGCTATTGAGTTCATCAAATAAAAGATTTTTAATGAAAGAAAACAGCCGACTGACTTACAGGTAAGATTTCGATCAAATTCATGATTAGATCTCCGATTTGTTGTGATAATTTATCGGTATAGAGGCATTCATTACCCGGTATGGATCGCGATTCCCTAGAGAAGAAGATCGAAATAGACTTTACAGGCGAGATTTTTGTCTTCAAACCTACCATATTGATATTCTCTGTTCGAGCTGTCGAAGGAAATGCAGATGAAATGTGTAAATTGGCAATAAATGTGTGAAGAGCACATCGGAGAGATGAATTAATGTTTCATTTTCGAAGTTGTACTCATCATTCATGTATAAATCTTGATGGTGATTGATGGCGAGTAGTAATTCACGACGAAAGTTTTCTGCGATCACTTCCATATCTTTCTTGTACGTTCGTTCTGTCATAAGAAGTTCTTTGCAGATAAAAAATGAGCGATCATGATTAGATGGTATTATCATTGTAGATGACACAGATGTGGGCAGTGTGACAGATGATAAAGATGTTGGAGGAACAGTGCCAATCAAACGCTAAATATTTCAATGGAATTTTACTTTTCAAGATTGAGAAAAAGATGTTACCGGAATGCCTGATAATGGTGGGCTGACCTGATAAGATGCTGATGGTATTGATCTCGATGCTAAATAGATTGATGGTAGTTGGTTAGAGCGAGTTTTGCTTGCGAAGAATACATACGTGATTGTTGCTGGCGAATTTTTGTCCGTGTCTCGATTGTACTCATAGAGACTTTCGGAGATCGATATTCGTGTATAATCGGGATAGTTCGCGTCTAGAAGAAATCCTTGATATAATTATTTCTCTAAATGGCTATTCAATTACTTTTGATTCATCGAGAATTGCATCCTCAGGTTGATTCTGTGTGGATGGTGGTGTCAGAATAGGCAATGGCGGCGGAAGTGAAAAACTATTTTCGTCCATAGCACAACTAAAACACAATGGTATGATCAATCATTGAAGTGAACATGAATACACGTACGTTCTGGTTGGACTTTGAATATCGACGTGTTCGTTGTTCATGATCGTTGTTGGTTTGCCTAGACTTAGTCGCTGTGCGGCGGAAAGAATCTGTTGTTCACCATTCGATGATCGACGTGGTGGTGTATTACTTGTCAATGGTTGGACTGATCGATGACTATTCACAGCACCGCTTATAAGACGACGATTCTGTTGAAGATTTGACGTTGTTGGCGAATCTGCTAAAACAAATTCGATTTTGTATTTTTATCGAACAAGAGAACCTAATTTCATTGATGAAAACGCAATAAGTATTTCAAGTATTGTCCTTGAGTTGAACAAAGAATTACCTAAATCTCGTTCGAGTAAAGTACGTTGAAGATCGAAATGTCATATAAATATGGAGAAGCCTTCGCTATTTATAAATCGGATCATTCAGAGATAAAGTTCTCGTTGTTTCCCCAATGTGTAAATACAACGAGAAAATCTGATAAGTAAATGGATTTTCTTCATGACGAGTAACAGAAAAGAGAGGTTTTTTTGTATTTTACAATGGATTATTGCATTAGTAGAAGTGATGGCGAGAAATCCAAATTTAATTAACGAAAATCAAATGAAAAATATTTTGTTAGGCGAATGACTTCGTCAACAGAGAAAAACGAAACAAAGTCTATATAAACAATCAAATTCCCTTAGGATTCTTTTTTGCATCGACAATGAAACATTGAAACTGAACGCTTTCGTTGCAAGTTTCACGTGAGAGGAATAACCAGCGGGAAAATTTTTTCCCCAGGAAATGAGTTTTTAACTAGTTTTTCATCCCTCATTAGCTCTAGCTGAATTGAAGGTCTAAATATGTTTTTCGCCAGGCCAAGTCAAGCATATATATATATATATATATCTCTCTGGAAAACATCGTTTTCTTTCACCAGAGACTTCTAACATACATAAACATATCATTCATACGATTGAATAAACAACAACAACATGCTCTCGTCTAGACCTCAATTTATCTTTCATTTACAGCCAAGATTCAATTACCTTTTTGCACTTGATCAAAAGGATGTTGCATCTGTGTGTCATCGACATGAAAGGGTTCACTACTTCGACAGACGTGCGTTGGTGAGACACCATTCGCTTGTCTTTGGATGTGTTCATCTTCGTCTTCGTCGGTATTCTGTTCATCGGATAGATCGTATTTATCTCGACTAAAACGCGAGTCTAACGTTCGACTTCCATGTGTCGATGAATCATCGTGATACACATGTTGATAGACATCGACAGGCTCGTTGGCGATATGAGTCGGATTTCGTGAGTGTCGAACAGAATCGACTGTATCCGATGTTTTAATCGTAGGAGCCGGTGAACGATGAGAACGACTTGTTACTGGTGCGACTGTGCGAGTATTGGAATAAGATCTGTGGAAATTCAAAAAAAATTATGAATATCATTGTTTACATTCTCTTTACCGCGTAAATGTTCGATTTTTCGAATAGTTCTCTCGAGCATATTCGACAATTTCTTTTTGAGTTCGTCCGTTATACCGAAATGATGAACCCCGTGTCAGTAGTTTCTTTTTCGTTCGATGCTGACGTTGAATAGTAACACAACGAAAGAAGGCATGATATTCAATACATTTCTTCCAGAAATTCTTGCATTCATCACGTGTATCAAAATAGAATTCAACTGTATCTTTGTAATAACCCTAGATCAACCGACAGATTCATGAATAAGAAAGGAAAATCTATTAATCGTACATAGCCTTCAGGTTGTAATTTAATCAGAAACTTTTTCCGCTTAAAACTCAATTTCCGAATTTTTGCCCAAGAAAACGTATTGATTTTCGTAATATTTTGAAAGACGAGAATGCCCATGTGAGCAACAGCCAGATTAAGATTCACTTGTTCATGATCTTTTGCTGGATGCATCTTAGTGCCGTACAATTCGACTTTACGAGCGGTGTCAAGTAGATTAAGATCGGCATCCGCCGGTGATTGACCACTAAACAGAAGAAAATTGCAATGGAAGAACGTAGTTCGAATGTCTTACAGATGATTCTTGTGAAAATTCATGATTCGTATTTCGTGTTCGGCTGTTTGATGAGGAAAATACTTGCGATTATTTAAATAACTTGGATTATTGTTATACGTTTCGAGATAATCACCAATTTCAGCTAAATAAACATCAAACAAGATGAAAAGCACTTTCAATGGAAAGATCTACCTTGAACAATATACGAAGCGAGTAGAGCAGCTGTATTATCACTACATAACAACGTTCCAAGAGCGAGATCACGTTTGATTTGTAAGGCGAACAGATATCTGTCGAAATTCATCATCAATCAATGAATTTTCATGAGACAAACAACATTACCTAGTAAATTCCTCTTCTAACTGTCCAGGATCGGGTGTATAAAACTTAACACAAAAGGAGAATTTCGTTTCCGACACTTGTTTAAGAATCGGTTTATCCAATTCAAGCCAACACTAGACAAAAAATCGATGATAAATCCTTTTCTTTTTGATTGATGAACACATACCACATTTCGATGACTGTCGAGATATTCTAAACCAAAATAATCTTTTTCTAATAATTCAATGTACTTGCAAACTGAATTGAATAGATCTTGGCCAGTTGCCTTTGGCTAAAAAAAAAAGATAAAGCAGCACTATTTGAGTAAATCAATCAATCAGATCTACATATGTCTAATCAATCCAGATGAGATTTGCTTCTGTTAATAACTCGTATTTCATCAGTTTTATGGTGATCGACATGAACGGATTAGCTCTCTTGTAATTAACTTCTGCATTCGTCTCGTGTTTTCAACAAGATTATTTGAAGAAAATTGATATTGTCAAGACTGATAAGGTCCAACATCGATCGTTTACTTACATCAATATGAAATGGTAATTCTTGATCATCAAGCATGCGCACTTTGCATGCGATTTGCTTGCCAGGTTTGGTTTTCGTTGATGTCATGTCGATGGTTATGAATAATTAAATACAACGCAGATGCAACCACGGAGTACGATTGTTGTCATCATTGATAAAACATGTTTTATTTTGAAAAAAAAAATACATTGAATCTAGAAAAACAAATTGTAACATGATTGCCGTTGCTTGTTTGGACTCAAAGAAAATTCGATGATTAACATACACATGTTTCTCATCAATTGTTTTAATGACCATCAACTCATTTTATTCCTTAGTCACTAATAACATCCCTTCGGTCTGTCTCCTATCGAATGTTGATTATTATTTGCAATCGTTGTATGATTGATGATGCGAATAGGAGAAGAAGAAGAAGAAGAAGAAGACTCTATGGGTAGAAAAACTCAATCGGACGATATGTGTATGACAAATATAAAGATGAGTTCAGTTAAGAGAAGAGACAAATGAGAAAAAAACCACTCACATACACATTGGTCAATCGATTGATTAAGCAATTGTGACGTCGAACAAGGATTTTCTTTTTCTTTCCTTCAATACTGACCGATTATCTTTGCTGTTCGTTATCATCTTTCCCATTTCCATCAAATTGTCTGTCTCTTTTGCTATACAACACTGATGACGACTGACAGTACAACATATTCTTTCTGACAACGTTCCTGCTTCGACTATCGATTCTTTCTTCTCCGTTCTTCCATTCTCTTTCTTTTTTTCAGCTTTCCTCAAACTACAATAGTAGAGTAACGGCAAAGTCGGTCATCGTAACACATCCTAGAGAAAGACAATTGCTCAACATAATAGTTCTTCTTCTTCTTCTTCTCTTTCTGCTGTTCTAGCGTCGTCGTCTTTTTCCTCTTCTCTACTGTTGATCATCGCACTTCTCTATGCATATATGGGGATGCCTTAACGCATTCTCATCATTAAGCATCTCCGCTTTTTCGCCACATACATATCCGTTGAAGATAGTAGTGATGACGTTGTGTGCATGTCCTTTTGATCGGGTTCTTTCCATTATCTAGTTGGCAATTTCTTTTTTGGTCAGACTAACAGACACTCACAGAATGGGATATTGAGAATGTCAGTTACAAGTTCTATTCCTTGAAATAATGTAATCGAATAATAAAAAAAAAGGAGAGAAATCTTCTCTGTCATACATTTCTCTTCTGCTCGAATTTTGTAAAAAAGAAAAGCATGACGGTATTTGCGAAATCGATCTGCTATTATCAATTTGTGATGCGAGCAGGAAACAAGAATATTATCCAAACGGATGTCTAGTTGGATTCACTCATATGAACGTGCTTATGGGCCTCTTTACTTTTATATTAAATATGCATAGTGTTTCTCATCAAAGGTGGATGTTGATACACACACAGATGATACTTACTGTCTGATGTTTCGAAGAACGAAAAGTAACTTATTTTATTAAGAAAAAAAAAAAAAGAAACGATTGTATCGTTTCGAGTAATTAATATTTATGAGAATGAAATCGATCTTGTTCTGGTTTATTAAAAAGGATATAGAGCTTAAATTGACAGCTAGTGAATAATCACAAAAGGAGAAGAGAAAAAACGTGTCAAACTGTCCGACAAGGAATGTAAATAAATACATGCACAGTATGGGACTAACTAATATACATTCATTCCGACTAAAGAATCTTTCAATGGTTTGATTCTTCGCCAATCATAACATCGGCGCATTTCATTGGCGCAGAGAGAAGCAAGAAAATAAACAGCTTGTCTTGTCGTCGTCTCAACAGATCTGTATATTTAGACTACTTCATTTCTTTTAAGATGTCAAACTTACCGACAACTTTTCTCACACATTCACAACGAGTGTGCCGTTTATATAAAGCTTTATTTGCTCTTGCTCGTCGTGAAGAGTGGCCAAATAGGTTCTAATTTTACTATTCTTCTTATTTTTCTTCATGTCAAAGTACCTCTATTCACAGACTTAATTACCGTCAACGTATGGTGGAATATCGAGCTCGTTTCGATGCGAATAAAGATATTCAAGATTTAATGAAAGCCAAACGATTGTTAATCGCAGGAGAAGAAGAATTGAAAAAAGCAATGTATTGGCATACAGAAAACTTCAATTGTATGTAGAAGATTGAACGATCCGACGTCGCTATCTCTTTCTCTCTTTGCAGTTCCAGAATCACCGTCGGGTATTGCTGAAGGTCGATATCCTACACCAGATGATTCTGTAAGTTCCATTTAGTTTTGTTTTTCGAATCTCTCTTCGACATTTTTGTTCAAAGGCACTTGACGCATGGCATCCATTAGAAAAAGCCCAATATCCAACATACTTTGCAACACGTGAGAAACGAAAGAAAGCATATATGGAATGGTATCTCAAACGATATGGAATTCCCGATCCTCCGATGATGTGAACAGTCATTTTTTATTTCATCACACCTTGTCCTTTTGCTTGTAAAGTAGATTTTTGGTTTTTTTTTCATCCCCGATGAGAAGTATTACCTGTGGATATACACACAACGTTTCCTCCCACATGAACTCGAGGAAAATCTAGGAAAAGAACTTTTCAAACAGAAATTTGATTGTGCCATAGCGCCATCTCATTGAGTGCGAAAAAACGGAATTCTTTTTGCTTGTTACGGTTACTATGCTCGGCGAGACCGGATTGGTGTTTATTATTTTGATAGCAACTCAAGATGAATTTCACACGAAAAAAAACGTCCGATTACTATACTCAGTGGCAAGTAAAGCAAAGAAAAAGATTACCGAACGTAAGTTTTATCGCTTGCCGTATCACAACCTTTTCGTACTTCATAAAGAATCCTCATATCAAACAGATATGAAGTTTTCCTTTAGAATAACTCGATCGTTATCCATAGAGATGTCGTCTGACATGGAGATGTATATACACATCGTCGTTTGATTCTCTGATTGTAGGCATTCGTTTTTGAATAGATAATCGATTAGTAATATGTCAATATTCGTTGTTACTGTGAGGGAGTTTCGTCAATAATCGAATGATAATATTTACCTTCGTCCCGGAGAGTTTTTATAAATTGAAAGTAGGAAAAATGATCCATTCAATCAACTCACAGCAAAGGTAAGATGTTCCCGTTTTGATTCTTCTTTCAAAAACAAAAATACTTCGATTTCGCACTATCATCATTCGATTATGAAAAGTCAAAAGGAGTACTAAACATGACATAGGCATTTAGAAAACGATGACAAGTGATATTTTTGCCCAATCATACTAGTGAATCAATAATAGTCTGAAAAGTTAGAGACACCTTGTGTGAGGAGAATGGATGACTGTTATGACTGGGTTGTAGGGCATAACCCGATAGAAGATACAAGCAAAAGCGTAGTTAATCAACCGAAACATCCTGTGCTATTTTCTATATCGTACAAGTGAAATTTATTTTTGTTAGTGGAAAGAATATTTTTTGAGACAATAATAATTATGATAAAAAACATAAAATACAGATATCTGTGTGCCGAATAAGAATAGAAAGACTAATACTGACCACAGAGCATCATTTGATAAAAATAAAACTCGTATTTACAAAGTATCATTGGCGTGTTTTTCTCTCCCTAGTTGGATTCTTCGCGATATCTGTCTCGTACACGATTGGCCATTAGTGTCAGACCATTCAATGACTGAAAGAGCCCATAGTAGTGATATTTCAGCTCATCTTTGATTGTTTCGAATGAAGTTGGAACAGAAGATGTAGTGGAATTTTGTTCGTATTCTTCGGACGAAGCAACCGAGGATGTTGATGACGAACCTTCTAACATAGTGATGCCTTCATCATCATTCGAATATTTTCGTTGTTTTTCATCTGAATCGGACTTGCTCTGTCTGCTGCCATTTTCACTATCGTCATCAGCAAACGGATATATGCACTGTAATTGATTTTTCATCTGACGAACGAATGTATAAATCTCATGCCAGTTATCGGGTTGATTCGAATTATCAAAAATGAGTTCTAAAGAAGCGAAGATAAGAGAACAATGTTAACTTTGATGAACAAAAACCTTACCATCTATAGACATGTCCTTAAGTCGTATTGGTAGAAGAATTTCATCTTCCATGTTTTGTATAGTTTGAACGCATTCATTCATTGTATCGAGAAGAAGAGATGAAAGACGGCGATTGTTTAACATTCGCAGGCTTTGACGACGCTGATTAGCGATGTATTGATTGCTTTTGGTCATAGCTGCTTTTTCGGACATTGTTAACGTTAAATCCATCGAGCTGTTTGTTAGTGTCATGAAACGAGCATTAACTTTAATATTTGTTCACAATGAGTCCATCTAATTATTACATTCGACTTATAAGAGAACGAAAGGAAGCGAAAAAATGTAGAGGGGAAAAATGAAGGCTCTTTTTTTTTTCTTTCGCGCAAAACCACTACGTGTTAGGGATGGGGAAGACGAAGGCGGAGAGAGAATCATAGATGTAAAAAAAACGTCAATGGGGGTGTGCAAAAGAGAACAATCTACTTTTATTTTTAATATAGACAAGAATATTCATCCATACATCCACCGAATGATAATGGGCTGATCGTAATGTATCCGGCGTTGAATACATTTTCATTACCTCGATAGTATCAAAAAAAAAAGAAAAGATAACATTTGAAATAATTAACGACATACTTAAGTGGTTCCGACATATTTTCTTGCAAAACAACATTCAGTAAATGTTTTTTGTACATTATACACCGAAAGAAAAACAGACGTAATGTTCAGTGACTCTGATTCACTGCGAGAAGACAACAATTTACATATCGTATTGCGCATATATTTGTTTTATGATGAGATTCGAGATATCATCATATTTATCTTCGCATCTTCTTTTGCTATATCTGTCGAGTGTGTAAATAATTGCTGTTATATTTGTTACAGATATTTTTTCGGCATAAAAGAGACAATGGGTTCATCGGCGAATCAGGATAATGTCGCTTCGTTAGCAACAGACTTTTATAGTTTATTAGAATCTTTCAAGGAAACACCATTTTATCATTTATTATTCGAAATCTTTCTTGTTCTAACTGTACTCTGGCTTATTCTATTTCGTAAACCTCGTCGGATCGAAAAGAAATTAACTGAAAAAGAAAAACAAGAGTTAATCGACGAGTGGCAGCCGGAACCGTTAGTACCGCCCGTTGATGCCAATCATCCCGCGTTAAATGTTCGAGTTTTAGACGGAATTGTTGGTAAGACAATCGAAATCGATGGAAAGAAAAGTCTCAATTTCGCTACATTCAATTTTCTCAACTTTGTCGGTAATCCTCGCATTGCAGACAAAGCTATACAAGCTGTACAAAAGTATGGTGTTGGCTCATGTGGTCCACGCGGGTAAATACAAGTACACTTTTGTCGAGATTCAAACGAGAATTTTTGTTTATTGATTAATTACGTCGGATTGATAAGAATAATCATGTTACGTATTTCGCTCCTAAAGGGTAGTATTACGCAGTTCTCAAACGTCGTCATCGAACAAAACTGAATTCTGTTGTAAATTTGAGTCATTTCTATACATACGAATGTTTTGGTTTCTTAAAATAGCTACAAAAGAAAACATTGACAATCGCGAACGGGGAGACGTGACAAGCTTCGATGAATATACTGATCACGGTGTTTCATTGATTGATTTTGTTTAGGTTTTATGGTACAATCGATATACATCTCGAATTAGAAGAACGTTTAGCTCATTTTTTCAATTGTGAAGAAGGTATTATCTATTCGTATGGCTTTTCAACCGTCGCCAGTATAATTCCAGGTTTGAAAGAAAAAAGTTTATCTTTGTTGATTTGAGAAAACGAAGGTTTTCTTTTGAAGCTTACTCCAAACGAAACGATATACTGTTCGTCGATGAAGGTGTTCACTATGCAATTCAAAAAGGTGTCGAAGCATCTCGAAGTACAGTCAAATGGTTCCGTCACAATGATATTTCCGATCTCGAACGCTTGTTAGCTGAACAAGACATTCATGACAAGAAGAACCCGAAAAAGGCACGAACGTTACGACGTTTTCTTATCATCGAGGGTTTATACATGAACTATGGTGATCTGTGTCCACTGCCGCGTATGGTTGAACTGAAATATCAGTACAAATATCGAATCTTCATGGATGAAAGTGTTTCATTTGGAACAATCGGACAAACCGGACGCGGTGTAACGGAATATTATAACATTGATCGACGAAAAATTGATTTAATTTCTTCGTCATTGGAATATTCTGTGGGTTCAATCGGTGGGTTTGCTGTGGGAAGTTCGTTTGTTGTTGATCATCAACGTCTCTCTGCGCAAGGCTATTGTTTTTCAGCTTCATTACCACCATTGCTTGCGGCAGCTGCAATTGAAGCATTGAATATCATGGAAGAGAAAGATACGACCTTATGTGATACATTAATGGAGAAAAGTAAACGTTTACATCGGAAATTATTAGATATTAAAGGTTATCTCATTGTCGGAGAAGATATTTCACCACTGAAACACTTGCGTTTGACGAACTCGCAGAACACTGTCGCTCGTTTGGAAGAAATAGTTGAGTTCGCCCAAACACGCGGAATAACAATAACAGTTGCAAGATATCTCAATGATGAACATCATTTACCCGAACCATCCATTCGTCTGATATTGAACGTGGAAATGACGGATGAAGAATTGGAATTTCTTTGTACAGTTCTTCAAGAAGCACGTGTCAAAGTGACTGTTTAGCTGTGATTTATATGTTTTCGCTTTTCTATGAACTGAGATATCCAGAAGATCAGATGCTTTTTCTTCCCTTAATCTATCAAATCTAAAATATTCTGTCGTTTTCGGACGCAATTTTGTTTTGTTAAGTTTGCCTTCCAAGTTTTTTTTTTCTTTCTGAATAAATAAAAGAAAGCGTGAAAGTATCGTCAAGACGGAATTGTGTCCTTTACTATCGGCGAAAAACGAAATTCAACGATTGAAAATAGGGTGTGGAAAATACTTTCTCAAGAATGTTATCTGTTGAATTAAATATTTCCTCGAATATGTTTACTAACAATGGTATTTTCAGTGATAGAAGCGAGTAACTATGAGAATGGAATGATATTCCAAGTGGTCACCTACGTTAGTGTTTAGAAGCAATAGTCGATGTTGGTTTGGTTTTTTTTTTCTATATCGTTTACAAAAGGGATGATCATAGAACAAAACAGATGAAAAACGACAAAAAATATAATAGTAAAAAAGAAACACAAAGTTGTTGGACATTACATGCCTGGTGGACCTAGATGAATAGAGAAAAGAAAATTTGAGTTGAACATAGTTCTTCGCACTTACGCATCCCCATAGGAGGTGGTGGCATTCTCATTTGAGCTGGCATGCCACGACCAGGAGGCACCATTTGGTTGAAACCAGGTCCACCAACACCACGCACTGGTCCTTGAAGACCGGGAGCTGCAAAGCCAGGGGCACCAGGCATAGGCGGGATGACTCCTAAAAAGAACAATAGCACCATTGATTATATATAGTTCTTTAAACAAACCTCGTCCTGCTGCACGACCAGCACCTTGTGCTGCAGCTGCACTGGTTGGTACACGAGCAATACCAACTTCCTACAATCAACAAAAATTTTCTCGCTGTCGAGTAAATCAAATATTCTCTACGAACTTCTTTTGGTGGCGGTCCTTCGACCGTCATTGAGACTAAATGTTCACCACGTAATAGAATTAAACCTAATGGTCGTTGTTCTTCACGTTCACTCTTGTCAGTTTTACTTCGTACTTTACGGAATTCTTCACAGTCAGCTAGGATGAGATTCATATGTTTATCGAACGCCTTGAATGTTCCCACAAGTTGTCGTCCATCTTGTAACGTACATCGCATACCTAGCAAAAAAAGACAGATCAATTCAAATGCATTAATTTATGATTGAATTGAAGAGACCACATACGATAATTGATGTGTTGCAGCATTTTGCTGCTTTTTCCTTGAGTTGGCTATAAAAAGAAAAGAAAGGCATTTGAAACGTTTGATTTAATCCAAAAGTTCATCTTACCATTGCAATGAACTAAGTGGTTATTACAGAAAGAATCTGAAATAGAAAGAAGAAATGAGAAAACGAAATTTATTGATTCATAACAAAGTCAGCATCGCTTCATTATCTTTCAACGATGATTTCAGCCTGGAAACGAATTCGTTTCTTTTTGATTTTCTCATCATCCTTTGTTATGTAGAAAAATTCAGAAAGAATTTCTTCATTATTTTGAATTAAAAAAAAGGCTCCTTAAACCAATTAAAATTGTCGACAGATGTGACATCTTTCGCGAAATTTTCCAAGGAGGTGATTTGTTCGAATAAAATCCGGACCAATCGAGATAAAATCGCTCGAATGAAAAGAAAATTTTATTCTACAAAGGATCTTGATTGATAGACCATACATTCATCTTCTTCACTTTCAGATCGATTTCGGTTCTTTCAGAACAACATGGGACACTCATCAATCTTTCGTTCACATCCACACAAATATGGTCCAGGCAGTCGCAAATGCCGCGTTTGCTCCAACGGTCATGGTATCATCCGCAAGGTAATATCCCTTCCGAAGTGTTCATTTCAGATCGACAATAGGTCCATTCGTTTGTTTGTTTAGTACGGTTTGATGATTTGCCGTCAATGCTTCCGCGAATATTCAAGTGATATCGGCTTCAAGAAGCTCGATTAGATATTCCATCGAAGTCCAAAGCAAATTTAATAGAAGAATACATTCATAGACTCCATCAATTGTTTTTCGCTGACTTGTTCGTTTTTTTTTCTATGCGAAATGGTGGAATAAAGAAAAACGTCCGAAATCTTTTCAGAAGAAATCCCATTGTCTAACTTTGATATTTTCCAAGTAGAATTTTTCTTTAGAATAAACATGGATCTCGATTTGGAAGACAGAACGATCAAAAGATCTGATACAACCACCATCAAACTCGCTGTTGGCGAACCAGATGCGACCATGATTCCATACGATTTGTTGTCCAAGGCAACGCACGAGTTATTCAATGACAAAATCAGTACACAACAAAGTACACATTGGGTCTATGCAGAAGATGAAGGTAATCCCGATTTACGTCATCATATCGTCAATTTTCTTCATCATACATGTCGAATCGCGACATTAAGTTATGAAAATATTTTCATCACCAATGGCGTCTCGGCTATTCTCGATCAACTTTGTACAATGTTTCTTCGAGCCGGTGATACTGTACTTGTCGAATGTCCATCCTATCTCTATGCATTATCGATTTTCCGTGATCATCATTTGCATATCATATCTTATGAAACCGATGACGACGGAATGATTATTGATTCGAAATTTATTACCGATGTGCTTGAACGCGCTAAACCAAAAATGATTTATGTGGTGCCAACGTTTCAAAATCCAAGTGGTTTTACAATGTCGCATCATCGTCGTGAACTATTAGTTCAACTAAGTTTGAAATATCACTTCTTAATCGTTGCCGATGAAGTCTATCATTTTCTCGATTATTCAAAAAAAGAGCCGAACGGTAATGGTCATCATTACAATGAGAAACTCGTCGAACATCCGAAATCATTCGCTGCATATCATGCAGCAGGAACTGTGATAGCACTACAATCATTTTCCAAACTTCTCACACCCTCGTTACGATTAGGTTTCGCGTGTGCTAGTCATGAACACGTTAATGCCATGGCTCGTTATGGTTTAATTCACAGTGGTGGTGGCGCAAGTGCTTTTACATCTGGTATTGTCGATCGAATCTTAGTTCAAGGTTCATTGAAACGTTTTATCGATGAAAAATTATGTGTTGAATACAGCAAGCGAATGAATGTTATGTACGATGAATTGATGCGAACATTCGGTGAACAGTACATCACATGTCGACGACCAACGGGCGGTTATTTTCTATGGGTGAAGTTTAATGACACAGCGATTGATTGTGATCAATTATTAGTTATTGCTCAAAAGCATGGTGTTTCATTTAAACCGGGCCGATTATTTGCTCATGATCCAGAATCAAAAGCACGTTTAGCGAATTGTCTTCGACTTTGTATTGCAATTGCTGACTGTGATCAATTACGTGAAGGATGTTTGCGATTAAAGCAAGCATTCGAAGAATATAAAAACGTCGTTTTATATTAATTTGTTGACGCAATGCGAACAGAGCAGATAGATTTTCTTTTAAAAAAAAGTTCATCATATGCATATTTCCGCAATAAAAAAAAAGTCCGAACGTTTTATTTCTGAATGAAAATACACAGATTTATTTGAATCGTATAGTGACACATGAAAGAAACGTTTACATATGAACAATTATCTGCAACTACTGTGCGAGGCTAATTCAATACTTGAAAATTTCGGGTCGATGAATATTGAGGATGTTTCCGTTGGACTATGAACAACTATTTGACGAATATGCGTGTCTCGGCCACTTTGATGGTTAGCGAGGACTGCGATTTGAATCATCCAGGTTTTAATTGGATTCGAACGTGCATCACGAGTGGGAACAATCACCCAGCCAGCGGGTTCGTGAATTTCGAAACATCGTAGTTCGACAAGATTGTTATGATTAATTCCTGTTCGAATGGATATTCTACAAGAATGAAGAAGTTCAACTTCGAACTAGATCTTGAAGATGTATGTTTACTTCTGAGGTGTGTAACTTTCATCGACTTTGAAATCCGAGAAAATGCACAAATCTTTGATTTTAGTTTTCTGTTTAAATTGAATGTTGACTAGGTGTGGTTGAGGACCATCAGATTGCCAATAAGTTTCGAGATTATCATCTAGTAGTTTATCAACACCGTGTCCTAAAACGATCACGTTAATCAGAAAATGTCGAACGAACATTGCGAGCGTACATACCTGGTTTACATGATGATACATGCCAGTACGCTTGTTTAGTTATATTCTGCACGATGCCCTTGCGTTCATCTTCAGTCGGATCTATTTCTCGATTGTTTTTACTGACACGAATCGGAACTGTACATATACCTGTTGTCATACTGGAATAGATTTGGAGTGAAAGAGAAGATTTTTTTGAAAGAAAAATATATCCGACGAATCGTTACCAATGTGAAATAACCAATGTAGTTATTTCTTCCGATAGCTGTCACTAATAAAAACCCATCTATGTTTAGTGATAACAGCACGATTACTTCTATTTATTTCGTGTTTTATTACAGCTATCAAGCTGACTGACAAAGTTCGAATAGTAGAAGGAATGATTTTCACGACCCCAGATGCTTTCGACATAAGGAGAAGCATTGAAAGACTCGACATATGGATAGTTTCTTTGTTAAAAACAATACACATGACTTCGTTTGATTCGTTCTGCAAGGAATAACTTGAAATCATTTCGAATTTTAGAATGGTTGATCGAGATGGTAAAAAACCGTTTGTTATTCCGAAAACGCATACATCCAATCAAGGTAGGACAATCCACTTTGATAAACGATGATTACATTCTTCTGTATAGATGTACTACTCTCAGAAAAGTCCGATAGTCGCAACGTGAAAGAATTGTTTCATGAAATCAAATCTTGTGCGCTGGAAACTCATTTTGACTTTCGAGAAAATGAATGTCAATCATGTGATATGATACGAAATTCCAAACTACAAAAACTATTTAAGTACGTTAACTTACACGAGCACTAAGTTATGATTTGTATTGACTGAAATCTAGTGAAAGGAAGATTCGAATGAAAAAATCTCAAGATCAAATCGAACGGTATGCTTTTCATCTTGTTTTAACGCGCGATATGGCGACGAAGATCGCCACTGATGGTATATTATGTGGAGAATTAACATTTTCAATTGATAAATATCTCGGTATGCGTGTAGAATTGATTTTGATGAACTAAATTAACAATATTCTCCAATAGGTAATCCAAAAGATGGAATTCATTTATCTCGACGTCCAGACATTCTTCTAGCCTCGACTAATTCACAAAATCTTCGCAAATTCGGTCTGTTAATTTGTAAAGTTCGTATTTGAGAACATGAATTCTTTCCAACAGACAAACTCTCTTGCAGATACTCTTGGGCAAAGGCTATCCAACTGTACCAGCTACAGCGAACAAAGATCTCTCTGCCCAGTTACATCATGATCATCATTTTTGTAAAATTCAGACACTGAACAAAGAACAACGGAATATCGATGATTTATTAGCAAGTTCTCTAGTAAGTTTTTTAGTGTGATTCGGATTATCTTCACCTGTTGTGCGTGAAAACAAGAACATCCTGGAACAGATGCATTTTGACAATGATACCGTGTTTGATCATAAGATTTATCCTATTATATTAATAGGTTTTCTGTTATGAACATAATGATATGGAACCAATGACTCGGCCATCTCAGGTACTTCCTCTCGCTATTTTGTGGTATGATTTAACTGAAAAATTCTCGTGTGAACTCGTCCCCGCACTCAAACAACCTCAGCAGCGACACATCAAACCACTTCAACAAGTCAATTCGTATCGAATGAAACGAACAGTTGAGCTCATATCGAAACCAGTGGTTCCACTCAAAACAGATATTCAAAATGAACCGAGTGTAACTTCGTCAATTATAAAAACTAATGAAACTACACCCACAAAATACTCAAATGAATCAATGATTTCATATTCTTCACTCTACACATCATTTAGTACAACACGAACAACTACTACTCCCGTCGAAATTGTTCCACTGTCTCCTCTCGAAAAGTCCACATCATCAAAGCAACGCTTAGCTGAAAAAATCATTCCTTTGACTCCAGCTAATCCATCGATTGACCCGCGTTTAAAATCCTTAAAACAAACGCATGACGTGTTCTATTTGGAAAATACCGCTGTTAAACGAGCTTTACAACAGCAGAAGCGTTTGAACAACTACTGTGATACAAGAAATGAGCTATTAACCAAACGAACGAGTTACACATTGATTCCCTATGTAGTTCAACCGATGTGTATAAATGAATACGAACGTCAGCGAGAGAATTCGCTGACCAAAGATGACTTCTCACTTCATGTTTCAGTAGTTGATTGTTTTCAATTGGGTTTGAAACGATCCGACACGCAATCGCATATCGATCTAGAAGATACGACGAATCAGTTTGCTTATGAACAAATTCAAATGTCGAATCGATTGATCGAACATGAAAAATACTTGAATTCTCAAGAGAGACGTTTGAATTTACGTGAGCGACGACAGAGAAAATTTCAAGAGTATCTGAACGAACGAAAGAAATATGAATTACCCAATTCTCGAATATGCATTAATAACGGTCGAAAGTTATTGAAAGAACGGCAAGTGATTTCATCGTCGAATACTCATCTATCAAGTGATTTATTGGATTTTCTTTGCAATGAGTATCGACAAGAGACCCGACCACAAGTCAAACGTATTCTAGAAGAACTTTCCGGTATTCTTATGGAAAAATACGGATTAGACGATCCGAAATCAAATCAAACAGCCAGTGGTCAGCAAGGTAGGACTTTTGTCTTTACGTTTCTTCATTCGTGTCGTTCATTGTAATTCTCATAGTCAATACTCAATCAAACAGTGATATCGTGAATAATGACAACGATATTTCATTGACTCAGGCATTAAACGACTATGACGAGCGATTTCCTTCAGAAAAACCAGTACCGATCGAATCTCTTGACAATCGAGCAAATATCTCTTCGTCTTCGGCTGATATTAATGAATCTTCTACTCAGGAAAACTCTCAAACTGAATTGTTACCAGCGGAAGTCAATCTTCCAATCAAAGATCCTTCTTTTCAACAAATCGAAGCAACAGCCAATGATATTCCTCCAATGATCGATTCCAACTCCACTTTCGATCAATCACGGGAAGAATTTGTGAATTTATTAACTAAAGAAGCTTCTTTATCGAAATCACTAAGTCCTTCATATCGACACTCTATGGACGACGATATGGAAATAGATACAAATAACTTCCAACCGTCTACACGAACAGTTACTTTGGTATCTAACAATAATGATGATAAGCTGTTTATTGAAACGACAAATACCAATGGAGACGAAGAGCAACAGCAGCCGATAGTTAAACGCATCAAAGTCGATTTAGTTCCGATATCAAACGAAGGTGAGAGATCTCTTCTTTCTACGCTTCTTTAGCTTGTTTCTTCCATAGATATCAATCCTCGTCGAGTCATAACTTGTGATAGTTACGAAACGAATCTCAGTTTTTCACGTTCTCGTTCGAAATCCAATAGCTCACGTGGTTCTTCCATACAGGATTCTCGAACAAACTCACCTTCATCAATAATAAATCGAAATTCATCGAATAGAAATGACTATCAACGAAGAAATCGATCATATGATCGATCCTTCCATTACAACCAACGAAAGTGTAATCCAACCACGATGTCGTTAGGTCATCAACGATTCAATTATAATCATCAGTCAGCAGCTGACCATCCACGTTTTGCTAACAGTGTCGATAAAATACCATCCTTACTCGACATAAATGAGCATGACCTTATAAGAATCGCAAACAATCCATCAATAACAAATTTTAATCAGAAGTAAAGTTTCAGTGTCATTTCGATTCTCTCTCTATTTTCTTTCTTTAGTTTGGCGCCTTCCTACTACGATACACCACCTTCAAATCAACTATTTTATCAAGATACTATTGTGCCACCACCACCTCCACCTCCACCACCACCACTCATGTCAACTGTTCCACTCTTTCCAAATGCATACGAACAGTCGGACACGATCGAACGCTTACAAACACTTCTCCAGTATAGAGAATCCATGATTCAACAGGATCTGCCATTCTCATCATCAACGTTTGTGAACAATTCTCAACCTGGAAGGAATCTTCCTCAATGGTCTTCAAGTCAGTTTTCTTCGAATACAACTTTACAAAACAACCAAACATTTCCCCATACCGATGCCGAACATCTCTTAGCACTTATAAAACGATTTTCGTAATGAAAAATTCTCGATTTCCGCTTCGCTGAATTACAGATCTTCATACTTGAAAAGTCAATGTAGTTTTTTTCTTCTCTCTTGTCAGCAAATTGAATGGCTTTTGTTTTTCTTTCTTGATTTACCATGTAAATAAACAGATCAACGAAAATATCTTCATTTATTTCGGAAAAATTCGTTCACTGTACAACGGTTTCGAATTCAAATAACTCGGATAGACAATCGACAATTGGTGTGAAGGTACACAATAAAAAAGCTGATGTATTTCATGCGTTCTGTCATACAAAATACACTTTCGTGTTTGAAAAGCACGCGTCGATGGATTCACAATGGAAATGTCGAAAATAAAGCCAGGTTTGACTGGTTCGAAAGCTAATCGAACAGTTTTATGCAGATGTTTGAGCAGATGAGTCGCATCCACACTACTAATCCACAGACGAAACGTATTCAGATTTGGATATTGACTAGGTTTCAAAACTTTTTCAAGATATTGAATAGTCGTTCGGTTCAAATGACAGTTGAGTGATAGAATTTCGATGATTTCCAATGAATGAAAGCGATCGATAAGTATCGGTGTTAATTGAAATTCGTTTTCACTCAAGAATACCAATCGCTTTAGATTATTCGGACGATTTATTGAATAGAATCGAGCTAATTTTGAATGAAAGGCTAACGGTAATTTCACATCGAAGATCAACGTTTCCAAATGATTGTTCTCTTGTAGATTGAGATCATCGATATTCATTTCATAATTCGGCATTCTCATGCTAAAATGATGCAGATCTAATGCTTGCAACACTGTTCGAATAATCCGACGAATGAATACTTCATAATGAAAGGACGATTCATTGGTTTTCAGATGTTGATGAATGGATGAATGACGAATCGAATGATGTTTGTGCTGATTGAAGAAGATTGAACACGGTTCCTTCAGGTTCGTCAGATGACAAACAAGATTGAGAGAAAGAAGATTGCGATTTAAAGAATGTATTTCATATGGATCAGATGTCGACTGACAATGACATTCGTATTGATCGAGGTAGAAAAGTAAACATGGTGAAAGACTTAGTGTTCGAAGGAGAGATAAGGAATTGAAAATGTGATTCAAATCAATCGAATGATAATGAATACCAGTCAGATTTAAATTAGTCAATTTAATCAGCCAAGAATAATCTAATGGTAGTTGAAAGATCGTGGCTTCAGTATCATCAATAAATTCCAGAAGAAAGTCATCGATAACATCGTTTGATTTGACGCTGTGATCTTCACTGATCATATTTTCATCTTCGGATGTATTTATCGGATCAAAGCAATTCTCGAATATTGAAGTAAATTGTGCTGCTGCCGAATTCTTTTCTTGATTTTTCCATCGAATAACAAATCTTACAGATTGCCATTCATTTAAATTCAAAGTTAAATCTTGTAATGAATGAGAACGATGATGGCATATCAGCAATTCATCAAGACGTGTTAATTCGTCTCGATTTTTCGAATTAACATAACCTATATCCAATAATTTCAATTGATTCAGCTCAATTGTCTCCCACGTCAATGGTACACACGGTAAAACTAAACTTTCCAGTTGCCACTTCTCTTGACTAGAATCAGTAATGGCGAGTTTTAGATTTCCGCTTAGCATCCATCGAAAAGAGATAATCAAATGTTTGATTGTATTGTTTAGAAATAAATCTATCGAACCGGTATATGTTCTGTCGGAAGAATCGTTTGATGGGAATCGATCTTTGATATCGTGTCCATTCTCTTCGATTGAAATTAACGTGCAATTGTTTATTCTCCTCGAGATAAATTCACAAGCCAAACGAAAATTAGTTCGTGCACTGAGATCAGATAGACATCCACCTAGAAAACAAAGCGACTCACTCGGGAAAAATCCATGAAAATCTACCTTTTTTGTCTTGTAATACTAATACAATGTGCTCGAGATGTTGCATTTCATTCAATGTTGTACATATACTATGAAATGTCTCATCTGTGTTGGTGCTCTGACGAGTGGTTAAACATGATTCCATTGAATCATCCACAGATATGAGTAAAGTAAGATATTTTACAAAAGGAAAAAAATTCTTCACATCATTGATTAATGTACTCTTGGACAATGCAACATTTCCAGTATGGAAGGAGACTAATAGGCGAAAATGAGAAAGTAAATGACGAATATCAACAACAACCATCCAATTGAGATTATCAAGACGAAGATCGACACAATACATGGAAATTTGTTTAATAAACGAGTATAATATTGCCTTATTATGCAACGATGATAATCGAATACGGCTAAACGAAATAAAAAGAAGATTTTTCTCTAGATCCAACGTTGGAGAAAGCCAAACTTACATCCAAAAAGCACGTAGATTCATTATTGTTGGTAAGTCATAATTCAACGCAAGAAGAAGATGCCACATATCGATAGATGATGAACATTTCGATCGAATAACGTACAGTACATCTTCATTCAAGGATAAAACCGTTGTCATCTAGAAAATGACCCAATCATGCAGAAACACATCTTCGTCTCTTAATGATGAACAGAGATTTTCTATCTTTCGATGAAAACCTGGCACACACCAACCAAGGATGAAGAGCAAACCCATTGGTTAAACCAATTTCCAACGAGTACAGTCTCGGATGATGTCGTTTCGTTTGCACTTAGTTTTCTTGTCTTACATATCCTATCGAAACATTGGAATTGTTTGCTAAAATCGTACGATTGCGTCGAAACAAAAGAACGTCTATTTGTAGAGGAAACAATTTGTATTTCGACCTTTTGTTCACTGGATGAAATCACCTTCATCAACTCTCTTTCCGCCGAATGAATCAAACAATTTTTATTCAATTCAATCAATAAATGTTCTCATTAATCACTATTTCCAACAAGAACTTCTGCTTGACATCCTCCAAATCAACGTGTTTCATTTGACAATGAAAAGAACAGTTCAATCGTTTCTTCACCTAGACTCCAAAGAAAACAACTGTTAATCAATAGAGCCCATAAATCTTTTAAACATATATATTTATATATAAATACTTCACAAATGCATCTATACTACTTCAAACAGCATTTTGTTTTCATTTCTGCCAAGGTTATTCAAAACAACACACACACAGGTAAATAGAAAGATTTCTCAATCAATGTATTTAACTGATCCCATTCTCATCTTGTACATGTTCAATGCATTGCAATTGTTGAGTACCATTTGCAATTATTATATGATTTGTCTTATGTAATGTTAATGCACGCCCCAGCCGATATAATTTCACGTATTCTTTGCGTCCGCAAGGATCGACAATCCAGAGTTTTTTCTTTCCATTCGTAATAAAAACTAATCCATCTCGATTATGACGAATTTCGTGATCGATATCGCATTCACCCAATTGTATCGTACAGATTTCACGAAGATCTTTAATATCACAAAATGTTAAATGGAAAAATTTGCTTGCACACATCGAATCGGATGTTTTCTTAAATTGAAATAACGTTGCAAGAATATTCGCATGTACAGAAAATGTTGTACTATTGTCCAGAAAGCGTGGATAGTTCTTCAAATCAAAGATTTTTATACATTCGAATGTCCGAGGTGAATAAGTACGCAATTGACTTGTACGTGGAGTATCCGACCAAAGCCATAGAGATTTTTCGTCCGCTGAGATCCGCACATAAGACCATAATTGAACTATTTGCATTTGGATATCTATGGTTGTTGAATCTTTAATCGTACATGTGTAAATACCAGTTTTTGTTGCACAAATGAATTGAGACGTGGTAGAACAGTAGATCAAATCGATTATCGATTGATAAGGCCATCGACATGAGATTTCTTCGGTTATGGACGTTCCATTCGCTTGTCGAGTGGAAACGATATTTGTGATATAACATATCGATTTCGATGTGTCTGAATAATAGAGAAGATTCTCTCCGTCGCTCGCAATTCGATCGACTTCATTTTGCGTAAATATAGTTCCTTGTTGAGTGAAACGTCTGCTTAGATAATTCTGACTGGTGACTTGATCAGTTTCGTCTTCATCGTCTGTATCTAAACTTGTATCGACAATTGGATCAGTTTGTATCTGCTTATTGGTGTGAACATGTTCGATGAAGTCTTCGACCTCGGTTTCTACAGCGATTTTGTCATTGTGCAAATCTTCATCTTTGCCATAGGAACATCGCGTCGACATGATTTTACCCGGATAAGTATGAGAGAATTTATTTGGAGATGAATAGGTATTTAAAAGTAATTGACATTGTAAATCAAGGTTGTTTCGTGGATACGTCGACATTTTGATTTGTAAATTTGGCGAAGAGAAGATCTCCAACCGATTCTCGATATCATTCATTTGTTTCTGTTGAGATTCGAGCTCCAGCATGACATTCTTCGATACGCCATCCCGCGACCAGTTCTGTTGCGCTTTCGTAATGATTGGTAACAAATTTGCCATTAAATCCGACATGACCGTCTAGGAAAGGTTGACAATAGAATACTTGTTGAATTTCATCGAACTTACGTCGGCATCGTTGAATTGTTTACGAACGTAATTGATACTTTCATATCGAAGGTTTTCAAGATCATGAAGTGCTTCATCGAAAACAGCATTGACGCTCCGTATGCAATTATCTTGAAATTGTTGCAGAAATTTTCGCTTATCATCGAACAGATTTGCTAATTGTGAGAAGCGCTTTTGTAACTGAGTGTATTCTCCCACAAGTTGACTTGTGTGTCTTTCAAAACAGTCGTAACACATTGCTAAACTACAATGATTACAATTGAAACACGCTAAACATGGAGTTTTAGTTCCCAGGTTCGTTGTTGAACATATTTGGCAGTAATGTTCGTCAAGTAAAGGTATTTTCGGTCGAGAACTCATGATTGCGGTGTTTTGTTCTTCGAAGATTCTGTTGAATGGTTAATAAGCAAAAATATGTCTCTCGTCGTTGTCGCCGCTACAACTACTGTCGTTTTTTTTTCTTTTTCTACGTTTAACTACATGTTTGATTAACGTCGTGAGGAATCGTAGAAGAATCATCGGCAATGTAGTAACAATCAACAATCTTCTCTCTCTTTCTCTTTCTCTCTCTCTCTCTCTCTCTCAATTTCTTCTCGTATTAAACAATGTCTAATTGTTCAATTAACTACAAGAATTCCATGAATTATTCAAACGACATTGAACATTGATGTTGTTAACTTTACAGTACATGCAATCCTGATATAAATATATAATTAATAAAAAAGTTTCAAGGTTTTTTTTTACACTATTTAAAGAAGATCGAGTGAACTATTGTTGTCGGAAAAGAAATGACTTCGTCAGAAAAATAAATCAGTGTCTTTCATAGTTACGCAAACAACTGATCAGTAGTTCAGTCGCGAAATGGCATCTCGCAATGGAATTGCGCTCATTGATAGATGAAATTAAATGCGCCAAGTGAGTTGTTGAACATGAAAAGAAAAGATTCGAATACAACAGAAAACAATCGAATAAATACGAATATTTATTACATAGAACTGTCTAAATACAACAATGAAAACAAAACAAAACAACATGAGATGAAAATATGTTTTATCTTGTGTTTTTTTCATAAGTCACAACAATAAAAGAGAGAGTAAAATAATGAAACAACAAAAGTTCATTCGAAAAATAAATTGCTTGAGAAACCGGAATAAGGAGACGAACGTTTGCTTTTACTTTAATCATCAGACAACGAGGAATATGTACGTTATTGTTATTATCTTCTATTTATTTATTCATCTGACTATTTTGTTTCTTGTCCTTCTAATTGCTTCAATTCCTGTAAAACAGGAATGCTTGTCAACATATCTGAATCAATTTTATTCCAATAGACGCGTTCAGGACGTTGAAATAACCGTTTGGTGTAAATATATCGTTTCGGCGTCACAATAATGTCAACAGGTAAGTCATGTTCTTCCATGATTTCATTCGGTAAATCGTTTATCAATTGACTTTCATGACATGTTGTTATAACAACCGTTTTCTTATTCACACAACCCATTTGAGACATAATTCCGTATTCGAGATCGGCGTAGCCTTTACCTTTGCCAATACGTGCACCAGTGATTGGATTGACAGCAACTGATGCAACGATAATGATATCGACATGAATTTGCTTTAATGCTGTGAGTTGAAGTGCAGTGCCCAGCTCTGCAGCACCGGTTTTCGTTGCTGCCCATTCCAATTGATTTCGACGTAGGAATTTTGGATCTAACTTGTAGAAAAGTACGGATTCTAGAAAAAGGACGAAAAAGAGAAATTGATTGATGATTTGTGAGAGAGTATGAACGAACCGAGCGCTGGCGTTGGTGTTAATAAAACTTTGTTATAAGTCAATGCTAAGTAACGAAGCGGTTCCTGAGCAAGTGATGGATTGATTTTAATAACACGTGCTCGATGAAAGCATTCTAAACTAGTGACATTTTCAGCTGCTAATTCACAATAACGAAAGTTCGGTATCCGACCATGCGACGGACGTGGGAAGCGTACTTCATTTCTAAACGTGTAGAGACAAACGTCAGTAGTTAGATAAGAAGGAGTACAGAGCTATACTTTATTTCCATCAAATCCCAAACCAATTGTCGTGCTTTGCCTTTGATTTGTTGAATGTTTGTCAGCGATGGTTTATCAGATTTGGGCTCATTTCGTTCTTTTAACCAGAGATCCATTTTAATAAGAATCTCATGAATATTTCTACTTTTAAGTATGTGATTGCATGTGATTAAACCATCAATTATGTCTCGAATGCACATCCATTGATGGACATATTGTCGATGTTGATGACGAGCTTTGACGTTACGTGATTTTTTCTTCTCATCGTCTGCACTCGCAGGTTTGTCTGTCTGAGAGTCTTCGTCGATTTGTAAACTTGAATAACCAATAGCATTACACAGAACTGATGGATTATGACCAACATTCAAAGCGCAAACTATGAGAAAAAGAAGTTCCTCATAAAATGCATCTACAACTGCGTCTTACCGCATAGATCCGATGTTGGACCAGTTGAATAGAACATACATTTATGCTTGAAATCTAGCTTTTCTTCGATCATTGACAATAATGGATCGGTTGAATTATTAATTCCTGCTGCTGTCGAACAAGACAAAGCACGGCGACTAGTTTGTTCTTGACTATCTGATGACGAGAGACTTGCATCGTTTGTTATCGAACCGGTCGATACAATACTGGGTGAGTTGTTCGTAGTTATTTGTTTTAACATCATTGGCCGATCGATACCGAGCAGACCACAAAGAAAATCGGATGAACGAATGATTTCACAAACTGTTCTTTGCGAACCGTGTTTGGAAATTTCGACTTCGAATGGTGAAAGAAAATACCGGTCGCGTTTACGAGTGAAGTTATAGTAAAGTAACATATGAGGGAACTCTTCGATCATCGTCACCGGAAAAAACATTAACTTCATGTTGGACGAGTCGAGTGAAAGAGGATACGACGATGCGGAATGAATTTTAACTGTTCATATCTAAAAACAAGAAAATAAAATCATGATTATCTGTGTTTTGCTCCTGGAGAGCTGTACCGACCCGTTTTCACAATAAGAAATAAAACTAGAGTATACATGAAATAAAAATACATATTATATATATATATAAGAAAACGCATGAGGAAAGAAAGAAGAAGCACCAAACTATCTCTTTTTTTATCATTCAATAAACACAGAAAATGTTCTTCTCACAATAAAAAAACTAACTGTTAGATTCGTTGCTTATGAATATATATAATTGAATATTACACATTTACATGTTATGTTATAGATGATGGAATGAGAAGAATTTGACAGGAAGGAAAGAAAACTATACATTGATTGATTGATTACCCGTTAAAAAGTAGACAAGTCTTTGAAGTTCGTTTAGTAAAGGTTGACTTAAGCCTAATTGAGAGAAATTCAATTGATTGAAATTATCGATATGCAAAATCAATTCGAGTAGACAGCGTTCTTTCAGTGTTAATATCCATCGAGATTGTTCTAAGTGAAGTTTTGTACACAAATGAACAAGATCATCGATTCGGATTGACGGGATTTGGACTTTGAGAATGTTCAATCGTGGTTTATTCAAACACATGTTTGACGAACAGAATGCATAGAATGGATGGGTGATCAGGGATTGCAAATCAAGACGTTTATCCGATTGAAATTGAAACATTTGTTTTAATAAATCGTAGAGATGATCTTTTCGACTATAATCATTCACATGATTGGCATATTGATGAAATATCTGTCTCAATAACCGATTTAAGCGTTGTTGATGACTATCACATCTTATATTTGAAAATAACTGTTTGACATGTGCTGGAAAACAATCAATTAATGATGTTGTTAAACCACCAACAAATTGTACAATACAAAGTAATTGTAATGCAGGACCATCATTTGGCGGACGAAATAGGATCGTATTGATCATCATTTCCACCATGATGCAAGCAATTGACCAAACATCTTCTTTGGAATTATCAAACGATCCGATACTGAAAAAAAAGAGAGAAGAAATGGTGAGAAGGTTGGTAATTCGGAAGTGCGTAAGCGACTGTTGACATCCGGTCGTGCCATGAAGATTCATGTGTAGGCGTCGTCTAGTCATATTCAACGAAAGTTTCCGAGAAATGCTTAGCACGTTATGTTTAATCTATTTGTTCCAAAACTATCCTTGATGAATTCGAACAAGTGTTTGTTTTCATGCTACATCATCTCGGAGTGTCTCGTTGACTTTTGTTTAGAAAAATACAAATAAATGAACAAGTCTTTTGTATTAGTACTTCATGTGTAATGTTATTTTTTGCCTGGAGTCACTGGTGCTATTTGTGCAAAAAAGAAATCTCCTTGAGTTGCGACGAAAAATAGAAAATACTTTTGAGACTATCATCAAGGACGAAATTAACATTGTTTTTCAAGAAAACTTACTTGACATGAGATTCGCTCTCAATTATCATTCGAATTAAACTTTCTGGTGCATGTCTCCAGAGATGATGATGATGAACAATGCCACCATTTAATTTAGTTGTCGATATCGTTGGCGAACACAAGAGTATTCGATCATCACGCGTCAATTCAATGTTTGTCGTATACCTAAATGAGAATTGTTTGAAGATTATATCGAAAGAATGACAATTTACCATGGTGTCAACGGACAAAGACCTTTGGATTGTAAGTAGATCGTTCCGTTGATGATTTGGGATGACAAACGAGCAATTCGTTCCAGTGAAAATGTTTCGGATTGAATTGCATGACGTAAAGTACCTTGGATGAGGGCAGTTATTGAATAAAGACAAGCATCAGCAATATACCAAGATAGAATTCGACGAACATTCGGATGTGATAAATGACTGGTGAGAAGAATGCGTTCATATAAATGATTTATATACTGTTGAGTGCTTGTTTTTGATTTTAAACACAGATATTTCGTTATATGCACAGGTTGTTTCAGTACAGGATCAATTGCATTGATCGATGGACTATCAATACCACCTACGACGAACAGCAATAGACAAAGTTTTTCATTTAGTAGTTCGAAGCAAGTTTCTACCGTGAAATAAAGAACCGGATGTTAAATCTTGTCGAGTGATGAACTCTCGAGGAATTGTAAATGCTAAATTGGTATCATTTTCATGATGATCAGTATCTTGTTGTTGTTCAACAACGGAGTATTGCTTAAAACGCGATGGCCTGAGAAACAAAAGAAAATTCTTGTCAGATGAACAGTTCGTTTCAAGGCACGATGGATGTTTATCAAGAACACAGCACGAAATACGTGAGACTATGAATCAGTCGTCAGAAATATGCGACTTACCACATGATAAGACGAATAGAAATAATCACATGTTAACCATCGATTGCGCAAATCTACAAGTATTGAAAAAGATGCGTATTTAGTATTTTTTTTCTTCGAATCAAATTTGACATAACTTTCTAAGCACGAAAATCTATTCGGAAGTTATTAACCATTGACTATCCTTCGACTCGAGATTAAAACAAAGGAAAATCGAAAGGATCACGAATGTTTTTTTTTATTAAAGAGAAAAATGAACGCGCAAGGCTGTGTAGAGGTATGAAAAAGGGCTACAAATGAATTCAATCAAGAAGAAGAAGAAGAAGAAGAAGAGCAATCTACATACAGTGACATTACGGATGATGAGTAAAGGCAGTGTATAATATCTGTGTTAAAAATGGAAAAATAGCGATAAGTTACGCAAACAAGAACAATGATATGAGAAGATGAATAGACGGCAGGTTGATCTGATGTTTTCGTTTTCTACAAATTGTATGAATATGTTGGAAAAGAATTCAATAAATAAAATGATATTCTTAATGGACATCGACACTGTTCGAGAAGTACGAGATACAATTATACACAAATTTATACACAAAACCTACAACATCAATTACGTAAATGTCTAGATAACAGAAGAAACATTGAAGGGAAAGACTCTACTCATTTATTTTGGTTGCACAAACTATGAAACGGAACACATTTTCTTCTTTGATATTTCTTGTTTCGATAACCGGAACACAAAAAATTTACAGTCAATAGACCACAATGGCAAAAAAAAATAAGGATAGTATGCTGTGCAACGGTCAAGAATAAAATATATATATGTATATTATAATTGAGAGTTCTATAATGAGATAATTGCATCTAGATGAATATTCAAACACGCACGAGAGAAGATCTTCTATACACAAAGAAAACAGGTGATAATAGTGTGAGAAACAAAGAAAAGCGATGGTTATAACATGTTTGCTGAAGATGAGTCAGATCTAATTTCGTTGTGGAACTGGTGGACGCTCGAATGGTCGTGGTGGAATGGATGGTGTTGGTCGACTAGAACAAACAACGAAAAACATGAGTGAGTATTTTCTCACAGATTCGATGACAAAAAGAAAGCATTTTTATGAACACAGACAACGGTTGCAATGACTTACATCGGCGAAATAGGCGGTGGCAAGCCCCCAGGTTGTGGGCTTGCTCTGCCTTGCTGATTCATAACCGGTCTGTAAAAAGAAGAGAAGCATTGGCATACTAGGCATTTTGTTAGTAGAAGCGAACACATGCAAATTAGTAAAAGAGAAAAATCAATCCGTGCAAAGTATGATTAGTTCATAGCGAGCGGTGAATTTTATTGGTTCAATCGACACTTACGCTGGTACGGGAGGGTTGGATGTACCATTTTGGTACTGTGATGTAGGTGTAGCAAACGGATCTAATCCGTGAAACATGTTAGATGATGATTGCGATGAAGATGAGTTCATCGATGATGACTGAGCCCGTCTATAGAAGATTCGATATTTACGAAACAACATCAAACAAAATTGAAAAAAGAAAATTAGATGAGCAGAAATTAAGGATGATTAGCATGACTAGCTTTTACAATCGCTCATAGTCAATATTATAGCCTAGCCCGGTGACACTCACGCTACTTGTCTTGCCAATTTATCATTTAATTCCGAGAATAAGTTATTAGACGATGATGGCGTTGCTTGTAATTTATGTAATGACGTGGGCCTGATAGGAAGGTGGGAGAAATATAAAACTCAGTCATACACAGAAACATGTACGTACGATACAAGGAAAACAACAGACAAGGCTGATAGAAAGAAACTTACTGAGGCATGATTGGTGCTGGTAATGTTGAAGAATTACTACCAAATCCACTTGGTATCGGACTCGGACGAAGTGGAGGCGGTGGTGGTTCACGTGATGAAAATGCTGTAGGCGTTGGATTAGGTGGTGCCGGTTGTTTGCGTGATGGATTCGGACTGGGCGGACGATTTCTAAACAACAAATTGGTTAAGTTCAAGATTGTATTGTATGTATTATTTGTTTTACATACGTTGCAAATGACGATTGAAAATAGGATGTGTCCAGAGAGTTCGATGAAAAGTTTGATGCTCCATAATTATTCGTAGGAGCTGAGGAGGCACTTGAAAAACCTGCCGCTAATACCGAAGCTGGCATAACTGAGCCAGCTACTTTGCGTGCATTGATATGGAAGTTTTCAATAATAGTCAACGCCTAAAAATATTCTCTTATAGATGAACTCTCATCTATACGATTACATTCAACATACACTCTTGATGGCTTCAAATTCTGCAAGTTTCGCTTCTCGTCGTTGTCGTTCTTCTTCTGATTCTTGCAACAATGATTTCTGCAAATAAATATACAATAGGTACATTGAATCTATTTCGAATCATTTCTTACTGGATCGGGGAGTGCGTAGAGATGAGCCAATAATTCTTTCGCAACGAATTTTTGTATCTAAAATGTACTCAAAATCAAACAACGAACAGACGGCGAAGTTCTCAACTAACGTTTTGAACAATATGAAACATAATTGTTTTCGGAATGTAATCGCGTGTCATTTTAGCAATAATTTGCATATATGATGTTACTAATTTATTGATTGTTTCTACTTGCCGTTCCATATGTGGGTCAACAGGACCGACTTCAGCTGCAGACTAGAAAAACGTTTCAATTCAAGGAAAAAGTCATGCATACATTCCTAGCTAATCTTACTTGAGAGTCTTCATGAGGTTGTTCACGTTCAGGATAGACACCAGCACGTAAAAATGAGGCTTTCCATGTGTCGAGCTCTTCGGTATTATCGACGGATAATTCAAGAGTTTTATGTTCTTTATATACATTTCTGAAAGAAGAAATATGATGTATTGGAAATGACTACTGGAAATCAATGTACTTCGAATCAGTATTGAATATTGCGAATTGTGGTCGTTTAGCCATGAATCCACCTTCGACATCACGAATCTTCAAATTTTCTAACGGTAACATATATTTCTTTTCTTTTTCCTATTCAAAACAGAAGAGTCGAATATTCAATTGATTCTTTCATACATCATACATCAGAGTCTGTAAACCAAGATAGATTATCGGTTGAGAGAACAAAAAAGTAGTCTTTTGCTTGAAATAATTTCACACCAGTATGAACACGAAGAAAACCTTTACGTATAACCTAAATCGAATAATTAGATTACATTAGGAAAAACTAATGAAGAGAATTTTACCTGATTTGTAACAGTTCGCTTGGCTTCACCAGCAGCGACTGATTTTTCCGCACTGAAATCAAAATGAACATTCAATATCATTCAAATTCGTCTCCTATTCTTAAAACTTTTTCTTCCACACATCTCTTTGCACTATTACACCCAACTATCGCTTGACTGATTTTTCTATTCAATCATAGAAATGACATTCTACATCTGGTGTCTATCAACATTCTTCCTTATGTTTATTAGCCACGATATAATTTATCAGTGACAGTATTTTTCAAAAACGACTTGCGTGCATGTTTGATCTTTACAAAATGACATGAATGTAAATAACTATACAGACGCATGCCGAGTCAAATAAAGGTCAAAACTGTGACATCGAGATTTAATATATGAAGAGGAAAAACAGCGAACGTATTTACCCGGCAAATCCAATGAAATCTTCATTATTCGTATTGATATATGATAACTGAGTTTGTACATAAGTTGAACATGCTTGTTTAGTAGCAATTTCACGTTCACGAAGGTATTGAATTAATAAATCTTCAGTAGATTGTCGTAATAATGGATAGCGTTTCATCTTTAAAGAAAATTATTCATAATTGGAATGAAAACAGTGTTGGTTTAGACGTAAAAGGTCTTACTTTACTAGTTGCTTCGTGAATAATAGCCATCAATTCTGATACGACCATATCCACGCATTTCATAACGGGTTCTTCGAATTTTGCGATTTGCATTTGAACAATATATTCGAAAGCTTCATCAGGTGTGAACAAACCCGATCTGAAGGACGAAGACGGATAGTGAAGAATCCACGAGACGAAAGAATCTTACCGAAAACCACGAATATTTTTAATCGCAACTACGGTTTGGTTGCGCATATCTTTGTCTTGTAATTCCGTCTAAATAGCGTTTGATAAAATCATCAACTTCAGATATGTGTGACAACCTACTTTAACTAATTCGAATGGAAAACGTTCACGAAAGATATTAGCAATACGTGCACCACCAGTCAATGTCTTTAGATCTGATTCTTTCAGATGAGTACCTTGTAAAGCTGTATCGAAGTCTTCGCGCAATTCATGTGTTAATCTAAAACAAAGAAAGAACGAGATTATTTAGATTTTATGTGTGAATGATCATTACCCAACGAGAGCTTTTGTGTCCGAGGTTGACGAAGTGTCAAACATAGCTGTTGCACGATATTCTGCCACTTCTTTTGCGAGATCACGATGACGTGCGGTCAATTCTCGTTTTAAATCAGGGAGACATTTGAGAATATGTTCAGTTAATTGTATGCTCAACGTACGTTGTAAAAACGGTACACCCATACGATCAGCAATGTCACTAAACGACGAACGTTTTCATAAAGGAAACAAAAAGCGCTTTCTAGCTTTTGTTACCGGTATGCGGGTTCACTTTGAAAGAACTGTCGTTCATGTTCTAGTGCTCCGGGAATATCTAATTCTTTCGATGCTCGACCATATTCATCAAGGCGTTGACCACGAAGAACAACACCAATAAAGCCTAAATGAATCATTCCCACTCGATGAGTCATTCTCTTATTCACTAAAGTTTACCCCGTTCGAGTACGACAACTTTATTCAAAAGGACGTCACGCGCATTATGTCCTTTACCCATCATATCGAGTTTAGTTAGAACACCAATGGTACGTTTACCCATTGGATCTCGACTACGTGCCATAACTAGAGCATCTGAGGTGACAATATCAATATTTGCAGGTGTTACAGCGAGAATAAGACAATTTTCATTGCTTATGTATTCTATGATGATATCATCGATCTTTTTCACAATATCAGGCGGTTGACCCTGCGATGGAACTTTCACCATGCCTGGTAAATCGACCAGGGTCAGATTAACAACTAAAATTCGAAATTTGAAATGTGCATCAAATTAGAGCTAGTATTGTCACTCATTACCATGTGGTGAGTAAATTGTTAGGTTAATCGGTATGTTCGATACTCCCATATCGTCTCGTACAACAGCTTTTGTATCATTTTCAATTTCAGCTCGTACATCAGCATAGTTGATAAATCTTTGCTGTGGTTTATGTCCAAACACAGCATATTCTAATCGGAGTAGAACAAAGCGATTAAATTCGATCATTTCTTCTCTTATCTACCTTGTCCCTGCGATGTTATCAATTGTAATACAAGCGGTCGTTTTGTAACCATATTTCCACCGCGAGGAAGAAAATCTCTGCAGAACAAAAGCAAAATATGATGGAGAAACAAGTAGTTCGCTTTACCGTCCAACAATATTTTCTAATACAGAACTTTTACCAGCAGATTGAGCACCAACGACTGCTATTTGTGGCAATGTTAATGTCAATCTTGCGTTAACTGCGGTAAATATATGTTGGAGTTGATTGATCATTGGAATTAGCAATTCCATATCTAAACAATGTTCGAAGAGTTGTGGATTAGTTGTGCAATGAATTTCAATATTTACTTGGATTTCCTGCATGAGTCGCCATGGCTAGTTCTAAAAAACAGAGCAATAAATGTCGTCAGTCTTTGCTTTTACTTTTTTAAAAATATTTTTATAAAATTATTCTTTGAGTCAACTCAGTTCGATCGCGATCGATCGAACGAACGAATAATCACTATTCTTCTTTTTCTTCTATCACCGATGATACGAGACTGAGTCAACTGTTATTTAT
Source organism: Adineta ricciae (assembly GCA_905250025.1). Classification (NCBI taxonomy): domain Eukaryota; kingdom Metazoa; phylum Rotifera; class Eurotatoria; order Adinetida; family Adinetidae; genus Adineta; species Adineta ricciae. The sequence continues at coordinate 192,519 of CAJNOJ010000161.1, read as the reverse complement.
TTGTTTGTTTGTTGTTCTCAATAATGATTACCAATCGAACAAGAGAACGACCTAGATGGCGCTCATTTCAACATAGTCAGAGACAAACTATTCAATTGCGAGATGTTCAAATAGACGTTACCAATAAGCATACATACGTGTGTGCAGGTGATATAACAAAGACGATTAAATGTTCTATTGAAATGCACAAAAAAAGAAGAAATTGAGGTGGGGCAAATGAATCAACACGTCGATTATTACGTTAGATGAAAAAAGGTAACGAAGCACTTCACTTCTGTGTACGAATCGAATCGCTCTTTTTTCTTGCTACCTTTCGTAGAAGAGAGAAAATGTAAATCGGGAATTTGATTCATCGGTTTTGCACGATACGAACGAAAACAACTCGCTCGTCTTTATCGGACGATGAAATAGGTGAAAATATGACTATCGATGAGTAATCGAATTCATCACGAGATTTTTTGTGATTCTATCTCATTTCAAAAAACGTTACTCTTACTCCATTCTCCGTTCTATTGACAAGGGAATTATAAATATAGGATTACAAATCAGCGTTTGATAGTGTATTAGGATGAGCCAACGATTTGATACTCCCAGTGAATTTATTCTTGAAATCATCATAGATAAGTTTGAGATCAATTTACATTGAAATGAGTTGATTTTGAAGAAATCTCTGGGAGAGAATTGTCGTCTTTTCTCCAGAACTCGATCAATCTTGTGATTGTGTTCGTTTTTGTTTTGATGAATATTAGTTCTGGCAGTTTCGGTTAATTTAATTAAGAAGAAACTCTGATAAAACATTTCAATTGATTGACTATTCAAATTCTTAGAAAGATCTCAAGATTTGTTAACATTCAGGTAATACATTAAAAGCAAATTCTTTCAAAATGTCAAGGTTGATTCCATCGCGAATCTCCAAAACTTTATGTCCAAACTTTTCTGCAATGAGAATATTTTGTACGTCATCATCTAACAGGAGAATTTCATGTGGTTTGATTGTTTTCTTCCGTTGTGTTGCTAATTCTGTGACGACAGACGATAAATGTGATTGTTTGCCGAGGAAACCTTCGTCATTCGTACTTGACAAGAATTTCGGTGTATTTCCTCGAATGATAATCCGATCGGTCTTTCTAGAACGACAAATAGAATTGATCTTTCGTCACAAATCAGGTCAAATATAAACTCACGGTGTTTTGAATGCCAATTCAAGTAATTGACGTATCAATTGTTCTTGGGATGAAAAGGTCACTATACAAATGTGAAGTGTTTGACCGAATGCAGATGAATTAAGTATCTCTTGAATGAAATAATAAAACGTCGAACGGATATATTCAATTAAATTGTCGACTGTCCCTTGGTAATATCCACTCGTATGGATAGATAGTAGTGTATTGTCGAAATCGATGGCAACAAGTTTGATGTTCTTTCGTTGTATGCAAAGGACAATATCCCGAGCTTTGCTACGCTGTTCGGCAATGTATTTAGCGATACTGACACGTTTGCCAGCAGTTATCTCCATTCGTTGTTGTTGCTGTTTGACTTTTTTTCTTTTGACAAACTGAATGGCCGATTGGGAGCGTATTAGTTTAGTCGAGATTGACTCTTTAGCTATTTGAGACATGTCAGTGATAAGAACAATTCAAATAGTTAATGTATGGAGATAGATTTGTTTGACTTCAAGCAACAGAACTAATGGATCAAATGTGACTCGCGCGAATGTCTATGTATTGTTCTGTTTCAATGAAGGTGAAGATGTGGGCGATGTTTGTATGTGTATGCAACGTACATATTTTTCTCCCCTCCTCCTTCGAACTAACATACGCATATCAACTAAAAGCTCATTGTAATTACTGACGTGTATTTCGACGAAGGCTGTTTTTGTCATGACCAACGTCGTATTCGAAAACAAACTGCGCTGTTTATTCTCATAGGACAAATATATTTAAGGTTATTGCAAAAATCAACAATGACAATAAAAAGACGATTGAAATCATTAACTTAATAACATGGATAACACATCTTCTGCTTTCATGATACCCGACGAGCCAATGATAATCTATTGAAAGCGAGAATGAAATTCTATCTGCAAACGAATGTCTGCCTTTCTTACTTGTTTCTTTATTTGTTGACTATATTCTTGAACAAGCTGTATTTCTTGTGTTGTGATTCCGCCCACAATGAAAACAACTATTGCCGAATAATCGTTACTAACTAATGTTGGTTTTGTATCACCAAAGAATCTATAATCAGATAAATGTTCAATGATTGATGAGTATCTCATGTGAAATTTACCCTCTTGTCGCACTTTTAAACAGATCTGTGAATCCATCGAATGGAACATGTTCAATGTCTTGTAAGAATTGTTCCTGTTGATTTGCCGACGCTGATGATCGAGATTGACTTGCATTACTACCTCGTTTGTATAGATCGAATACTTGTTTAAGTATGGATTGACGATATGTCGGTTGTTCATCATTACCTTGAACGATTAGTGAACTGAAAATAAATAAGAAAGAGTCGAGCGAAAAGAAAAGAATGAGAACGAACTTCAAATGTTTATAACGACGTTTGTACGACGATAATAAATCAAGCTGTTCATAAATAACATCAAGAACGTGTTCGATTTCTAACGAATATCCCAATGCTAGAAGAAATTCAATAATGAAAATATGAATTTAGGTAGGGATTTGTACAATACTTTTCATTTCATGACGAAGTTCGGTAGTAAATGATGAATCTGTGAGAATTTCCTTTCCAATCAATTTCTAAACAAACAAATTCAACCTATCTTTATCAAAGTTTGACTTTTGAGTTTATTTACATGTATACGATCCTTTTCTTCCTTTCCGTAGAAAACATCATTACCAGCGAGTGAATAAATATGAACGAGTAGAATAACATAATCAATCAATTTCAATTGCCTAGAAAAACTCGTGAATGCAAACAAGATATCGATAGAAGTCAACAAAACCGTTGTTCTTCAGATTTCGCCAGATCTTCTTTCAATGTTTGCAATACAATTGAATATGGACTAGGACCTGCATTTGTTGTCAAAGCTTGGACAAGAATCTACCGTTCAAAATAAGTTATTTTCTCGAAACGAATTATAAGATCGTACTTTTTCAAGACCAATTAAACGTTCGAGTTTTTGGTTTTGACTAACTGAATCCAGTAATTGCATCAAACAACAGGACATGACTAATAATTCGTAGTTTTTACAGACAGTTATCGGCGATTGTCTGTAATATGAGGTTTAGATGAATTCTCGAATAAAATATCTGTTGTTGCTTACCGAAATTTTTCTAGACAAGCACTGATTGCCGCCGCAGAGACTTTTACAGACTTAATTTTCGTCTCCAAATTGTTATAAATCAGAGATTCGAGTAAATGACTGAAGACTTCACTTGTGGCTATCTGACAAAATATCTTTGCTATTAAAATCTCTCGTTAAAACCACATACTTTCGATTTGGAATACACGATATTATCAAATATTGACTTGATATCGACATTCTCCACACGTCGTTTCATATCCGCGAATAAATATGAATTATAATCACTCTCAAACTTCACTCTAGAAAATCTAATACATTAAAGCTGGAATATATCTCGGCACACTTACGATGAACTCTTCAATAACGCTCGTGTGTCGATTTGAACATCAATCGTTCGTTGTTGGCACTGATCAACACTTTTTATGCGTATATTCGGTAACGAATGAATCACTTGTGCAAGTAATGTATCCAGCTGATGAGATGATGGTGTCGCCAAGTCTAACTGTCGGTCGATTAGTAGAAGTGCGATTTTACGTTCACCGGACTAAAACAATCGAATTATTTCAGAATCAAAATCAATTTCGTACTCGTCGCCGTTGTTTTGTATGTTTCGTTTGTGTATATTCTCGGCCAATAATATGACTTAATGGACCAAGCGTGAAAACATCTTCGTATGCATTCATACTCGTCATTAATGTGTTTAGCATCTCAGCGTAGGTCTGAATAGAGAAGGATAGTGATGTAGTAATGAAATCTTTTGCTTACTTACTCGGATAGTTTTCATTTCATCGGCATGAAAGATGTCATCGAATGAGGTAATTGTCTACAAAAAGAAAGAACACTAGGAATAAGATCATGATCGAATAGAAAATTGTCCTACTTTAATCTTTTCATGAGTGAGCGACGTTAATGTTTCAATCGACGGTAATCGATATGGAATAAGTGTTGGAGTTAAAAAGAAATTGTCTGTAATTGTTACGAATGGAAACTGTAGATATTTTAATTGTAATAAATCGAATAGATGTTCGTCGAGTTCATTATTCGAATCGTGAATCAATGTTGATGAACTTGTTAATAACACAATTGAATCAAATGAATGTTGAGTACAAATCTGATTCAAACGAGATATTGCAATTGGTTCACTCAGGATGATTACCAAATGTTTGTGTTTATTATTTTCGAATAGATTCTTCAAAAGACAAACTGTCGAGAAGAGAAAAGATTTGATTATGATTTACTTCATCATTGATTCGTTTGATTGTCGGATGATCTAGGGAACAAAATAAATGTCCGATGAGATTGATCATCCGAAACCATTCGAATGTTATTTGATCAACTAAAACTAATGCATTCGAGCACAATTTAGTCAACGATGTGATCTGATTCGATTGAATTGATGCTAATTGTATCAAAGTCGACGACATTTACTGAGAATAGAAATGATCAGCATCACCATCATCAAGTTTTGCGAAGATCAACCAACGGCTGATGTTCGTGAGAAGATGTCGCTACATTGAAGATAAATTAGGTCAGCACAATCTTGTTAGAAAATCGAATTATTCTTATAAGAAATTCAATATAGTCAAAAACACTTTGGATATCTCATTCAGAGCTCTTCCTTCATGTCTGAAAATGCTTGTTGATTATTCACATTTGTTCGTTGATAGAGTACTCAAGACTCACTTCTTGTCGTCGGCGAAATTCGATGAAGGAGAAAACGAGAAAATATTTCTAAAAGAAAGAAATCAAAACATACGATATGAATCACAACATTCCATTGTATTGCAGCCCACATACGGCAAACGAGTTCATTCCTATTATCGATTATTTTTCTCATCGCATGAGCCCACATGTGAGTATAGGATCGGCGAATTTCGTAATTGTTCCCAATAGGAGCGAAGAAAACGAGATAGTCTAATATCAATGTTGATGGGAAAAAAGACCTTGATTGGAAATATTAAAACGATTGTTAATGTTCACAAAAGTCCGACATGATCGACAAACAGTAAACAAACACTAGTTGATGGATAAAAAGAAAAACGCTCTCGGTTTTTGTGTCTCTATCACGTTGGAAATGTTACTGAAAGATAGATGGTGTCATTAATGTCTGGAAGATGAATCGATGTCGATTTATTTGTCTCTAATAATCAGATCTAACGTGTTGATTGATAATCCGATGTTCTTCTTCATTTATCCAATAGTACTCTTGAAAAACAGGGAGAATTTGATTTCGATAATACTCCATGACATCGTCTGTCGATTAGAGAGCAGGTTCTTGTTTTTAGCGGCTCGTATTTTTTCTTGTGAAAATATCCGATGTTAATAGAATAAATGATCATTTGTTTTTTTTCTCGATGTTCCTGTCGGATGTTTGAATAGCTATTCAGCTAGGTTTTATTTTATGTTTAGATACTAATCAAACAATTGCCACATGTGTGTATCGCGTATGATTTGTTCGAAAATATTGTTCTCATCAGTGTTTGTGTGGACAAGAATAAGAGGAATCAGATAATTTTGGTTTATTGATAATAGAGCATTTCTTTCTTAAGTAAGCGTGAAAAGAAAGAGAGGGAGAGAGCATGTGTGTGTGTGCACGTCGCCATCCATACGCTCTGATGTTAAAGCAAATGGCAAGTCGTTCTATGTGTTAGCTTTCCGATTGCTATTACAAATGTGTTTTCCTATCTTCTATCAACTGGCATTCCTTCTTCCTGTTTGTTCCTATTAACACATACACGGCTAAAGGAATTTTGTTTTTTTTTTTACATAGACGAGTTTGATTGTGATTTGATCAATCATGATACTGGAGAAATCAAACAAGGTAAACATTTCGTTTTGTTAAGAACTTTGTTAAAGATATATTAATGAAATTTAGACTGATACAGAGCAAATGATTTTATTAATCAATGAAGCACAGAAATTTATCGTTCAAGTTCGCCCATCCACGAGTGCGAATCATAGTATTGATATAACCGCTGTTGCCCAAACTGATGATGGTAGAAAAACGACTAGTTTTGTTCTTTTCATCTCTAACAATTACTTTCTTTAGATGATCGACCTGATCCACTTCGCGTACCTGAAATTATGATCATTATCTGTGTGCTATTATTGTGGCTTGGCTCGATCTTTGTCTTCATTCGCCATTCAGAATTACTACGTATTCGTCATCGTGATATACCGTATCGTCCAACTGCTAAACCACCAATGAATTTGAATCATATTACTGTTGTTCATCGTACAAGTGATATGGTGATTCATTCCAAACCACGATTTTCTGCTGCCGGTGCCTTTATCACACCAATGTACGATACAACGATCGATGAATATACAAATTCAAACGCGGGATCACCATTAACTACGCATTTATTGCAAAAAGAACGACCGCGAGGTTCAACAATCTCAACTTGTTCAATAACAAAGTATCCTTCTAAAGCCGATCGGTTACTCAATCCATACATGATTCCATCGAATATCCGACGAAGCCTGCTTGATTTACATCGCAAAAGCGTGGAGAACATCGCTGCTGTTCGATATAGCATATGTTATTCACCCGCTGATGGAACACGACGTAACCAAAGCGAAGACGATGAACATGACTCGACAAATGCACGATGCATACGCGAATCACCTGTGTAGAAATTGTTCTTGTACATCACTTCGGATGAAAATCTCAACAAAAATAAAAGGTTGTTCGTTTTCCGAGTATAATTAGAAATGTGTCATACCATGATAAAGTCAACGACACACAAATCTCTAAAGATTACATCGATAATGATATGTATTGCAATATCAAGTTCGTTTTTCCATCAAAACCATGACAGATGTTGTTTACAAAGGATTTATAATGACAAAATAACATGTTAATTATTATCTACATGAAATTCATACAAATTGCTTTTAGAATATTGCGGAATCAGTATGCTCATAGTCTATTGATCAATAAAGTCCTTGATTAGCTGTATGTGTGCACTAATTATGTCGTTTAGTAATATCCAAGAGGCTTTTCTCGTATGAAGAAAGAAATCGATGATGTGATTTTTCTGGTCGCACATTCGATAAAACTAATCGATATGAAATTTGGTTACAACAAACTCGTAAACAATACGTTAAACTTGATAATTTGTTGTTGGTTCTATACTATTTCTGTTCGTTCGTCGATATCGATGGCGGAATATCTTCTATTGAATGGTTAGAAACAAAGAAAGAAGGGCAAAGGTCCACTATGAGTCATGAATTTCTAACTGAGATCATTTCAGTTCACTTTTAAATTATGTCTACGAGAAGTGAGTTGCATAAAGTTCAAGGTAAATTTAATTGAACTTAGGAAATATCATCGATAAAAAAATATCTCCTGTAACGTCTAGATTTGAATGAACTTCATCAACATGTGTACGATTCAATGACCTTTTCTGCACTTAGACAACAATCCCAAGATAATTTAGAACAATCTTGGCCACCCTATCGTCGACTAATAAAAACTCTCTCACAGTTAACTCACATACCTTCTTATTTATTAAATAATTATGTACGCACAATCGTTTGTCTTCTTTTATTTGGCTTAATGTTTCCGTTGAACCTCCTGATTACATTGTTAACAATGATTTTATCCTATTTTTGTAATCTCATTCATAAAAAGTCATCCTTACCCTCATCAAATCCATCTCGGAAACGAATTCTCATATCCGGTGGTAGTACAACAAAAGCACTTCATCTATGTCGATCATTTTATCAAGCGGGCCATCAAATAATTCTTGTTGATGAATCAATCAATTGGCTTACCGGTCATCGATGGTCGAATTCCGTCGAAAGATTTTATGTTCATCCATCGCCAAGCAAAGAATCCGACGCATATCTAACAATACTAGCGAACATTGTTCGAAGAGAAAAGATCAATGTTTTTATTCCGTGCTGTCATTCTCACATCGATGAACGGGTATGCACAATTCGATTGTAAATAGTATTCAGCCTCATGATGCAACGATTTTGTAGTTACAAGTCGCATTGGCAACGCACAATTGTTCGATCTTTTATCCAAGATCTGATCAAACAATATTCATGTCGAACAAATATGCATTTATAGAGAGAACTCGTTCTCTGAATCTATCAGTTCCATCTTCATTTCTAATAACATCACGTGAACAATTATTACAATTTAATTATGATTGCTCGTACATCTGCAAGCCAGCTACCATCGATTCTCTCCATCACGAGAAAACAATCATATTACCTCGATCAACACCATCAGAAACCATCGAATACATCAACAAATTATCAATCAGTGAACATCGTCCATATCTTTTACAAAAGTTTCTTTCCGGTCAAGAATATTCAACACACGTCACAGCGATCGATGGCAGAATAAAGCTATTTGTCTGTTCGCCAAAATCAACCTACCAACATGTCGATCAGCCAAGGATCTTACAATGGTGTATGCAGTACGTTGAAACGTTGAATTTAACTGGCCATTTATCAATGAAATTCATCATTGATGATCACGATGAGCAAGTTTATGCTATTGAATGCCGTTCATATGTTGATTCAAATATTATTTCGTTTTACAATCATCCAGAAGTTGCCAATGCTTATTTCGAACACGAATCTTCGACAATGATTGTACCGCTTGCTTCTGCGCGACAAATCTATTGGCTACCCTATGAATTGTGGCAACTGGTTCAAAACATACGATCGAGAAAGAAAATCATTGCATGTTTGAAGAAAATTTGCTTCGGAAAAGAAGCTATCTGGTCATGGAATGATCCATTTCCGTTTCTTTTACACTATCACATTCATTTCTTCTATCTTCTATTTGCTAATCTTTTTTCTAAACACATTCGTTTTTTTAATCACGTTGATTGTAATATGGGTCGACTGTTTTAAATTTTTATTTCGTAATAAACAGAAAGAAAAACACAAACCAAAGTATCAATTTCAAATAAGAAAAAATTTGGCTATTCAGCAGGACCTGTGCACATGAACGAAGGCGTTGAACTGGAGAAATGAGTATGGACAATGTTTTATGCGCAAGTAACCCATGTCAGCTTGTATCAAGTGTTGAGTAGGCGAAAAATGATCGAACGGAAATCGATTGAGACGAAAATTATTCTAACTGAGAAAATTTGACCCAATCACCGATAACAAAAGCACAGTTCAACCTATGTAGCAAACCGTGTTACTTTCTTGTTGAATGCATTCGCTTGTGGGATCAAGTCAATTCATGTAAACCGGATAAAACGATGTGATTGGTCTATGTTGACTTAAGTTTTATAAACTCGACAAATAATACCCTTAATTGAATTTTAAATAGACTGATTTCTATTTGTTCGTGCCTATCGAATCATTGAAAGTAGGCAGGGTACAAAGATCCGCCATTAAGTATGTAACAATTTCAACTAAAAGTATTCTAGATCAATTTTGAATTATGCCCGCGAGAAGTCTATTGGCTATATTATGAATTGCGGCATCAGGTTCGAAACATTCGATCGAGAAAGAAAATTCACTTCGAAAAAGAAGCTATTCGATCATACAATGAGTCACTTTCATATTTCTTACACGATCACATTCATTTCTTCTATCTTTTATTTGCTAATCTTTTTTTCTAAACACATTCGTTTTTTTAAAATCAAGTTGATTGTAGTATATAGTCGGACTCTTCTAAATTTGTTATTCGTAATATGCAGAGAGAAAAACAAAATGAGGTATCCAGTTTCCAATAATAAGAAGATTAACAAGCTTCACAGAAGGGAAAACATGTCAATTCATCATCATATAAAAGAATGATTATTTCATAAATTTCCCCATTATTTATCTCATCATGACTCGTGCATCTGTTCTGTTCCTAGTTACTCTTCTATTTCAACAATCTATCGATCTGAGTGAAGCAGGTAAACTTAGCAAATGAATACCAACAATATGTCTTGTCTGTGAATGTTCATAGTAACGTGCGCAAGTAACCCATGTCAACTAGTGCCAGGTGCGTTCGATGGATTAACTGGCTATTGTTGCTATGATTTGCCACCGAACTATAATACAGTTTTATGCACATGTCCGAATAACATTCAATCTGTGGTCAATGCACCTTGTCGTAAGGAGCCGAAGTCATAATTTGATTGAAAGATGCATGTTAGAATCATTTGCTTATCAGGTACTGTCAATCCATTGCAAGCAGCATGTACGAAAACATGTGTCAACAGTGGCGTTTGTAACGTTGTGAACGGTCAGCAAGTTTGTTGGTGTCAATTGGGTTTTAGCGGTGAACATTGTGAAATTCAAGGTAAACAAAATATGTTAACTGAGTTCACTTCTAGTTGATTGAGATTACCTTAGGCATATCCACACGTTGCTATGCAGGTTTATGTCAAACTGGAACATGTTTCGAGCAAACAATCGGAGCCACCACCTATGCTTACTGCAATTGTGCACCGGGATATCGCGGAGTGAATTGCAATCAATGTTTGTATACACATTCAGACTTTCCAACTTTATGTATACATTTGATAAATAGGTTACTTTACATGCACACGACAAGGTGTTTTCCCTGATACAGCACAATGTGGCATCGGTCGATATTTTTACTGTCCACAACCATTCGGTGGTTCGTATCTTTTCTAAAACTCAATTATGGTATACTGTAAAATATTTTGTTCTAGCTCCGCTCTCTGCGACATGTCCTGCCGGACAGAAATTCAACCGTTTTACAAGTCAATGTGATAGCACATATCAATGCACATAAAACGGGTGATATATGATACATTTCGAATCTGCATATTTTTACAACAGAAAAGAAACGAAATCGTTTTTATTTTCCATGTCTTATGAGTGAAAAATGAAAAGGTTTTTCATTGATATAAAATTTCCAAGACTGGCTTCAATCACAGATTGAATTTCATCAACTAGAAAACATTACCGGATGCTGATTAATAGCAAGAAATCGAATGTAAAAGAACTAGAACTACAAGACATAAATATAATTGATAAACGCGCAATTGTTCAATGGTTTATAGGAGAATTAAATATCGGATGCCATTGGATTGGCTTGAATATCGATCGACTTTTTTGTTTCATCTACTTGTTTCTTCTCACGATGGTTAATCCACATCAGATGGAAGTGCATTAGTGCACTTACAAGAAAACTTATACCACCAATAATAAATGCAATATCAAAACTGTTTGTTACATCACGAATAGCACCCATAATCTAAATAGTACACTCAAAAGATAGTTCATTTGATTTCAAATTCATTTACCGGTGGAGCACTCAATGATGTGATACCTCGAAACATCAATACTAAACCCAGCGCATTGCTGTAACGTTCGAGACCTACTAAATCACATGTGATCACTGGACTTAATGAAACATGGAACGCTAAAATATAAGTGTTCATGTGTTATATGAAGAGAAACGAATTAGATTTTTACCAATAAAGCCACCCCATACAATGCAAAACAGAATTAAAAGCAAATGGCTCGTGCAAAATGGTAGAAGCAACGATGAAACACCAGCGACAGTTAAACCGATGTTATTCACGAGTAGAGGTGTCATGTACGGAAGTTTCGTTATCCAGCCGGAGAGAAATCGAGCAGGAGTGTTGCTAAAACCTAAACAAAAAGGAGACATATTTTAAGAGAATAGTAAATATTAATAATATTATCGAGTTTACTGATAATTGATAGCAGGAAAATAGAGCTTATTTCTGGAACTGATCTTTCAAACTGAGCGTATTTCGGAATGAACAGATACGGTGTGTAGTAGCCAACCATTGAACATACATTGGCCTTAAAGAGAAGGATTGAGTTGAAAAGCATCTGTTATGACGAATTATACTTTACCAAACAGAGAATAATCATTTTCTTATCAGCTAATAAATCAAAATTTGTCATCGAAAGAAAAATATCCCAAAATGCTTTCATTTTTGACTTTTCCATGACTTCAGGTACTTTAGTTGTGTCTTGAATGTAGCTTGGAATATCACGATGGGATCGGTATTCAGGTAGATCACGTGTATCACCTTGATAGAGTACATCTTCTTTATACAGCCTAAATATTTTCGATAATGAGTGAACAAAGGAACTTCTTTCAATATATGGACTTACGGACGAACGGCATCCTCAGCTTTAATACTGTGTCTGGACTTGGTTGAAAGCGCTGACTCCGTTCGGGAGCGTTTCTTTATTTTATCGTCGATTTTCAGTTCTGAAAAATTCGAACTCGGAACATCTTTTGTTGGTGTTATAACAGCTGCATGATTAACTACTGATGTTGCCTATATAAACTTGAGATAAAAATATCTAGATGAGATCAAATGCGTAACTAACCGTTTCAGGAAATACGCTGTCATCGACTCTATGACAATGAGAACATTTTTTAGATGTTTGTTTCAAAACAAATGAGAAACTTACATTTCGTTGGATGGTAAAGTACGTCGTTTTCGCATTGGTTTTAAACGACGCATGAATACGCAGCAAATAGCACAGCAAAGAAGAAATACAGAGAGAATAACTAATCCATATCGCCAACCAAATTGTTTGAATAAGAATTTTGACAAAGGTCCAGATCCGATCGCACCAATTCCAGTACCAGTCGTCACGATTCCTAAGAGACTCGTTCTACTTCAAACCAAGGAAAAACATATATTGTACCTGTAGCAATAGCACGTTTCTCTTCAAAATAATAGCCAACCATAATAATACTCGGTAAATATACAAGACCCATGCCAATACCACCGATAAGACCGAACGATAACCACATTACATATACGTTTGGTGACAGAACAGATAGTGCAACAGCTAATCCAGCAGTTACACTTCCAATGATACCAACTTTACGACAACCCCATTTGTTACAAAGAGCAGAAGCCACTGGTCCTAAAGAAAACGAAATTAAAATAGCAGACTGCAATAAAAGTGCCTTCGTTACCAATGAGAAGATAAAAGCCACAGGCAAGTGACATCACTAACGAAACTTCCCATTCTTGACAATTAAAATGTTTTTTTATATCTTCCGAGATTGCTCCAAATGCATATAGGAAGCCATCAACAATCAGATTAATCATCTAAATGAAAATCTGTGATTATTTGAAACTTTCAAGCAATAGTAGTAACTTACGAAACAAGCGAAGAGCACCACCCAACCAAAGCCTCCATCAGGTGGCACAGTAATATAATCATATTCTTCGCTGTCATCTAATTCGGTTGATTTCGGCTGCTTCTCAATATCCACATCTACGTTCGAATCCGATTTGACTGTCATGTTTATACTTTTACACTGGATTAATAAAGTAAAACAAATATTGAATTTATCACGTCTTTTATAGATGATTTCAGTTATTTTAAGTATGACAAGAAGCACATTGTTTCATATACAGGATGTGCAAAACGCATTTGACATACGTGCGAATAGTTTATCAAATAATTTCGCGATTATCATGTTGAATTGGTACTTTTGCTAAAAGTAACAATTGATTTAATCACGGTGGCAATTCTATTCGATGAAATCGGTCAACAAATAAACGTTTGACGCTGAGACAAATCAAAACGAAGGACATGTTTTCGAATAGTTGGTTTAAGGAAAAAACGGAACACGAACGGTTTTTAGTTTTAGATGGCGCAATTGAAGAAAATATGTATAAAAAATTTCTTGTGGATCCTCATCGGATAAGTACGTGTAAGTATGGTGAAACCAATCGACTAAAGTACACATTTTCCCCATTGATATGTAAGCAATCCCGAGTCTTCCATTTGCATCTTAACATCGATCATGACTTGTAAATACCTATATGGAGTTTCATTATTCAGTTTAATTAAAGTAATAGATAAAGGCGAATTATTTAGTGCATCTCTATTTACCATCACGTGACTTGTGTTCGATAATTGTAATCAAATAATTGTGTATTTATTTTTTTGTTTGGGATTTGGTTTGCTAATCGTTAATTCCTGAAGAATCACTCAAGTATATTCTTGATTTTATTCCTCTGAAAGGTCTATCGGTACGAGTGATTGTTACATTGAATTGATTCGATACCATTGCCACAAGTCACATGGCAAGTGCTGATGGATTAGAAATAGTATCATCACTTATCTAGCGAGTAATATTAATTTTCAGTATTTCAACTCGTTTATCATCGCTTTGAGTGACAGCAGCAAACGCGAACGGCAAAAAAAATGTAATCGCTGACAACAGCAGGCAAAAATTTGCGCCATCGATATCTCTGTGTGTATATGTACACACGTATATCTGGAGCGTATATATATATACACATATACTCTCGCTCTTCTGCCTATCAGACACACATCTATATCTTTTTGCATTCGGTCAACACGTCTATACTACTCTAGACCATGTCGATGAGATTCTTATTCTTCTGTAAGTAAATATGCCTATGTGGAAATCAAAGAAATATATGGTATTGTTTAATTCTAGTTTTACTGATGATATTAGTTAGTTGTCAAGCAGCTTCAGTATATGATGGTGACGAGGGTGGCGACAGTAACAGTGACGATACGGTTGAATTGAATAATCAATTTCGATCACTAACTCGTCAACAATTGGCTGAACTTGATGAATTTCTTTCGCGTAAACTTCTCGATGAATCTTTATCTGCAACATCCAGTGAAACATTGTATCGCAATACCCGTCGTCCATATGAACATACAATTGTTAAACGTGCGCGCGATGGATTGTGGACAACAACAGAAGTTCTTAATTGTATTCAAGGCTTGCGATATTCGAAACACTCGAAACTTAACATGGTAACACAAATGCTCAACTGTTACCAACGTCTCAAATACAGTGGCTAAAATGAACTATATTTTGCATTTCCTTCAAATAAATTCTCATTGAGTTCTTCACAAACGAGCTTGAAAAGTAATCTTCAGAGATGTTATATGTCATCGACTAACAATCGATGGGAGAGAAGAATAGAACGAAAGAATACAGCAGAGCGGACTAAGTAAAATTGGTACAAACGTCTTTAGTTCGAATCTAGTACAAGGCAATGATGTATACCATTAGATTCCCTATTGGCCTGAACATGTCTGAAGACAAACTGTGATCACTACTGAGCCTTGCCCGATTTTTTAAGTTAATCATCAATTTGCAAATGTTGAATTGCAAAGCGACTGCTGATATGCAAAATGACTCGCCGATCTTGACGATAAGAACACAAAATTATCAGCCCGATCAGTTCCATATTTGACACGAGCAGCTGAAAATAATAATTGGATTAGGTAGCGTACAGGCCGATATCGAGATTGGTCGGAAAGAGTTCGTCTCGTTATTGTCTGTTCGCCTACTGAAAGCACTTCATTCAATACAACAATTACCTACTTTATCATACAGATAGGACTAAATATTATCTATGCTTTCAACTCAAACCGATGATTAATAATACTTTCTTTGTCAATTAGTTGTCTGTATATGAAGTAAAGATCACATACTGAGGAGTATTGTTTATTACAATATTGAAAAACCGGCTTTATCCATATGGTCATATGCTTTGAATGTAATTAGCTGGATGAAATAAATGAATTAAGACAGAAGTGCTGTGTATCGATGCATTGTACTGGTAAGAATTTGATCTGCCATGTAAAAAACATCTGTCGGTGAAAAATGAATTTTAGACTTGAAAAGAGACATTCAGATCTCGAAAAATGAAGTAGATCTATTCAGATTCGTTAAATTTTAGTACTGTGTTATATCTTTTCAAAGAAATAATATGATATCATTTACGAAGCTACATACTTTCACGTCGATTAATCGAATACTTGTTCGTTTCTTTGCATTTCATCACTATCTTTCTTCGAACGTTATCTACTTATTCACTATGTACATCTTTATACTTTGTTTTTTTCTCATTACCATCAATGTTCATGGTAAAATCTTTCGTCACTGAATGTTGTTACATCTACACTGATTTGATACTTTAGGTAAATGTACCAATGAGACATGTTTGTACGGTCATTGTTTATATGACAAATGTATTTGTGATCCGGGAATATACGGTCAAACTTGCAACAAAGATATTGAAGATTGTGCTGTCGATTCTTGTTTGAATAATAGTACATGCATTGAATTAGTGAATGGATTTGCTTGTCAATGTTCACCGAACTTTTACGGTTCACGTTGTCAATATCATCGAAGGGAACACGAAAATTTTTGCACAAAAAAGTGTTTAAACAAAGGCAAATGTATTGTTATAAACAGCGTTGAAAGATGTTCATGTTTACCAACATATTTTGGAGCTCAATGTGAACATAAACGGGCACACAATCAAGGTACACTTCTAACTCAAAAATGTTCGCTATTAAAACGTCGCGGTGATCATGATGAACCAACATGCATAGCGATTGCTTTAACACCAATATTTGATGTTCATTGTGAATGTCATTGGTCTCTTAACAATCAAAATCGAGCCACATGTCAAATAACTCCATCGCCTTATTCAAGTATGATTTCTACTACAAAGAAAATCTCCTAAAACATCTTCGTTTTTCTTAGCTCAAAAGTGTTTTTTCAATAAATCTGTTACTATCCAACTATCATCAACACTACCTGAACCAATACACATCCCTGTCTGTCCGATCAATTGGGAAATCTTAGATCAGTATAAAACCAGCGAAGAGAAACTTAATAGTGTATACATGGCCCGTTGTCAATTGTATTCGATTTAGAAATGACATCTTTCAGCTTGATTATATTTCCAAATCAATGTCTGATTCCTCATGCGAATAAAACAATCTCGTAATTCTTTTGCATTAGAAGCCAGTTCCTCGGTATCATATAAACAAAAATGTTTTCAACCGGTCAACTGATTGACTTTGCAAAAAAATCGTATTCCAGACGGAGTTCTGTTGGTGTAGCGGTTATCACATCTGCTTAACACGCAGAAGGTCGCAGGTTCGACACCTGCACAGAACATTCCGAAAATCAATTTTTTTTTCATTGCATTCGACAATCCGATTAGGTTTTTAGTTGTTGAAAACGATGTTGTCTTGTACTAGACACCCTAAACTATTTGACAAAAATAGCTCTCTCTCTCAACAATCGTGCACACACGCACACACATCCTGTGTTCGTGGAAAATCAATTAGGAAAAAACATGATATTTCTTAAGTGATCATAGTTTTCTTTTTCCTCTAATTGAATAAATATCTATCCCATCTGGGATCTTAGCTACGTTTTGATTTATATGTCAACACGACAGATATATTTGCAGGAATGGCATCTACTGCGACAGATTACATCGATTATTTTCTATCTATTTTCCTTTGATGCTCGCAATTATTGTTTGTTAGTAGAATAGAGAATTGTGTTTACAGAGAATTGTAATTCTGTTCATTAGATGGAAAAATTCATGGCCTTGAAATCTACAAACGGACCGGCATTGATGTATATGATGAAAAAATGTTCTCCCATGAAAAATAATGAGATTGCTATTAGGAAAACAAGCGTAGTGATTCGTTAAATGAAAGTGTAATCGCATCTTATTTGATCGGGAAGAGTTCTTAAGGGAAAGAAAATTGAATCGAACTCATTAGTTATTCTATTATCAACGTATGGTTTTATCACCTTTTTCAATATTTATAAAAGTGGCTGGCAACCTATTGAGGAGACGAAATCGATTAATTATGAACTAAATTTTCTAGTCCAATTCATATCAACTCGGGTAAAGTTGACCGAAGACGAAGAAGATCGCTGATTGTATAATATTCAGCCTATATGGAAAGAAAAACAGAACATTTCTTTTTCTAGTCGTGTCATTGTTGTCGTTTTTAGTTAGATGGACCAAATTTCATTAGAAATCGTTCTTTTGTCATATTCATGTCGAATATTATTTGAAGAACAAAACATTTCATTTATTATGTTTAAGCAAACGAGGCATTTCAATAACTCGAGCGTAAACTGCTCGAGAATCGTTATTGAAACTACTCATTATTAGAAAATATCATATTCAACAAATATAGTCTTATGACTCTAACAATTTTCCATGTATTTCTTTTGTTTATCATCACAATATCACATCAACTTGGCCACGAGTGCGAACAAGATATCCGCTTGATATTTGTTCACACGAAAACATCTCCTATTCAAAAGTTATGAAATACAAAACTGAAATGTCGTTGTACAATCACGTCACTAAAATGACTTTTACCTTTGAAAATCTTTTTATTCATGATACTTTGATATACAATCTTAATCTTATGCTTGCAACATGCTCTATGATCTTTTTCTTTCATATTTAATTATGAGATGACATGAAATATAGGAATTTGAAAAACTTTTTTCTTAATTATACTCAATCTATATTTAGAAGATTGCAACCAATCAATTAAACAATTGAGCATGTCGTTAGAGAACCGAACTGTGAGCTCATGCTTTGAATGCTTGAATGCTTTAACTAGAATATGTGACTTAGATAGAACATATGCCGTACACTTACTACTTTCACGAAAGGATCACTTAGGAGATGCGAAAGGAAATGAAACGATTTACCAATAAGATTAGAACAACATGACAAAAGAAGCGAAAAGAAAGAAAGAAAGACAATTTTGAGTTCTTTCTATGGTGTAAACGTATACTCTAATTTTTCTGACATCTGTAGTTATTGTCTGCATGAAAAGAAAGAGAAGAGAAGAGAAGAGAAGAGAAACGAGCGAAGAACGATAGCAAACAGTATTGTTCGTATCATCTAACAAGCATCAACTAGATCAGTTCGGAGTATCAAGTCTAAATGATCTGTCAACAACAGTAGCATTCAAAAAAGACAATATTGTAAACTATTACTGTGTTTCGCTTCAGACGAGCCCGAACAGAAGTTTTCTGTTAATTACAAAACATGACAACAATGTTTAGTTGTGACATTTCATTAGAATTATCATTAATATTTCAGTTTCTTTCCTTATATTTCAAGTGGCAACGTATCTGAGTAAGATGTCTTTATATTTATACTTAACTTTTCTTTGAGCAAAATATTTCTGATAGTGGCTTGTATACGTTCACAACAACTAGGATAACCAGGGTGAAGTGCACATCGTGCTAGATAGCCTCGTTAAGGATAAATAAAAAGTACAATGCGTGTCTGTGCGGAGGCGATCTAGCTATCGTCGTTATTGTTTCTCGTTCGTTTCCATAATAGTTAGTGAATTGATAGTATGATGATCAGAACTCAAGATAAAAAGAGAAAGAAGAAGAAGAAAGACGATCGGAAAAGAAAAGGAAATCAATCAGAGCAAAGAAAGACAACGAGAAGAGCATAAGACTTCGCGTTCCCTCACTCATCTTTATCTTAAGGTTAGAAATTCAAGTAAGTTCTATTGCATGCTTCAATAAAAAGAAGTTATGTCTTCTAAACAATTACTTCAGGAAGATGATGAAGATGAATAGATAGGATATATACTATTACTGTTTTCCTTTTTCTCATTCATTTTAAATTAATAGAGAGCATAGTGTATGCATCTCTCGTCGAAGAACTTTGTTTCATGTTGTTTTAGATGCAAATGTAGTTTGTAAAAAGGCAAAAAAGAACATTTTCGAACAATCCTGCTGTAAACAATTTTTTTGACAAATATAATTAATTATGTCATTCTCGTGGCAAACGATAGAATTTCTGTCTGTCTGTTTTGCTATCATTTTGATTATCTTGTTAACAGTTGGCGGTAATCTTGTTGTTTTATTTGCCTTTTGTAATGATCCACATCTTTTAACACCATCGAATAATTTTCTTCTTTCAATGGCTATCGCTGATCTACTTGTCGGTCTAGTTGGTATGCCGTTTTATGCGTAAGTTTCGTGTATTGATAAACATCTGCGTAACATGAAAAAAATACTCTCCTTTAGATACGCACAAATGAAAGATTCCTGGCCATTCGGTGAACTTTTCTGCAAGATTTGGATCACAATTGATGACGTTGTCACAATGGCAAGTGTTCTCTCGATCGTCGCGATCACCATTGAACGTTACTGGAGTATTAATCATAGTGTACATTACCGTCGTCATACAACAAAGACACGCATACGATTATTCTCCATATTAATCTGGCTCATTCCATTTCTGAACTTTGCACCTGGTATATGGCTATTGAAATCAACCGAACAAACGAGTGCATCGATTCTAGTCGATAATGATACTAATAGGACGAATTACGAATGTATCGGTGCTTATCATTCACATACAGTCTATTTAATCATGTCACAAATCAATTTCTTTGCTTGGCCATTAGTTGTTATTATCGTTCTCAATGTTCTCATCGTTGTTAATCTTTATAAACGATCACATCGTTTTCCTGGTTTTGTCAGTTTCCGAGTGCTACAACACAGACAACCACCACCACCATCAAAACGGCATCGTTCGAGTTCGTTGAGAGAACAATGTCGTCAGAAAATTGAAATAGAAGACGTACAACAACAACAACAGCAGCAGCTGCACCAACACCCACAAAAGATTAACCATAATCCACAAATAACAACAGTTATTAATGGAACCAACTGTTATCAAACAAATAAAATCGATTTCGAAGTAAGGTCATATCAAAATCGACCAGATCAACGATCTTTTCTTTTACAAATCGAGTCAGCAGATGTTTAAATACGCTGTTTTTTCCGGCTTAGAGATTTTTCATCGTTTGACATATGATCTTCTATTTTCTAGCAAAACAATATCAATCATGTCGATGAAAGACAGTCTGCTAGTCGAGATATAAGCGATGTTCCAAATGAAGATGGTTCAATTGAACTTCAGGAACTTCCGTCGATGGAATTACATACTAAACAGCCGAAAAACTTCTATTTCCGTATTAGACAAGCGTTTTTATCGAATGGAACTTCAACGATTACACCGCCGAGTGAACGTCGATCGTCCAAATCGACGCAAACATTATGTTTAAAGTCCAAAACCAAATCTAAACCAAGAGATAATTCAATCACCGTTTGGCGTCACAATTCGGTCAATATTCCTCTTTCCGAGCTACCGAACACGGCCGCCAACAATCTGGCGACGACCGGTGCAGGTGAACAACGTACTGTTCGACGTTTAAGACGGGATAAACGTGCGGCGACATCACTCTTCACCTTAGTACTCGTATTTATGATATTTCTGTTGCCTTATGTATTCGTCGTTGTTGTTGGACGAATATTTTCACTTGAAATCCTGACTGATACACGTGGACAAGTTTATTCTGCATCATTTTGGCTTTTATGGCTTAATTCAACCATCAATCCCATTCTTTATCCATTCATTCAACCACGTTTTCGTGAAGCGTATAGAAAACTTTTTGTAAGATTCACCAGACGACAACGACGCCTAGCTGCATTGATCGTGGACATACAACGCGGAAAATAAATACAAATCTCTGTCTCTCTCTCGTTTTCAAGTCATTCTTTGAAAAGCAAAATCTACATTTGATGAATAATCAGTCCTTTGTTATTGTATTTATCTTTGAATAAATGTACAACATTTCGTTTTCCAATGAGTTTTGTCTAAAATATTAATATTCGAAATATTTATTCAAACTAAAATACTTTCAAAACAAAGAAGTAAAAGAAAAAGAGAAAGACACACACACACACACAATGCACAAAAAAGAAAAATACGCACTAGTTTGATTTACTACACACAGACTTAGAACTATGACACTGATTAAATTATTGGGACAGATTAAAAAATTCTTCGGAGTTGACCAAAACTTAAGATGAGAAAGCGAGACGAAGGGAAAAGATCGTCACTGTGCATTGCTTTATTTTGCTCGTTTGTTTCGCTCTTCTACTGGCGTTTTACAACCCAGTATGTAACATACGAAGCTGAGAACAGCGACGACAAAGAAGAAACCTGTAAATATCACCAACAAAAGTTGATTTTTTTAAGAAAAAATTTAAAAAAATGTTACTCACATGCAATTAAAAATTGAATAGCAGCCCAAACTGGAAAGAAACCGTTAAGCAACGCATCAGGATCTTCGCGGCGGAAATGATCACGTGTTAATGCAATACGTTCTTCGTCTGTAACGGAAACTCCACGAAGATCCACACAGTAAACTAATAACGAAAACAGAAATCATCCGATCTTGTTAAGATTGTATCACTTACCAGTTGTAATCACTGTTGCATAGACTAAGAAGAGACCGGCAAAGGTGGCGGTGAATGAATTCATTGCTTAGATTTTCCTATCTGCTGAGAGAAGATTTTCAATCTGCAAAGAAACAAAATACATTCAAGGTAAGGTCATAGAACGAAGTAATAAGAAAAAAACAAAAAAAAAAAGTTTTTTTTTCTTCCACTTCTCGCTCCCACCATTAATGACGCACGAACGTAAAAGAAAAAAATCGCATTAGATATATTGACCGTAAATCGATGTAAAAAAAAAAGAACGCGCTACGGATATACTTTTCGAGGCTTTTTTTTGTACTTCAGAGAACGAGAAAGAAAAAATTGATGAAATCTAAAGGTATAGATATCTGTTCTTCGTTCGTTGTAAAGAGCAAAACGAAGTGAAATAAACATTTATCTCATTCGAGTAATGTGCTGTAATAAAAATTTGATAGAGAAACCAAATATATGTGAAGTACAAGTACAAGAAAAAAACAACCTTGAAAATACAGAAGGAAAGGACCAATCTGCGCGAAGGAATTTGCTACTAAGTTCGGAATGGATGACATGAGATTGTGGCGACTCACATTTACAATTGGGTGATTCTAAAACACCAAGTACAAGACAAACTTATAGATGGAAGTAGTGTATAACGATACAAAAACCGCATTATCACTAATCCGAAAAGGATCTTTTCATTCAACAAATATGTACAAACGAAGTTCTGCATGAAGAAAAGATAGAAGTTAGCGGGATACGATGAAACTAAGAGATTTCTCTCCTAAACTACCTGTTAGAATAATCAATGGTCCATATTTTTATGAAATTTTAGTAATATATTCATTTGTTTGTGAAAATATGCCTTGCGATATGATTGTTCATACCTAGAACAAAATTGGTACCTTGACCTACAATTCCACCTGACAATCATTCTATTTGCCGAAAGCGCTTCATTAATATTAAGAAATGTCGTACGGAAAGCATTGTTAATTTGCACTTGTGTCAATTCCTAAAAGAATAACTCAAGCAAAATGTGTTGTTATTGTTGTTGTCATGTACTTTCGGTTTCTTTGTTAATCAAGCGTTTGTGTATTTCAGCCCTGATATATCCTAATGATGATTGACAGAGAGAAAGTCGCATAACGACATGTGAATAGAGTGGACCAATCATCGCGTAGATGATTCATTGCTTTCACATAGTTAACCAACGAAGAGGGAAATAGGTTGTCTAAAAACAAAAGATCTAAGTATGTGTGATATTCGACCATATAAAAACCAAGTCTATGAGGTTTTGAAAAGTAAACATGATTCGGATAATCTCTTCGTTGATTCGGAATTTCCGGCAACGAACAAGTCAATCTATCATACTGGAAAACACTTAGCAGATGTGAAATGGTATCGACCAACGGTAAAGATTCTCTTGATGGAATAATTCATCTTTATTTCGTCTGATTGTAGACAGTTTTTCAAAAACCACAATTCGTTATTGATGGTTTCCAACGTGGTGATCTGGATCAAGGCGAGATCGGTATGCTACTATTTCTCTTCATTCACTTCACATGAAAGTTCTCGATTTTATCTAGGCAATTGCTGGTTTATCGCTGGAGCTGGTGCTGTAACACTCAATCCCGACCTGCTTCAACGTGTTGTGCCGCCAAATCAAACATTTGACGAGGATAATTACGCAGGTAACGATGCTTGTTTGTCCTTCAACAAAATTATTTTTTTTATTCAAACAGGTATTTTTCATTTTCGTTTTTGGTTGTATGGTCAATGGTACGACGTTGTTGTTGATGATCAATTACCATTTCATTCGGATGGTCGACTTGTCTTTTGTCGCAATAAAAAGGATAAAAATGAAATGTGGGCACCACTGTTAGAAAAAGCCTATGCCAAGTAAATGAATGTACCGAGTCAAGAAGAGATTATCTCGAATATTTGTGTAGATTATGTGGTTCCTATGAGGCAATGGAAGGTGGATTTACTACAGATGCGTTGATTGATATGACTGGTGGTATCGAAGAAGCGTTTGAAATTAACAATCCTTCAGCGACGAAAGATTTTAAAGAGCAAATTAAACGTGTTCTTTGGCAAGCATATCTACGTAAATCGATGCTCGGATGTTCAATTACAGCTGATCCAAGAATAACCGAAGCTAAACTGCCGAATGGACTCGTTAAAGGTTGTCGTTTTTGATTTGAAAATCATCGAAATCAAGATTGTTCTTTAGGTCATGCTTATTCGATTACACGAGTTGCTGATGTTACAACTGATCAAGGAAGTGTAACATTGATTCGATGTTTAAGTAAATGCATTTCACGCTACGTTTCTCCTATAAAAAATAACTTGTATTATCATTTTAGACCCATGGGGAAATGAGACAGAATGGTTAGTTAACTGATTTGAGTGTTTGCTTGGTTTTTAGTTATTGTTTTTTTTTTCTTCTAGGAACGGAAAATATTCGGATAAGTATGTGGAATTAGCGTAAAAATGCAATCTATGCATTTTTGATTTAGCTCGGACGCTTGGGATGATATCAGTGACGAAGAGAAACAAGAAATAGGTGTCAATGTTTTACATGATGGCGAGTTTTGGATTAGTTTCGATGATTTTTTTGCAAACTTTCATCAATTACACATCTGTCATCGAGGTCCAGCTAGTTTAGGAACCACCGAAGAAGATGCAGGTGTCTGTTCATGGAATAATCTCTTTCGAGTATACAATTTACGGAAAGAATGTCTGGTTAATGGACTTCTGCTTTTAGGATGATAAATTAACCTGGAACGAAGAGTTATTACATGGCGAATGGATTCCAGGTTCGACTGCAGGTGGTTCGGGTCAACCGAATAAAGGTCTGATTGTCTTGCACGAGTGTTGATTTCAATTTCGAAGACTTATTTAGAGAAATATTGGACAAATCCACAATATTTAGTTCGATTGAACTTTATTGATGATGGCGATGATGAAAATTTATGTACAATGATCATTGCATTAATGCAAAAAGATACGCGACAACGTCGTATTCGCGGTCTTGAAGGTGAAGATTATGTTCAATTTCGTGTTTTTAAGGTAAGACATTAGGAATATCAGACCAAAGTTCTTGCTCAGCAAGAATTTCTTCTTGTCGTCGTAAATCTCGTATTAATCGCGTTTTATCGTTGACAAAGAACATGAATAAACTAAACACAATCGAATTTATCAGATAAAAACCTGAATATCTTACTAGTAGATTAGGATTATTAAGATAAGAAGAAAGAATATTGACAGCCATTGGATCATTCGCATTTGATAATAAATCGGTGTTGTTTGGTACTTGTAAGATGAGCCTAGAAGATAAATCACGATAGAATGTTTCAGACAGAATCGATTGTATTCGCTTTTAGTTCTCGCTCTATTCATTACAATTTTATCGATGAGAAAAGCACTTACCATCATCATATCGAAAATCTCGATAACGACAATAGGTGATATTCAATTGTTTTCCTTGATGAACTTCTTCGCGATCGTCCAAATCGTTTATATCGAAATATGATAATGTATAATTGATATAATTCGTCAAACTATTATTCTTTTCAATGTACATAAAGAACAATTTAGGAATTAGATCGCAGGTGATTAGGAGATAGAGCACATTTGCAAGAATTGCGAGTTTAGACAAGACATCGAAGATTTTCTCCCAGATGCCCAGAGTGTAGGCAAGTTCACCGATCGGTCGACGAAATTCGAATAGAAGTTTGTTCGCGTCTGTACGAAGTTCGAAAAGATTGTTAATCATTGCTAGAAACGGAGCGACAGGAAGAGCGATGGAAAACATTGCGACAAAACCATATTGAACCATGATTTCCATATATCTTTTTTCAGTAAAAATGAGACATTAAAATCGATGTCATTCGATCAATTTTACTCATTATATAATTGCCAGCGACCTAGCCGTTGCAAGTATATATCAGTTTCCCATGCTGCTCGTTCTCTCGTTGATGTTTCTTCTCCTGCAGTGACGTCATCGGTAATGCCTATACAGAACGGAATGAGAAAAAAAAAGTTATTTGCCAGGGATGGGGATCGAACCCATGCTCACTATTGTGAATTGGATCTTAAGTCCAACGCCTTAACCACTCGGCCACCCTGGCACGTCCTTCTACATTGTTAATTCTTCGCATAAATTGACACTAATGGTTTTTTTCAATCGCAAGTTTTGAATAAAAAACACATACTTCGTAATCAGATTCCTATTCTATTACCGTTTATTGACAAAAACGATCTTTGCCGTTTGGAATTCAACTCTCGTCGGTGATACTGCAAGTAATTAATAAGATTCAGAAACTTCGTTGTTAAGATTTCAATCATAGCATTGACTAATTGCTTGCCAATCAATGTTATTAATAGAATCACACTAATTTCATACGAACACCCAGTTAAATCATTACACGGCTCTAATTTCTCGGTGAAAACAAAATAGGACTTGACGCCTGCGATTTCATTTCCCGGTAACGACGGTATCCATGGTTTGAAGAAAGCAATGTAAATCGGCACGGAATAATAATTGACAAATGCGAAAACTACGAATAGACCGATAAGGGTTTTCACAATACCAAGCGAAACCTACTGAACAATTTCAACGTTAAACTTGCATCAAAATCGGATTGGTATCGATGCCGTTCAAATTCAGTCATTCGATTCGCAACATATCCAAACAGGAAATCAAGAATGACACTGATAGTCAACGAAATGGTAGATGCTATGATGCTGATAACGATGAACGAATTTTCTTTCCCAAGATCATTTCTAATCGAGTGGAATATATGGAACAATTTCAAACGAATATAAAGCATTAAAATGAGATTTAAGGTTGATAATCCAAGAAAAATCAATAGAACAAGAACGGACAGTAAACGACAGACTAATACAATCCATAAGGAAATGAAGGGTTCTTCGATACCATTGATACGATTGATTTTCGTTTGTGTAGATTGGATTAAAAATGACGATCGAGTTAATTCATGACGACGTTCGTCTTCATCTTTGCGAAAAGAAAATGAGCTCCTCTAGAAAAGATTTTATGTACATACAAACACTCCAGTAATATTGAAATCGCGCTAAATATCTTTGCCAGAATCGTCGTAGACAAAGAACCCAGAAGATCATAAACACTCCGAACATATGCGTCGAATAGTTATCAAATACCGTGCTGAATCGTTTTGTAAGACAATCATTCCCAATTGACACGTACTTCTTACGTGTTCGTTGTGGACACAGGTATTCTTTACTGATATTGACACCTGAAGTGGAACAAATCAAGTATATTACTCATTGTCATTCGAAGAAAAAAAACTAGCCGTGACAAGTTTCGATTGTCGGAATATCGAAAAAGGCATTGATAGTTGAGTATATGATCACAAAACATCCGATGATCGATGGTAACATAAGCATGTATGTATACCATCCGAGAAAGACAAAATAGAGTGCGACATTTTCCCCGAAATAAGCTCGTATGAGTTCAATTGGTTGAATCTTGAACATCTGAAATCTGAATATCAAATGATGAAGCGAAAACAATCGAGTTGGATTTCTTACATGTTTTATTCGTGCCCAATGTAAATAGAGTAACTCGCGAGTGTTGTTCATTTGCTTGTCTTTTCGGCAGTCTTCGTGTGGTGCGTATGCAGTAATATATATACCGATTTTGATTAAAATATTGATTCCGTATGCATATTGATGCGATGAGAGGATTTGAATACTTCGATGTCGATGAGATTCGTTTAATTTTTCGATGATGTCATCATGAGCAATTGAGCTAAAACTGGCTGTCGTTTCCACGGGCAATGACGGATTGATAGTTAAGGATTGAAATGATGTATTGCTGAGATACAAGGGAGATATGCGTTTGAGTTCGGATAGTGGAATGTTTGTGTGTAGTTTTGAGGACGAAGGCGGTGAAATAGGTATACGAGATAGAATTTCATAGGTTAATCGTGTTCGTTGTGCTAAGAGGATCGATTAGAATGGAAAATTGTAGATAGAGAATAGTTTACCGATGGTAAATGTATGGGTTTTGAGAATTGTTTGTACATTCGAACGAAAAAAATGTCGAGCAAATTTCTTATGTAATCGTTTTGAATATGGATAAAAGACGTAATTGGATCGTTGGATTTTCTCTTGAAATACAGAAGAATCTGGAAGAAATAGTTGAGGAAAGTTGTGAGTTAACGGCGGATAGGTAAGCAGTTGGCGTAAGACGGGATTGACACGATCGAATGGTAAATATGTCCCTAGATTGATAGAGAAATTATATAGATTTGCAATAAATGACGATGAATTACGAGTAATTTCAGCCATTTCAAGAAGTTTCTCGAAAGGTGTTGTAATTAGAACAAAAACTCGTTGTTGTTGATGTTTCAACCGAATTGTTCGGTAGTTTAAAACTAATCCATAATGTTGTAAATTTGCTTCGAAATTTTTTCTCATTGCTTTCTGTGCACGTTCAAAAGGATCGATATCTTCCGATGCAGTTTCCTCATATACAAGGATAAAATCGATCGTCTCTTCTCTCTCATGATTCTCCGTCGATGTTGTCTGTTGCGAGACGCTTCGGATAACGGATGAAATATCTTCAGCAATCGGATATAGATCACGTAAATCATGTTCCTCGGTCGATAAGTTCGTGTTCATTTGTGAAATAGAAAGAAAAAGTAAAACGCGCTCGTTTTAGATTAAAGATGGCGTCGATGTGCAAGAAAATATCGAGCAAGGAAATCTCAAATTCTACATGTCGCAACTCGAACGTGTCGGTGCTAGTGGCTCTTACATCAATCGAAGAGAAGTTACTAAACGTTTTCGTGTACCACCCGGATCATACATTATCATACCCAGTACATATGATAGCGATAAACCAGGCAAATTTCTCTTGAGAATGTTCACTGAAAAACAAGCCGATCAAGCGTACGTATTTGACTCCCATTACCTCCGAATGAAATCCACTAAATTTCTTGTCGTTTCAGTCAACTTGATCAAGATAAAGAAGAACTGGTAAGATTTGATGGCTTATTCAAAGTTAAAAGACGCGCTCGTATATTTTTCTCACAATTTTAGACGGAAGCTGATGTCTTCTTTCAAGACGAAAACGTCGATAGTTTATTCGGTGAATGGTCGAATCTATTAGGTCCAATTGATGATGAATCTGCACCTGTACCAATCAATCCCGATATCGGTGGCGTATTCCCAAGTCCACATCCTGAATTACCCAGCAATTACGATGGCGGCGAATTTGATGAAGATCAAATGTATCCTCAAAAACGCTTCTGCTCAATAATGTGAATTGACAAAATCAAACTAACACAAAAGATAACTGACACGAACTTTTTCTTATTTATATACTTTTTCTCTGTTAAAGTATTGCATTTTATGATCTTATGACATATTTTTATACCCGTGCTTTCACAAGAACTGTTTGATCCCCTATTTGCTAATCTGATCAGTATTTTAGATAACGATGGGTAAAATTAGTCTTCGGAAAAGTAAATCGAAACCGAAGGAAGTTCCAAAAGTAGTCGAAGACGATGAAGTGGTAGGTCGAAATCAATTGATTAGCTTTAATTGAACTGAATGTTTCTAGTCTATGGACGACATCGAAGATGACGGCGATTATGAAGAACTAGCTGAACATAATCATGTTGATTTCGATAAGCATAGTGTCGTCTCCAACAAAACAATCAAGTCACTTGTATCGAAGAAAAAAGATAAGATAAAACTGAAACGACAATTTCTATTGAAACGTAAGCTCCATGCGTCGATCGTTACCTGGAAAACTTTTCGCACATTAATTCATTTAGGTTTACATGCCGAACATGAATCGAAGCGTGAAGCGAAAGAACGCGCTGCACGTCGACAAACTGTTATTATTAGTGATATGAAACATGAATTTGAAAATTCTCTTGGTCAGATCGAATCCTATTTGGAAGAACAACGATTGACAACGGCGGCAAAGAAGAACACTCGAAGGCAAATTCCATCCCAACTCGAACGAAATCGCCAAAGGTAGATCTCAAACAACAAATCAAGTCACTCTTCATTGATCTTGTTCTCTATTTTAGTCAAGTCAATATCGACACATTCAATAAGGTTTGTCAAACGATTGAAAATGCAGCAAATCCATTCGATTTGATTAAAAAACAATTGCAACAACAGATCGCTCCAGCAACAAAGAAGAAAAAATAATGTTCTTGTTATCTGTGTTTGAATAAAAAGAAAACTAACCTTTGAGTTAGTTCACAATGACACAAATGGTTCCGATTTCAATTACTCATTCGTCTTTTAATTACAGAGACATATGTGTTTTTTGCCGTATATTCATTGTAATCTTACGGAAGAAGAAAACAAGGACGAATAGCGCACTACGAAAGCATAGATTATTCACAATGGAACGAGAAAAGTAGATGAAGAAAAGCTTTTGTCAAGCATCTCATTTCGCACAACAATAAACAATCGACGTTTTCTTCAATCGTTGAACGTTTGAAGTCACCACAATCATTTCATTGTTAATGCTGAATAGAATTTCACCGCAGCTGGCGTTTGTAACTCGATCTTCAATGAATTTCGTTTAAATGACGATGCTGATGATGATGGATGTAGAGTTTGTTGGCTAATACCAGTTGCCATTGTCGCCGCTATGTTCGACGTTGACATGAAACCATTTCCGTTACTCAACGTACTACTTAGTTCACGTTTTTCAAAGCGCGAATGAGGATGAAAGCGCTGTGAACGTTGATAATACTGTCCGAATGGATTGTCACCCGCATTCGAGAAGAAACTTGCAGATGACGTGTTCTTGCCGATATGTTTGATTGACTCCATGAGTGACGAACGAAAATTCTTTCCACATAATGAGTAGAGAAAGAAGTTTATGGAAAAGTTCGTATAAAATAAGTAAAATGTCAGCATTTCGATCATTGATTCAATAGAGTTCTTCTCGTCATAGCTGTCATCATTCGAGAAGAAGAAATAATAAATTTTCAATAAGTGCATCGGTGTGTTCAGCAACAAAAACGTGGTGGAGATGATTAATAGCATTTTTGTTATGCGTCGATGATATTTAGAACGACGTAAACGGTGCTCTAAGAGATTATGCAGAACATAAGTTGATGGCTGAATGTAATTACGTTCTAATAAACGATCGTAATGGCCGGATTTCAAGATAATCAACGTGTTTAATGTGAGAATTGTAAAAAATGGGATGATAAATGTTAGAAAGAAGTCGATGATATTCATTTGACGTGTGAATTTAACCCAAGGGCGAAGGGTAACACAACGTGATTCACGAGCTGACGACGTTGATCTCTGAGTTTCAGCTATTTCAATCCCTGATGTCCATAACGACGAGGAATATAGAAGAATAGCCAGAAATGTTAACAGAAGAATAACATAACGGGAACGAGTAGCCGAATTGTACTGCGAACGTTTCAATGGATACGCAACAACAACAAAGCGTTCGGTTGTGAAAGCAACAGTGAACCTATTTTAAGCAAAATACATAAAAAATATCTGTTCATGCACAATAATCACACATCAAAGGTTTTGCCGGTTGCTAAACAAAGGTATTCGACACCCTGAAGTAAGAGTAAGTTTACAGTTAGTTCCTTCAATCAAATAGGATCACTTTCTATCTCAACCGTTAGCTTATCTAGCATCCTCACGTGATACAATTAGACTAGATCGGTTTCCTATCGATCTAATCGAATTACTTATCGAAGATACAATGACGAATATCATATTAGTATGACGGAAGTCGAATATAATTATATTTTATTCTCCACTGACAAGGAAAAGAATGTCACAAAACACACGGGTATGAGAAATTAACAGTATCTCTATAGGCATGTCTTTGATGATCGATAGTTAATTGAATCGGCGAAAGTTTCAAGACTACTTCAGTTTCACTTCAGCAGAAAGAATCTTTTCATCTCGATTGCTAGACGCCTTCATATCAGATTTACTTTCCTATCTTAGTGTGCTAAAAATATGTCGAATTTCTCATGAACTTTATCAAATTGTTTATCATCAGCGAAGTCTTCTTTAATGAAGATTATACATGAAAGGTATTTTGATCAAAAATAAACATGTTTTTTTTTAATTGTCATGTACTATGCACATTACTCAGTTAATACTCGACTGTCACTTGGCATCGAACAGCTTGAAATCCTACGCAAATCTTACCAAACAGATAATGAACTGAAAACGGTTGTAAGATAAACAGCAATTTGGCAGATTCCGTTGTTATGGAATATGTAGACACGTAGGTTTTCGAGCCAAACAAGACTTAAGCATATTAAGTAACCATTATCAGATAAAGATAAAGCGATTAAGTATGAACTGCAACTTAAACGTCTAAAAACATCCAATCTTCGCACTAGATTCACCTTTTTTTTCTTGATAAACTTCTTACTTGAGTTTACTTCGAATGAAAACATACGACGATATGGAATTTCCAATGAATCCAAGGATGATAACAGCTGCCATGTAGATAACACCAAACTGTTTTAAAGTACGGCGGAACGACGCAGTCGAGATCGAAGCCATGCCCAGAGAATTGGTTTCATTGAAATTATTCATTGTTTTTCAATCTGAAACATTCCGAATGTATTGGTGCATTGCTAACAGACTATTCCTTCTATCTGATGAAACGTCTTTCAGCAGAAACACATCATCAATAAAGTAAAAAGTGTCCTGCCAAGCAATAATAATATTCTTCGCGAAAAAAAAAGCGAGATAGAATAGAACATAATTAACCATAATTATCAATGTAAATCAAGAATTTTTGAACTATACTAAGAGGAAACGCTCTTTCGGTATGCACGGATCGCCTTTCATGGAAGAGAGATGTTCGTGAAAGCGAACTATATGGTTAATTCTCGTGTTCAGCGATGAATATACATTTGTGTTATAGAGTAAAGCAAAAATATGAAGACGAAATAGATTATTAAGTCAATTATATAAAATCAGAGGGAAAAAAGAGAATATTGCTCGCAAAACTCCTTTTCTTCCTCTCATTCTCTAACTCTTCGCTCGACTAACGTTGTTATTAAGAATATGATCGTTTTCCAACAACGTGGATACTATCTGAAACGGCTTCAATAGTCTTTTCTTTCTCTTCAATGATTTTATCTTATTATGTTAAAATGGGAAAACATCGATTGTCAACGATTTCTAATAGGCTGGTCATAAGAAAAAAAAGTCTCATTATTTCTTTATTCTTCACGAACCATAAGGAAATTATTCAATGATCATTATATATCAAATCGAATGCGTCTACTCACCTTGACTATCGGCAAACAAATCGATAAATATAGAACCAGATTTGATAGTGACAAGAACACAACAGTTTACTAGCCATATGCATAGATTTATCATCAAATTGACTAATCGATATCTAACACTCTCCCCGATGATCGTTTATTTGTACAAAAAAAAGAGTGTATATCTCTTGAACGATGACGAGAGTGACCATGAGAATTAGTTCTTATGAACACGTTTTATTGATGAAATGGCAATAGGAAAGAAAAGGGAAAAGAGTGACGATTTTGGTATCACAGAAACGAATATGGCGAAATTACTATCATTCTTTGAGTTAAATCAAGGTCTGCTCTAATTGAGACATCTGCATACATCACTGAGTAAGGTCATCGAGAAACACAAGCGCGGACTAGTCTAGTTCACATTATGTAGCCTTGTCATGACGGAATGTCGATTAAAACCGGCATATTAAAACGAAAAAGGACATATACTACAATAACTGTTCCTTCTCTTGGGATTCATTAATAACGAACGTCAGAATACAAGGAGAGAAAAATAGTCCACACCCTCAGAAATCGAAAATATTCTTCGATAGATTGTTGATGAAAGAAATGCAATTACTCTCATCAACATCGTAGAAAAGCAGAAGATGCGATTAGTTGAATGGTATTTTTAAGGATGTTTTTCTCTAATATTTCGATTCAGACAAAAAAAAAAACTTTCGCTTTTTCTCCTGTCCATTGAAATTCACTGATAGAATTAGATCACATGAATGAGCTCAATCAACGATGAAAAAGAAAGATCATCACTTCGCCATCTGATAAGTATTGATATCTGATTTGACTCATCGGATAATAGAGAACATATTCCAATAACGTTTAGTGACATTGTATCTAGTTGAACATTCTCTATCGGCATGTCTTCGACTCGAAGGTTATTCTTAAATAACATCGAGAGATATGTGATAACGATAGGTCGAATACAAAAGAAATAGGAATAATCCAAACAATTGCCACCAATGACTATCAATCACCTGTCTGTCACAAAAGCTGGCAAGGTTAACATGCTAACACCAATCGATTGAATCATCACCATCATCTTTCAGAAAGAGAGAAAACGAGAATGCCTCTATCAACGATAATACCCATTTCTATCGAAAGTTCATCTTTACAAACGATTACACAGTGTCAACTCGGTTCTGCCTGTCTGTGAAAAGTCACGTTGGTATTTATGAAAGAAAATGCATGTGAATATTGACAATATTTATTAATCTCGACATGAAAGATTAGGATTTATAAGAATGACATAGATGAAGCATGACATGTATAAACCATTATCTTACAGCACTATTCGAGATTAAACGTTGCTTTCTCAATCGACCAAATGACACCAATTAGATATTTGTAATTCAATTCTAACGTTCTATGTGTATTTCTCGTAACATTTGTCAGACAGATCGACTTCTGATCGACTCGTGTAGTTAGAACATAAATTAACATTTTCCCAGTGTATTATTCATCGTTATATGATAATATTACGTAAAAACGAATCCCGATGGAATATGATTGAGTCTATGATGATTCAATGGCTTATTTACTCTCTTTTTTTTTCTTCTTATTATGGTTACTATTTAAACAATCAAATCGGTGAATAAAGAAAGGAAAGCAACGTACTTTTACTTTATATTCTCTTCGTCGATATAATCAGTAGAAAAGCTTTGTTTTGTAAAAAGAAACATGTCGAACAATGAATCGAGTTCGTCGCTTGAAATGATGTCAGCCGCTCTTCGCGCTGCGACCAAACTAGCAGCTGAAAATGACCAATCGGCGGAAATAACACCAGAAATGTTAGCTAGCGCAATTAAATTAGCAGCACTTTCAGCTGATAAACAAGAACAATTAACACCTGACAATATTAGTGCTGCAATACAAGCGGCCAAAGCTACGACCTCCAACAAAGTAGAAGAACGTCACCAAAACTTGACACCTGAATCATTGGCAATTGCATTGAAACTCGCAACCAAAGCAGCGGCAAACAGTGGCGATGACGACGATGTGGATGATGATCAAACAATAAATCCAGTGTTAGCAGCTATGAAAGCAGCGATTATAATGACACAAAAAGAACAATCCAATGACCTAGCAACCGCTGAAACATTGTCGAATGCACATAAACTAGGAAAAGAATAACAATTTTTGTCTCGTAGAACCCGTTTTCGGTACATATGCATTTTGATTTTTATGATAAATAGTTGATGATCAGTGCGTGACTGTGATCGTATCATTTGATGCTGATCTCAGCATGGTTTTATCAAAATATAAAAGATGTTCGTGGGTGAGGAAGAATAATCACATCCTCGTAATTAAACAGGAATTATTTCGGGATAAAACTCTTCGGTTCAATGTTCACCGAACGAATGAAGTATTTGCATGTCAAATTACAATAATCACTTCTCATCTCGTGGTCCAACACGCGCTGTTTTGGTTATTTTTCAATGTCGAATGTTGTTTTTTCTATTAATTGACGAGAGATTTTCAGTAGCTGAGAAAGAACTAACGCATTAGATTCAGTACAATGCCCCTCCGGCAGCTGCTATTCTTACCATTGTTCAAGTAGAGCGAACAGGGTAAAAATATCTTGCTTTATTCATTCCTCAAACAAATCAACAACCAAGAATAGCGCTTGAAAAACAGAAATTAACACATCACGATCTCATACTACCCACGTAAACTTCAATAGCAAAAAAAGACCGCCGAGTTCTAAGGCAAATTCACACGCACTGGAATGAAATCTCTCGTGCATTTCACTCACATCGATTGGATACGAATAGCTAAAAGATTGTTTTCAACGACATGATAACTCTGATATGATCACCAAGATGAATCCTTACTTTTTATTTTCTTAGCACTGTTTTTCACATAACAACAATAACAAAAACAGATAGAGAAAATCATCTGACACACAGTCACTAACAAAACACATGAGAAAACGACAAAACATCTGACGCACACACACACACGCACACAAATATGGACGAATATACCGGTTTCTTTTCTTTTCACATAATCTGCTTACTAAATATCAACGAAAACAAACGAAAAAATAAAGAAAACAATAAGATAAGTAAAAGACAGTTCCTGTTCTTTATTCTTCTTCATCATCGCCATCATCCTCACCATTATTGACATTTTCATTAACCTCTTCCTCATCTTCTTCCTCTTGTTGTGGTTCTTCCTCATAGATCGCATAATCTTGAACTTGATATTGTGCAATTGATTCAATAATGAATTCTGGCGAACAAAATCTTATGCCTAATTCCACACATTTCCAGTATTTATCTTGCCGTTCTTGAACGTACGATTGTTCACAAAGAACAACAATCATTTTACCTTGAGCTGTCCAACGTGTTACTTGATCTGTACGTAATGAGGAACATGTATGACCACCGCATAACGTGATCAATGTACGTAATTCTTGATTATCCATTAGCTAAAATTGAGCTTGTAAATCAGAGTAAGCGAAGAAAAGGTTTTTTGTCTTACATTTTGTACACCTGAACACTTGAGCATGAAGATGTGTTTCGAAAATAATGAATGTCTTCGTGTAATCAAACGCGAACGTTGCATACCGCCGTGAAACATTGTTGCACATGTTAGATCGCCACGTATTTCGAATTGTAAGGCTAATTCATCGAGTAAAAGCTTATCACAACGAAGACATTCGTCAATCCAGCGTATTGATAGAACAGTCAAATGGCGTGCTAGGGCGTGAACAACTTTAGATGAGAGAGCACAGACAAATGGAATTGTTGTATCATCGGTTATCAAATGTGTTGTTTTTTCATCGATTTCATCCGAATAATAGACATTAAAACGTTGCAGAAATTCATCCAGACGATCCTGGTTGAAATGAGAGAGGAATTTCGGTGAGAACCTTCGTTTTTCACTCCTCTTACCATCTGTTCATCAGTTAGACGAGAACCAGTAATTGAAATCGATTTATGCGTCATTACGTAATCATCAAGACGACTATCCATGGAACTAGCTGATGAACATGCTTGATTCGACTAGAAGAAGAAAAGGCAAAGATCAATTGAAGGTGAACTGCGTATTCAAATCTCAATTTATACATCGGACGTGGCAGCTGATTCATCTAAAGTTGTATTCGTTGTTGTATTAGGTAAAATTGATTGAACAGGAGGTACTAAAATGCTTCCAGATAAGACAGATTTCGTTGAGGAAAGTTTATACTATTTTGATTGACATCAAAACGAGAACGTTTGAGAAGCACCCATTCATCAGACTTTCGGCGTTTGTTGTTATTGTTGTTGAATACATCGAATAATTCTAGTCAAAACAGGAAATGAAAAGAACGATCGTTAACTTCAAGATTCTTAATGGTAATTCTCTTTTGAGTGACATTCACATCTGTTGGAAATATTGTCAATATTTGAATATCTGTTTACCGTTATATTTAGCTTTAGTGTACTTTCTATATGATTATCATTCACAATATTTGTGAACTTTTTATAGTTGTGTCTAAGTCGTCTTATCAGCAATAGTATTTGACGAATATAGAAAACTGTCAGCTGTCATGCACAATTATATTTTAACAAGAAGATAAATCTGAGTATGCTTTTGATAGGTGCTGTCAAGATAAACTTACAATTTGGTTGTACTGTTTTCCGTCGCCAATCTAAATTGACAGTAGAACAATATCATTTACAAAGAAAGAAAAAGCCTTTTTTGCTCAGCTCACTTTTTAGACCAAGAGATAGAGGTGTTTCAATTGCTAAAATAAATCAAACGAAAACGACATTTTTCTCTTCTTCTATATTAACTCTCAATACGCACAGTATCGAAGTTTGGACGGTATCACTGATGCGGCGGTAGTCGTATTTGTCGTTGTTGCCTTGGATGATGCCACTGCCGCCGCTGATTGTTGAATTAGCTGTCTACGTTTCGATTCATTAACAGTTATACCTGACGTTTGATGATAATGGCCAACGCAAAGGCTTCTATAGGCAACAAAGGCTTGACATTCTTCTCCGCCATCATATTTACACAGTTGTCTCCAAACACGACCATTGAATCGTTGTCTTTCAATTGAACCATCTCGTCGAACATGTACACGAATTTGATCCTTATCTGGGAGGATCGATGCTGATGAGGATGAACTTGTCGTAGTCGTCATAATTTTTATTAGTTTCTTTTTCTACTGTTAATCTATTGTTACAAGACAGAAAGAGAAGAGTGAACAAACAAATAGCTATTTGTCCGGTATAATAATATTCATTCGTCATCAAGCTTATTTTGATCGTTCTCTAACACATTTTTTACATATTAAAAGTAAACAAATAAAATACGTATAGAAACGTGCATTTATAATGGTGTTTCAGCAAACTCTTGAAATTGTTTCTGTCGGTAGTCAAGGATCGACGCAAGTACCCAATGTGACGATACAAAATGGATGCCTAACGATCTGCATTGATCATAATTATGACGCCGTTCCGAAACATAGAGCTTATCACAAAGAACGACAACGGCATATTGATCAAGTGCACTTTGAGTTACACACGTTATGATTTTCCCACCGCATGTCGTGATTAAACCTTGCAAACGTTCATTGGTTAATTTAATATCATTATTTTCTGTACATTTAATGATGAAACAAATGTTGTCAAATAACGAATGGCGTTTGTCGATCAAGCGCGAACGTCTTGGGCCACCAAATATTTGCGAATGAGTCGTATCACCTTCGATTTCAAAGCGAGCTTCATCGACAAGTCGATCGTATTGAAGACATTCGATTATCCATTGATAGGAAACACAATAACAATGGTTAGCAACAGCTTCTACCAACTTGATCGATAGCGAAGAACGAAACGGATGTTGCTCGTCATCAACAATTAAATGGGTCGTTTCAAAATCGACGACCGATTTTAGAAGAACTTCGGAAGAAAACTTTCGTAAGAATTCGTCTACTAGATCCTGCGAAACACAAGGGAACATTTTCTTCTCGCTTAGATTTTGTTTTAAACTTACTAATTGATAACGCTGGAGACAAGTTGTGGCGATAACGAATTGTTTACTCGATTGTACCTAAATAGATGTGCTAATGAGAGAAAATTTTCTCAGTTTGAGTCGGACTACATACATTAAAGTCGAGATGTCTCTCGTCGATATCCATTGCTGCAACATTAATCATCGATGGAGAATCCGTTGTGTTAACTGGTGCGGATTCATTCGAAATCGGTGAAGTTGCATCTACAGGTTTGTCAACAGTCGATTGAATTAGATCAGGAATATCCTTCGGTAAAGGTGATGACGGAGGTGAAGGATGAGCGCGTATTTTGTGTTTCTAAACGAATAAAACATAATCATGTGTGGTGTTGTTTGAAAGAATCCAGTTTGCGACAAAAGAGTTTTTCAATACGAACCTTGATGTATCCAGCATGGAAGAATTTATTACATATTTCACATTTAGCTTTATGTCTGGCTTCATTATTTGGTTTTATGTTCAGTCTTGGCCGTAATCGACCTTCTCCAATGTCCCATTGATTAACGAGGAAATGGGATAATTCACTGTCGGTTTCCGGATCATGAGCTAAATATTCCAAATGATGAAACGCTATCAATTCAGTTCATTTCCTTTACCTTGGGTCTGTTCAGTCGTAGTTGAATGATCCGAAGTATTATCATTCTAGAAGAAACAAATGAAAATAAGAAATTTACTACAAAGAAACAGCGAGTGTACTTTAGTTAAAACAGCATCTTCCGATATTGATGGAACTATTCCGTTGTGTATGTTTTTGATATGGCGTAAATAAGCCGATCGATGCGAGAATTCATGTTGACAAGCTGTACAGAACTTTGGTTTTTGATTATATGATTTTTCTTTGTTAATTATTCCATCAGTTGAACCACGTGGAGTTCCAGAGGCAACAGAGCATGATGCACCATCATTATGTTCATCTATTTGAAAAATAAACATTTTCATATATTTGTTTTTATCTTGAAAACTTGATGTTTTACTTGGTGAATTGATACTAGTTATAGCAACTGTTTGTAGATGATTTGAATTTTCCAAATCTTCGGAAGTGGTACTTTCTCTTTTATTAGTCTTCTTCACACATATCGTCGAGATCTCATCTGAATCGGCAGGAAAAAAAACAGATGTTGATCGTTGCATTGCGTCCTTTTCATTTCTTACCCGGTGTCAATCGTGGGATACGGATGATTGGTCGTTTTGCTTGAGAGTGATCGGCAAGCATTTGTTCGATGCATTGCGTACGTCGTTTCAATTTATAGATATCTTTTTCCATTTGAAAAAGTATATTTGTCATCGCAATGACATACTTTCGATTCAGTGAATATGTACGACGAAATAATCTATCGTGACGAAAGCGCTGCTTAGAAAAAACTCTCGATTGATGATCACCTAACAAAAGTATAATCACTCTATATGACGAGCAAAACATGTTTTTCATTTACTTTTGAAAGCCAAATTTCGACGTTTGGATGGACGGTCGATCGTACTTACGGACGCACTTGATGATGAAGACATATTTTTTATGTAGGTACTATCAGTGATACCCACGTCGGCTGCTTGGATAAATCTCTCATTCTCATTCGCAAATGTATCGCTTGTGTCAGATGAAACTGACTTATCAGGTAAAGAGGTATCCGACGACTCAAAAACTATACCAGATTCCATGGATGTCTCGTGTCTATTGATAATAGATATAAATGAATCTAGATAAGAAAAGAGAAAGCGTTTGCGAAAGTCATTATCTCGCAAAAAAAAACGAAAAAAGCATTTAAATACTTGTGTGATGCATTCGCTCACTTTCGGCGAAATCCCACCATGTAATCGAAAATAGAAACACATTGACGCGACAAAACATACACAGAAAAAAAGAAAAGAACCTGGTACTTCTTCAGCAGACTGACGAAACCCCCATTTGATTGGTAAAGTTTATGAGAGGAAAGAAAAGAAAACTTATTGGTCTATCTATTCAATAGACAGAATGATCAATAGAAAGAGGGCGCTTGTTTATCATCTAAAGGAATCTATATTATATATATAAAGAAGAAAGTTTGTCTGTTTGTTCGCTATGCATCTAGTCCCTGTAGTAGCTATCGGCGTGAAACTTTCCACAAAGCTTCCTGAGACCCAGAGGAAGGTCAACACCTACTTTGTTCCGAGAACAAATGAACCAGACGTTTTCTACAGGCAATATATGAAACGGACCAATAGGAATGCGAGATTTCCAAAATTGAGAAAATTAATAGCGAAGGCGGCCGCAGTCCGTCTGAGCGCTCAAAGACAACAATCCACATGTTCTATCTGTGCTTGGGAGTCCTATACATGCTACAAGCAACCTGCGGAGCTGACTAATAAGATTGCGAGATGTGAAAAATTGCAGCGGGTCGGTAGCGAAGGCTGTCTGAGCGCTCAAAGACAACAATCCACGTGATCTCTACGCCTATGATAGTTCGGCGAATGCTACAGATAATCTGCGAAACTCACCAATAGCGTTACAGGATCTCAAAAGATTAAGATAAATGTTGAGGGTGGGTGAATTCGAAGGATATAAGGTATGAAATGACGTGATAGTTAGAAAGAGGTCGATGAATGAATAGCTGGAATGTAGAATGAATATTAGAGAGAGAGAGAGATGAAATTTGAATAAGTTATGAGGCAGAAATCAGCTTCGGTAACTCTTTTGCATAAAAAGCTATAATTGAAGTTGTCGTTTTGTGCGATGCACGGTGAGAAAAATTAGGACCGCCAGCGTACAAACTTGGAGTCTATTGATTTTTCTATTTGCTGCAACTTTTCAACACGTCAGACGTTCGACATAGATATTTCTTATTTTGCAGCGGGTACGCCCGCTAGTGTTCTATAAATAACACTCCTTGACAATAGCGGATTCCATTCACAATGACTTACTCTCCTATTCCAGCTCTTGATAATCTTTCTGTTCGTGAATGGAATAGCCTAACCGATGATGTAGAAAA
Organism: Adineta ricciae; assembly: GCA_905250025.1. NCBI lineage: Eukaryota > Metazoa > Rotifera > Eurotatoria > Adinetida > Adinetidae > Adineta > Adineta ricciae. The sequence goes on along the minus strand of CAJNOJ010000161.1, from coordinate 149,864 downwards.
AACTATTCATTTTTGTCAACATGTCGCCTTATTACATACTTATCCAACTGAATTCTGTCCAAAACAACATAGAAATTGGTATTTAGGATCATATTCAAAGTCGATTGATAAATGCAAATGACGCTGTCGAGTATGTAAGTCGTCTCGTTCTTTACGTAAAGATACTTTTTTTGAGCATAGTAAACTTACAATACAACAAGTACTAGATCTCATGTTGTACTAATGTCACGATTTAGACTCACATAAATTTATTAGAGTGAGGCAACCGAAGACAAAAAAATCACTTGCTATTTTTGTATCGTATATAAGTCAGTCATTTTTTGGAATTTTTCTCTATTTTTTTCTGACCTATAAAGTAGCATCCACTCTACATTCTCATGTAAAAATTTGTTAGAAAAAAGCGACTGAACTTGTTCAATCGACTATTTAGTACGAACAACTATCAAAATGTTGCAATGACCCAGTGTGAGGCAAATGCAGACAACAGCTAAACGGAACAAGTAATTGCAGATTACCAGCAGTTTTACATGGTGCTGATAAAAATAGGTTTGCTCATTACTATTTTTAGATAAACTAATATTTTTCTACATAGCTAAATAGCTGTCAAAATTCTCTACAGTCGGCGGAAATCTTATTTTTTAACTCTCGAATATTCAGAATGATACTCAAAATACTGAATTGAAAAAGCACTGAAAAGTTGTGCAATCATCCGCTCTGTTTAGCTGTTATCTGCATTTACCCCATGCGGAGCTATTGCAGAAATTTGATAGTTGTTCGTACTAAATAGTCGATTGAACAAGTTTAGTCAAATTTTTCTAACAAATTTTTACATGAGAATGTAGAGTGGATGCTACTCTATAGGTCAGAAAAAAAAGTAGAGAAAAATTCCAAAAAATGACTGACTTATATTCGTAACAAAAGTAGCAAGTGATATTTTATCTTCAATTACTTCACTCTACTCTACTCTACCAAGAACTGAAAAACAAAGGTGGTAGACTTCAATGTTCTTTTATTTGCTGTCTAATAGACGATAGAAAAACAAAACACGAGAATCTACATCGACTAAAATTCACCGTAGCTGTTGACACAAAAAAAAGAGCGGAAAAGTCAAGAAGAGAACAGTTTTAAAAAGAGAAATAGAAAGGAAATATTGGACAAATTTGTAGACAGAATTCTTCTTCAGGTATATGAATGTTTATGCTTATATTGAAAAGACACATGTGAATATTTGAACACGACCGTAGTAATCAACTAAGAGTTGTTTTGTTCCTTTTCATCGAGTTTTTGTGCTACACACGGTACCCAGGAATGGACGACCATAAGTTCGTTATCAGTGGTAGGTTTCGGTGCCGCCGATAGCCATGATGGACAAAATTCAGCTGCATCGGGATTCAAGTTAGTTGTCTGTGAACGCTCCACCTAGATTCCAAACAAAATACGCAATTCTAGCATTGTAAATTTAATCCTATTTACTAAGTCAGTCGGCATTTCCGCTGTAGAATATTCTTGTTGCATGTACATCATACATTCATGCATTTCGTCAAACATGATATCTTGCTAGAAAAAAAGATAAATGTTACACAGGTTTGTTCATAGAAACTAATATTGATTGCATATGACAAAGCAGAGTTATTCATTACTACCTCTTCGGCCGTGAAATCAACCCAAATCTAAAATAGAAGTCGATTTCTAATACACGTAAAGCAAGACAACACAAAAAAAGATAGATGACTATATATACCGAGTCAGTCTGTTGCCATTGTCGAAGATTCTAAAAAAAAGAAATTTAGATGATAATTGAAATGGACAACAGTCGAGTTTTTCAACTACTTCATTTTCATAACTTTCAAACGCACGTTGAACATCATCGGAAAACACAGAATCATCTTCATCGACATTATTTCTCTGTGTATTTTGAATATGTTGCTCGCTTTCCTCCCATTCTTTTTCAACAGCGTCCAATGTTGAATCATCAAGGTCGTATTCACCATCATCTTCAGCATTGTTGGTATCATCCAAGCCGTTCTCATTTCTTCGAAGAATGTCTCAGAATCATTCAGTCAAATAATCAAATGTCTTACGAATTTTGTTCGACATGCTCTGTACTATTGTTATCTACGTTCCACGATCCAACATCGTTATCAGTACTAAAAGAAATCAACCAATTTCATTTATTGCTTTTCATGCTCATCATGATGAAATAGAATCAATTAGTTTAATTGTAACGCTTCCTCGGTGAACGCATCGATCACTCTCACTGACATATTCTGCTTCCATATGAAATTTGCTGTCTACAATGCTACGCACATTCGTTAAGATGACATTTCAACTGAAGAGAACTATCACATACTTCTTCAAAGGCCCTGTATATTAATAACGTAGATTGAAATTTTGTCTCAAGAACTTGAGCAAAAAAATGTTTTTCCTGTGAAATGTAAATATAGTTTTTCTCGCAAAATAAGACTAGGAAACAACATCTTGGTCGTTTCTTTCAATGACTGCTACTCTCTTTTTCTCTAGTAACGAGTACAATATATACATAAACATACGACGCGTCGACAAAGATGTCTGGCATTGAAAATAATCGATAAATTTTAAGGGCCTATCAAACCGATGTCAAACAGCGATTATCAAGGGTCACAGTTGGCGTAAACAACTGTTAGAAAAAAAAAGTGCTTTTCCCTAATATATTACCAGCTTATAAAATATCCATTCGTCTACTAATATGTCTACAAAACATACCCAGGATTCAGTTGTAACGATGGATCGTCTTCATAATCGGAAAGTATATTGTAGTTTGAAGCTTGTGATTGAGAATTATTTGAATTATTCGGTTGCTGTTGAGCAGACGACATCTAAAAAAAGAAAACTCAGAAATGCATTATCCGACAGGCACCATCTAGGTTAACTACTTGTTAGTGAGTAATTTACAGTGAGGGAAAAAATTGTTCGACTTGTTGTAAAATACCTGAAAAAGTAAGAGCAGTAAATATAGTACAGTAGTTATTTCAATTCAATTATTGGTGATAATCATCCATCACTTATATAATACTGTTGTTGAATGTGGATTTTTCAAAACCAAATCCGACTATTTACCGAAAAACAACTATTTTTGTAAGTAGGAATTTTCTGGAGTCCATCATTTTGTTGGAATTATGAAATAGAATCTATTTTTTGACTTCGAATAGATGTCGCTAATCATCGATCAATGTAAAACAAGCGAAATTATTTCAATATGGGGCATATTAGAGTGAAACCACGGTCTTTTTCAGCATCTTTACGTCGCTTCCAAGCGCGGACTCAACCGGAACTGACCGAAAAATCACCCACACTGGAACTTTTCAAAAGTTTAAAACTTCAGCCGTCGTAAAAAATCGGAATCGTTAAGTATCTCACCGGGAAATACTCGAAACAATATTATAACCCGTCGGAACCGGGTCGGACTGAGTCATATCTCGTAATCAGAAATCAAATAAAGCGTGAATAAATTTTTTAACGAGATTTTGTATAGACCAGAAAACTTCATATATTGATGTGATTTCATGACCGAAAACAATAAATTTAATGTCTTTTCCTCTGACTGAATTTAACAAAAACTATCGACAGTAAATCTCAGATATATCTTTAAAATCATTACATCCAGTTTTCAGACTCAACTGCGTTTAACATGCTCAAATACGCTTCAATCTATCAGATAAGAACGAAGATTTTAGTGACTTCCAGCAATATCCATGCAAACGGAACCTGACAAAAAGTAAATCAAATCTAAATCTCTACTCAAACAAGCTCCGCTCTAGAACAATCAACCAGATATCTCCGTGATGTCATAATTAAATCGATTGAGTCTCATGCACTATCTGAAATCCGGTAAAACCCTATTACACCCACTCTATATTTGTCCTCGTTTTTCAACTACGTCACCAAATTTGGTACGATTTCCAGTATTTTCCCGCGATATCAATGAATTTTATTCTGCTTTCACCTCGTCTTTCCTTGGATTGAAGTGGATTTGACTCGATTCTTTGTGAGATTAAGTCGATTTCGTATAAATATGGTGCGAATTTCTATGATCTATCATGAGGTGTTTATAGACTCTATTGTGGCTTTGTGTGATTTCGTAGAGATTTCAGTAGCTGTGAATGCCTTCTCGTGATCGTTTTGGGTTTTATAGGAATTTAGGACATTTGAGTACGTTCGAACTTTGAACAATGGAAAATGATCGTTACTGCACCGTATTAGCTTTCGTTTTTGGTTAATGTGTAGCATTGCACTGAAGGAAGTGTACTCGTGAGGGACGGCATGGATTTTAATCAGCATTTAATATTTTAGATTGATTTTGGATTAATGTGAAAGAAAAAATTGCTTTGTACTACTGGGTATATGTTGAAATCAGCGAACTCTTTAAAAAGCATAGAAATTCTTCAAATATGAAGAAATCATCTTATTCTGATTTGAATATTTAGAAAGAATACAGCTCGACTAGTAAGCTTTGATTGAGAATCCAAATATCACATATGAAATACGTGCGAGATCTGAGACGCTGGACTTCGGTTACTCTCCGCCGAACAGTAAAATATTGAATATGATCTGTATCCGGTACCTCGTAAAAATACCAATAAATTAATCGATATGAACCGTCGAGGAAACGCCAGGATGCGATCAGTATCTAGAAGCTTGGGAATTTTAACGGATCCGGCCGGTTCTCGCCGTACAGCTTTGACATGGGAAAGTAATCAAATATATGCGGACGCGTGCTTTGTTCAATAGACAGAAAAAATCTTATATAGAAAAAAAATAAAAACAAAAAATTGTAGAGAGATCGAGATTGGAGAAAAAGTGCAATTGTGGTGTTGGGATTGATTTCGTAGACTGATAATGACGACGACGACGACGACAACTCTTCTCTCTATTTCTTTGTGTTTACCAAGCGCGCATATACATAGTTAATGTGGAGGAAATTTGACAAAAAAGAAAAACAACGATGACGACGATAACGACTGTAGTTCGAATTGAAAAAGAAAAAAAATGCAAGAGTCTTTGAGCGTGTTGGTTCTTATGTGGTCATCTGTCGTTTGACAAAACGAATTGATAACAGGCAGATAGCGAGAAGTAGAACAATTTGTTGGAGATTTTGAATGCTTGGACCAGCACCGTATGCTCTCACATCTTGATCATAGGCATATTCTGTCAAGAGGAAAGACATTGAGATGTGAAACAATGTAAAGGCGACTTACTGAAGAATGCAACAAATGGAATAAAGGTTGCCCATAGTCCAATAAGACCGAGTGCTGATAAACAACAAAGGCAGGTGATAGCACCACCTAAGCCACCTAATAAACCACCTACTCTGCCGCCACCTGCTGCTGGTCGTCTAAAGTCAAAAGGATAATAAGGCGGTTTAGATAAACATCAGTCATTGGCACGCAACAATACACTTACGCTCCGATCATCTTTTTATTTTAAGATGGACAGCGATCTAAAAAAGTCAAATAGAAGTTCAGTTGGTGATCGTCGAAAAAGGAGAGAGAGATTTTCTGTTCTTTGAAAAAACAAACATCCAATACTAAATCCTCGTATATGCACTCTCTTTTTCTCTCTTCTCCAAGTATAAGCATATAGCACTCGCTAGTTATTATTGTTTGAAAAAAATACGCCACTGTATTTCTCCGCACTATGCTTCTCTCTCTCTCGTTGTCTCCTCGCATCTTTTCTCTCTCTGTCTCTTTTTCTACCTACATTCTATCATCTGAAGGAGACACATCACTGTACATTCACGTCATGGTTGACGGCACCTTTTCCTTCGTGTTAGTACACGAGAGAAATTAATATATTTTTCATCAATATGCATGACTTATAAGATAGAGGGAGAAAAAAGGTATTTCACCTACGTTTACAAATAAAAGAAACCTCATCAAAAAGAGAAACAAGCTATGCACAGCAGCCTCCGTATTTGACGATGAATGTGTGCATATATGACAAAAAAAAGACACCAATCATGCATGACGTCGCAGGACAGCACATGAGTAACGAGAAGAACGACAGGTTTTTCTTGAGTAGATGTGTAAATAACCGAGAATCGTCCTTGGTAATCATACTCGACGATGATACTGTGACAGAATATGTTGAGAAAAACACGAGTATCAAAAACGTTTTTCGACATCCTGGCTTAATTAAATACGTTTCTAAAAATGATCTATTGATATCAGTTGAAATTTGCCTTTTAGCAACGACGGAAATAAGTCAATTAAATAGTAAAAACAAATTCGCAGCAGTTTATTTTATATTTCGAAAAAAACTTGTAAAGTATAACGACGACGACAACGACGATGTTGAGGGATTAGGTTTAGAAAAAAAACGAATGTACTCGTTCAAAAAAAAGAGAATTTTTCTTCTAACGCGCAATGAAAAAATTGAAAGGAAAAATATAGTTGTGTTGCAAAAAAAAATAGGCGATTTTTTCTGATTCAAAGGTGTTGAAAATAGGTATATAAATGTCTGTGTGTTCAATTAAGTGCTAGCAACACTGCGGCGGTGTTTGGATAATACATAGAGTGAGCAGATGAGAGCACAAGCAAGAACCAGAATGTTCAGCTCCATTATAGATCCAGCGCCTGTAGCATTTTTACGAATTTGACTTTGGATCTTATCTAAATGAGAGAAAAGGAATGAACATAACGTTTACACACTGGAGATATAGTCGTACTCATGTAAGCAGCAGCAGCGATCATAGTGGCGAAAAGACCGAGTAAAGCTAGTGATGCTAGACAACCAAGACAAAGTAATGGACAAGCTAAGCCACCGATGATACCAGCGAGTCCAGCACCACCGGCTCGTGCTGGCGCAACTGGTGCTCGTGGAATGAATGTCGGTCTTCGCCTACGAGAAAAATAAGATTAAGAGTGAAATTAGTTTGTAAATTAACTTACACGGCATATCGATTAACGGAAGCGTAGGGTCGTGGCCGGATGGACATGATGCTATTGTGCACTTGAGGAGTCCAATCAACAACGACTTAATCTGAAAGTGAAAGTAGAAAGAATTTTCTTTTGTAATCCTTCTCATTAACACCAATTTCCTAGGCGACTTGCGTGCAGTATTTCTTCTCTAAGCACGGTCCAATACACTCGCTCTTACTATTTCTTTTTTTCTCTCTCTATCTTTTTCGCGTCTTTGTTGTGTTTTGTTAAATCAGAAAAGAGAAGCGAAAAAAAAGAAAACAACGTCTAATTACCAATCGCTCTGCATTGACGAGGGAGAAAAACCCTAAAGTATATGTTCTACCGGACGGACAGAGAAAAAAATCGAGTAAAGACCTCCAAAAAAAGCATGACTATAATATTGCACCTATACATAAAAAATCGAATCTTGAAGGCAACATATATTCGTACGTGTATAATAGGCAGTGCGAGCTCGCTCAACCATACCGAAAGTCAGTGATACTACAGGTAGACACTTTGCTAGAAAGAAATATGAAAAGAAAAAGAAGAAACAAACCATGATCGTCTCCGTTTCTCTCTCTCTCTCTCTTCGAAATGCTCGACGGGAACAAAAAAAAAAGTACAGTCGAATGTTATGCGTGAATGCTCGACAGCAATAAGACGACGAGTGGGTTGATGAGGATTGTATGTAATTAGATAAGAAAAGAAGGAAAAAAAAAGTAGAAAACATGATATGATGTCATTGAAATATTAACTGGTCATGTCTTGCAATGATGAAAAATATCATTTGAGAAAAAGGAACAATGACATTGATGATTTATTACAATTAATAGAAATTGGCGTAAAAAAGGAAATTATTGGAAAAAATAGGATCTTTCACGCATGTGTGTAAGTTAATCTGTTCAATATGATTGATTGATGATTTGATTGAATGATATCGAGCCATTGAATATCAATGACATTGAGTAAAATGAACACAAGGTATCTATATCGCAATCGAGAGATAAGATTTTTTGCACAATGGTTATAATTCGATGTAATCGAAAAATATATTTGAAAATCTATTCGAGATAAGGATGGATTGATAATGAACTACAATGTGAGATATCATCTATTTCGAAGGACAAATCCCTGATTATCATAATCGTTAGATCTCGATTTTCAGAGTAATTTGTCGAAATAGCAAATGAATAGAAATCAAGAGTTGATCATATAGTTCATATTTATTCGATGATCAATTAAACGAACAAGCAAGACACGAAAAAAAAACCGAACAGAGATGTCCTCAGGCTTCTTTATATTCCACTCTTTTGTCTTTTGGCCAATCGACGGTGTAGTTCAGCGGACATCGGCATTCTCCTTTTGGCTGTAGGATCCATTTCCATTCGACATTATTGGCGTCGTTCATTGTTACTGTACAATTTGAAGCTTGTTCCTTTAATCGTAGATCAGGTATCAATAGTTTTACTCTGATCTTCTCATCTGACGATAATGGGACTTGTTCGTAAATGTAAACAGTCACGTCAGTTGCTTTAGTATTAACTACGCGTGTTTCATGATAAATATTTTCGCAATTGATTTTAGAAATTAAACCTTGCGTATCTGTAACCTTCTTGACAGGTTTATATTCAACTTTAATACTTGCATCCATTCCTAATGGTAAGTCGAATGTATCACCTAGACAAACGTTGTCGATTGAGCTGTGGGCAATGAAGTTATTATCCATAAATACGGCCGCAGGTCCGGCAAGGAGTTGTTTGTCTGATGTGTTTGTTGTTGTAGCTTTCAAATAAGCATGTAAAGATAATTTCGGTATGATTGTGTAGGTAAACGTAGAACTTAAGTCAAGTACACCAATGGTTACTTTATGTGGTTTTCCCTAAAAAGAAATTACACCTTGAAGTTTGTGTATCTGTTAAGATATCATACAGAAAAACTTACATCAGCATCGATTGTTGCTCGGCGAGGTATAGAAAAACTCGAACTTGACATGCTTGCTTCAGTTTCAGCTGCTAAAACATTGATTGTAGGCGATGCAGTGCTTTCTTCTTGTTCGTTGAACGAGCTTGAACCAAGACTTGTAAAGGCACGCATCATCGATGATGGACGGGATTTCTTCGCACACATAAGCATAGGAGCTCCGAAGCTTCCGCCGAATCCGGCAAAATTTTCTCTGCGGTAATCATACCGAGGTATTTCGTAACCGATCCTCAGTGTTGCTAGTTTCGGTGGAGCACCACCGAGTGATGGTTTTGCTGTTGATAGTGATAACTGAACGTTTGACCAATTCTCTTGACTTTGATTGACCTGTACGTAAAAACATAGTCCTATCGCTCAATTCATAACAAAGGTTTTCAAAAAACTTACAATAATACCATAGTAAGTTAATTGAGTTTTTTGTTGTTCTAGTTCAGTACTGTTTACTCGAACGTCGTAACTAGCTCTCCATGAACAGTTGCTAATCAAATAGGAGATTTCCAAAGCAATATCAACATTGTCTGATGCTATGTGAACTGTGACAGTGACTTCGCGTTTTATTTTTTGACGGTGAGCTTCTCCCTCAGCACCATATTGACTGATCTTAGCTTCGAAACCATCTTTCTCTTGTGTTAATTGTTTAATATGATTCTGTTCATTGGTTGTTTCCTCATCTAATTTTGTTAAATTTTTGTAATAGAATTCCAGAAATTGTTGCATGACATCAAGATCATTACTACCACTTAATTTTTCATCATGATTCATTAATTTTGTGGCACGTCCATCAAGCCATGTCCGTTGTTTTACCAATCGTGCCAGTTCTTGTTGATGTTTGTCAAGATTTTTTTGAATTTGATCCAATTCATTTCGCAATTGATCTAATGGTTTCAATTCGGTATCTAGTTTGACTTCTTCGTGTCGTGTTTGATAAGATACTTCGAGTATTGTGCATGCTTTACCCGTTCCACCACTTACATGTAACGATGTTAAATCAACAGATGGTGAAAAACCTTCGAATACAAGGTCATAAGTACCTTGAACATTAAAATGATATTGTACTGAACGTGTCACTTCTGCACGGTCATTGTAAACAGTTATATATTGAATAGGACATCTACGATCAACATTAAATTCAATAGTGGTTGGCTTTGAGTCGGAAGAATTTTCCATCGTAAAATAATAGAACATATAAATCTGATGGAATTGATTATATACTTGCACAGTCGTTACTCAATAACAGTGCAATTATTCACCTCTCCGATTGTAGGTTATAAACGTGGCAATAATATGGCTATGACTAAAAATATTGTGCGCAAATGAATCAAGCATTGCAGAAAATAACGCATATTATTTTACGTCTTGCGCTATGAATGAGTCATATATGTGAAGAGGAAAATTTGTCTATATGCATCAACATATTCTGAGTCATTCGTAGTTGTCACAAGATTGCGGTGTTTCTATAAAGGAAATATTGTTTTGTTTAAGGTAGTAAATCCAAGATGTGAATGAAAGTGTAAGCCAAGATTTCGATCTGTACAATTCTCATGTTTGCATCCACAACATTTTACTATTAAATTAAAGTTCTGCTAATTGAACACATATCAAACTTAATTTCCCTAGTTTACTTGACTTTCGAAGAAAGCATCTATTCACAAAAGAAGGAGAATAGGTATAAAAGCCTATGGAATGTGCTATCGCTTCATCGGCAATGACAGGTTTCAACTTGGCATAGTTGATTCTAGTAGCACTATTGGTAAAATTTTTGATTATATCTATTAAATGTTCATATTGCATGAGAATCTCATTGAGATGAGATAGATATATTTTTCTGATGTTCAGGAACTGTTGGGCATAGTCGAACAGGAGTAGAACGAAGGCTGAATTTAATAAAGTGAGAATATGCGATGATTGACAATGGTTGTTTATCATTCAAATATTGATGTGGGTGAACTTGTGGTAACGAGTTGATCATATGCACGTGTGCGTAGGTAAGAGGACAGTGTGAAACACTAAAGACGCAAACAAAATTTCTAAACTAAAAAAAAAAAGATTTTCATTGAGAGTGAAAATAAAGAATTATCTTAGGGAAGTTTCATATTAAACCGATATACCTCTTTGGAAAATTCATGTGTTGATCTATACAAGGACCTGTGAAATAGATTTTTTAGTTAATAAAATCAATAAATGTCCTCGAATATCTTTTGCACTAGCTGGTAGATTCAAACTTTGACCTGCGATAGCGGATGTGCACAATTGATTGAGATCAGCATCTAAAAGACAAAGACAAATGAACGATCGTCAATGAAGGAAAACATGTGGAGGATGTTGGAAATCATCTTCAAGAGCAAAATCCAAATGGGTCACACTAGTGAACACGTTAAAAAAAAAGCAAATACACATTCTCGGCTATTGTCGATTACGGATACGGTTAGATAGGAAGATTGTTTCTTGAAGTTGTTCATGTATAGCGATGACCCTCACAGCAATCGAATTTAATTGACATTTCGTTCATTGAAATAGCGTAATGCAGCTTGTAGATCGACTATACTTAAGGCGACTCTGGATAATTTCGGATAGTTTATTGTACCGAAAATATGAATAAATAGTGAATATTCGATGGTTTGATAAATTCGAGGCAGAACTTTTTGTCAGAATCGGTTCATCATCCTATGTGATAGCGAACGGATTTTATCACTTGACACCGTTTTGACAAAATTGATGGATTGAGTATGAGCAATATCATGTGCTAATCTGGCGAGTGTATGATTGACATCTGTGACATAATATGAAACATCGAAATTAGAAATTTTTAGTATGATCTTTCTCATGTAGCAACATTGTCAATACTGAACGTATAAATATCTTTATCATCCTATAAGTATAGTCACTGATTCGTCGTCGGCCGTGAAGAAAAGTGTACGTTATTTAGTAAATTGACAACTTTCTTGCGAACTTTTTATTCCACCAATGTAATTTGGTATAGTCGGACTGTGAAATACGATGGCTGATTTTCATCTTTTACTTGAAAATTGATTTTATTCAGAGGTACAACAAAAAGTAATCCATAGCAAAACCACCACATGGCTTTCAAATTACGAAGTTCTTTTTTGAAAGTAAATGTATTTTTAGATGAACTAATTTGAGAGAAGATCTCTGGAGCAGAGTGCCAGACTTACTATCAATTAATAAAGAGCAAAGTCAGAAATAAGATTAAAATATTTAAACAAAATATAAATGAGTGTATTCTGTAAGAACATCAGTGATAAGAGAAATTAGTTTTTTGTCGATGACGCTTCTTCAAGTAGTCATTATCTGTAGGAGACGATGAATTCGACTACTCTTGAAAAGTAATGGATTCTCTTCAGTTCATATGCTATACATTTTCTCAAAATAGCAGAACTTCAGACAGTGTCAACTCGAGAGTAGAACATGGACGATCCAGAAAGATGAAAAGAAAAAGCAATATCTCTCAATTTCTTCAAAGGATGCCTGGGATTTCAATGTAATAAACGTCTGAAGTGCGACTTAAAATATGTCTTCCAGCGATTATGACCTATGTGAGTTCCAAAAAATGCGTGGCTTCCATTTCTTTACGATGATAAAATCCACCGTACGAAGTCCAGGATTCGATTTCTCATTAGCTTTCAGACTTAAAAGAACACACTTTATTTTAAGTAAAAATGCTTTAGAATAAAAAGTCTTATTCTTTTTCTAAATCAGGCCATAGTTTATAAGCTTTTCGATAGCATTTAGTGGCTTCTTCGAATCTCGATTGGTCTTCATGCTGTTCAGCTACAGCGACTAAATCTCGTGCTTCACGTTCTTTGTCGGACATTGGTGAACTTAATACTCGTTTGTACATAACATCACTAAATACAATCAGAAAAGTCGAAACTGATGTCAAGGTAAAGTCTCCGTTAACTCACCTTCGCATGATATATTTCTTGCCAGTAATTACCGCTTCACCTTCATGAAATAGTTGATGTTCAAATATTAAAACCATTCCTTTGAAAAAGAAAACGCGCAATTTCTTACTCGTATCAAAACAAATTCTTTGAGTAACTTTACCTGTTTTCGGCTCCAATGCATGAGTGATCGCGTGTGGTTTCGAAGTGGCATCTAGAAAGTTGGTGTGCCCACCTGTGAATTCTTCGTTAAGATACGCCATAATAGTCAATTGACTTTGTTCCATATACGATCGTTTGTAAATTCCATCATAATGAGGTGCAAAATATTGACCAGGTTCATATCTAAAATGTACTCGTTCTATAGAAATTTGTCAATCCATTCTTTTAATTTTGTACTTGCAAATTCGGATTCGCTCATTGAGATTCAACAACTCCCAATAAGATGTATTTAGTTTGCCTGGCCATTGTTCGGGAAGATATTCTGTAAATAAATTATGTTAGTGGAATGAAATATGAATTCCTATTGAAAACAATACCTTTTACACGGAGAAGAAATTCATCGGCAAGGCTTCGTTGAGTTATCTGAGTTCTAAAAACAATTTTCATACTGTTTCATCATTTTCTGCAAGTTAATTCTAACCGTGTATTCGTGCGATAATTGTTTCCGTATAAGAGTTTGTTAAATCCGATGTTTTCTATTGAATTGATTAAAAATTGACATTCATCGAAAGAAAATGTATCGTAAAGAACAAAGCAGACGATATTTTTGTCAGGAAATATATCCACCTATCGAAACACGACCAATGCCGAACACGTGTATTTTCATCATCGAAATTTACCTTATGCATGCGCTGTTTGGTAGCATCGTTATCCGCATGAAATTTCTCTAAAAACCCACGCCATTCAACTTCGAAATCTTGAATAGAACCTTCGTCACCCATCGTGTATCGATGTGTTTCTTTCAAAAAGCCATTCACTATACTCTTTTTATATCAGATGCCTTCTCCATTCTTGCGCAATAACCGGCATCATGAGTCATGTGTTTACTATCCAATCAAACATAGATGAGGCTGAAATCATATTTTTCCTATAGAATATTTCTTATTTGAGTTTAAATAAAAACAAAACATATACAACACACACAGTATCAACAATGTCTTATGTTCAAAAAAAAATCGATTGGATTAAAAGACAGTACTCTTTCTCTCAATGTGGCATCAAAGACGAAGCGGCAAGACAATCTGTAGGCACAAAACCTTCGTTACTTTCTTCATTTCGTACCCAAACCCAATGCGGATGTGTACAACGAAGAACTTGTACTAATTCATTCTTTCGCACACTTAAATCTTGACGAAATGTTGCCGAATAACTTCGGGTAATCATATACCATCCATCAACAAGCGTCGACGTCAACGGGCCCACTTGCTCATCTTCATCTTCAGCCACAATAGTTTGATCATTCTCGCAAACAACCCGTCGGCTGCTTTCCGCTAAAGGTATTTGTGCTGATGGTGATTCTTCGATTTCATTGAGAAAAAACTCGGAACCATCCGACGATAAAAGATTATGTGAAACGTAATTAATGAACGATGGATCACACCTTAAATGACACGATTGCGATTTCGTCATTGATCGATTGGGTAACGATGTCGAGGATAATAATGAACAGTGTGAAAAGTCACTCAATGTTGACACACCAGAATCTGATGAATCTCCACTAATCGATGAGATCGTGTCATCGGATGTAATCTAGATCGAAATCAAAATATCAAATATTTTATCACATTCACCTATCGATCTGTTACTCACATCGGTCAATGGAGTAATTGTTAGTTCGGAGAGTTGTTCAGCATCGTTGTCTGGCATTGATAAATAACTAGTTGGAGAACAATATGTACCATTTTGATCGATGATCCCTCCGCAAAACTTTGGTGTTCCTACAACAGATTCAGAAATTACAATATCGTTCAAATGCATGATGATAATTCTCATCTTTGATTGTAAATATCAACGTTGCAAACTTACGTTTAATCGTTTTACATAAAATGCTTTTCATGTGATGCAACCGAGCAAAGACTTTCGCTGTGGTTTCTTCCATTTTGTTTCGATTGGTATATTCAACTATGTTTGTTTCATACATCTAACCGGCAAGCTGATGCTTTCACAAATGACAGATATGATCACAATTATGCAGCTATTTCACGCGTTCATCTAATTGATCTATTGGCCTAATCCACTCTCGATCGTTTCTCTCTCTCTCTATTAATAAAATAATCTATTGGTTGTTTGCCGTTTTCCTCTCGACTTGATCCTATTTCACTTCTCTGTTCGACTAAATTAATCGGCTAATCGACTCATCTCACTTCTCTCGGTTGAGAAGGAAAGAAACGAGCTGTTAGATATTATATGCATGACATCAATCATTCATTTGTTCAATTCGCACGTGCGAGTAGAAAATAATTCTTTCTGTTTGATCTCGTTTCAGACATGATAGAAGCATTAAATACATAAAGAAGAAGAAAAGAAATTTGTCTTGGCTAAGCTGTTGAAACTCGATCTATTTTGAATAGATCATCACTCCATTGGAGTTTTTCAGCCCAGGCATAGAGTGCATCGACTTCACCGTCGTTGAATTCATCTTTAGTAGCAAATATATCAACAGTCTGGTCGCGTGTTTCGTCATTTTCACATGAATTGATTGTGGTTTGTTGTTCATATTGAAGAATGAGAGTCGTTGGCAAAGATTCGGATACTGTTTTCATGTAACTTTGTCGCATTTTCGATGTATTTTCCACAGCACGACGAGAACGACGTCCTGATAATGATGGCTTTTTCGGAAGTACGGATGATGTATGACTTGTCCGGGATGCGGGGGTTGATCTAACGAAAGGTGAGTTGAAGAAAGATGCTTGGAGAAGATGTCATTTTTTTTGCGTACTTGATTTGTTTCAGTAATTGAATGTGTTGTAATTGGATCGTGGGGGCATAGGGTTGAGTGAGAAGGAGAGGTATATTATCTCGTAATTCAGGTGTTATTCCACCGGATTCGATGTAGCTAATAATATCATAGAAGATGGTTTGTCTTGGTATATCTAATTAACAAATCAGTACGAAATTTAATTATAACAGAAAGGCTATGATCATTACCCTCGAGATTTAGTCGTCGCCAATGGTTCGCTCTTCCGCCTAGATAGGAAGGGAGTTCATCAAGTAAGCTTGTATACTAAAATAGGATCTTTATAGATCAACAATTAAGCACGCAAAGAACAATCTTACTTGCATATAATCTTTTAATGTGACTACGTCGAGTTCATGTGTCGCTCGTCCGCTGGTGTTATGAAAGGAATCGGAAAGCATCTGCTGATAGAAAACTCGTTGTCCCATTTGTTTACATGCTGCTACACGAGCCTACATTTAAAAGAAAAAGAAAACCATAGAATGTTTCCTTAAAGTTCGATGACGAGGCCGTACGTTCATGTCAGCATTAATGACTTTTTTACCATTGACGTATTTGGGTAGAGCACCATTGAAATTTCGAGCATAGATTTTAAAATAAATAACCGGAGGAAACTCTGAACCACCAAAACTGACAATCAAGATAGAATCAGTGAGATCTCGAAATGAACTCGAATTATTTCTTACCGAAATTTGACTTTTACACTCATACTTGGATCGCGTAGAAGCTCAGCTTCACGCGGAGCGATCCGACGAAGAATATCATCGGATAGACCATGCTCAGCTGCACATACAGCATGTTTTAACAGGCGAAACATCTGTTTATCACGATGTCGACACCAAGCATTTTCTATAATTTGAACTGCTTCTTTGGTAGAAATTAAAGCACTCCGGGTTCTGAAGAACAGATCAGTCTCGTTCGCAATGTGATATGAAAGAAGTCTTTTACCTTTTTCGAAATTTTGCAGACATGAAAATAAGTCTTCGATAGAAAAAATTTCGATCTGAAAAACGAAAATAAACATATAATTTGCACTATGTTCCCGTTGCGTATTCTTTTTCAACAAATTCTTTCAATTTCATTTTCAATTCAATGCCAAGTAAATTCTCAAACGATGTCGCATCTAACGTCGCCAAACGACATTTTTCCAATGCTGTCACTGTTGCATAACGCGGTTTATTTTCCAACAATGCTAGTTCGCCAAAACATTTTCCCGGTTGCAATGTTTTCAACTCTCGTATTGATCCGTCTTTTTCCTTTCGTGTTACTTTCACCGATCCGTGTTCGATGAAAAACATTTCATACGCATCTGTATCACCTTGTTGAATGATTATCTGGCTGGTTGAGTAATAGCGTGGGCGTAGAGCATCGGCTAGATCTTCCAGACGATTGTCATTCAGCCAACCACGAGAATAGAATGTTTGAATAAAGTTAATTGTGTGAAGAAATTTCAGATATTTTTCACGTTGTTTTATTGCAAAGGAAACTGTCAGAGTTGAAAATGTATCTCGATCAATGGACCATAATTGACCGTCAGTTGTCGCTATGACAGTCGCTGTACGTGGTTGACTAAAAATAGAGTAGTTTCCTGAAGTTTTATGAAAAATAGAAATAAGATTTCTTTTGTCCTGTGCACAAGAAACAGACAGGAATGTACCCACATGAGCGAGTCCAATTAATTCGATACTAAAAATGAAGAATTACCTGTAAAGTAATGCGATCTCTCCGAAGCATCCCTATAGAATGTTCTCGAAAGCTCACAATTGATCATTCGTATACCAGGTGAATTACTTTGTTATCAAGTTCTGAAACCTTCTTTCCGTTGACAATAACATCATATTTACCGGATTCAATACAATAAAAATAATCACCTTCGTCACCTTGTCGAATGATCTCTTCGTTTTTCAGAACATTCTTCGGTGATAAATATTTGACAAATTGTTTCACTAATGAGGGATCGTCGCCGACGTAAATGACAGTATCTTGTACAATTCGGCATAACCTTTCGAACACGTCCGGGTCCTTTATAACAATCTTGTCAGTTAGGTCACGATTCGGATCCTGCAATAGACAACTAATTATTACGTTATTGTGGAAATGAAAAAGAGCGTTCTCGCTATACCGGGGAACCACCCCAAACAGATTGCCGTCGTTGTTTCTCATTACTGAGATTTGCGACACTTTCATTCGATTTTTCGTTGGTTTGATTTGTTAAAAATAGACCTGTTTGCTCTGTTCCATGTGAATTACTATTTTGTTTGGCAGAAAAGTATTGTACTGCATAAGAAGAGAGTTGTTCCGATGGAATTCGCTCGCGTAAAACATTCACAACAAAGTCCGTTAGGAGAGGTTTCAGTGCAACTGGAAACTGAATTGTTTGATCATTGTTCGACATGTTCTAACCAAGAAACAAAATGATTCATTAGGCGCTTTTCAATTTCATAGCCAAAGAAACAAATATCTCGTGTAGACATTCTCTGCTGCCATTTATTTCTCTATTTTGCAACAGTTTCTTAACAATGAACGAGACATGTTTCTTGTTCTCAGTCGGCGAAGCGACAACTATAGAGAGAAAGAGCGCGACTTTCACCGGGGTATGAAATGATTTACTTTTATTTGAAAAACAAGAAAATAAGCGAGGTTCGTCCTATCGAAAACATGAAAACCATGTTTTCTTCTTCGGTTTCATCACTGTTTGTGCATGCTGTTGAGGAAAATAGAGTCTCATCGAATTCTGATTTGTAATATGTGTGGTTTGGGTCACTGACTGATAACCTATGGAAAATGGTTGATTTTTTCTCAGACACTCTTTGGAAATATTCGATAAACATTGTCTCGACGCCGAGAACGGTCGATAATTGAAATACCATCGGCAATCACAGCAATAATTGTGAAACGATCGTGACGTAGGTTTAATTTCTAAATAAACATATTCCGAATTGGAATTAGTTGGACTGTCATTATCTGCAACCGATGCATGATAGGCTACGTATTGATCGTGTTGGGATTGTTTACATTGAATATGTAAGTAACAACAACAAAAGTTTTTCCATAAACGACCGATGGTCTGGTAAGCGGATTTAAACATGGATTTCAGTTCATTTCGAAAGTGTCGTCCACATAGGCAATGCAAAATGATATTGGAGATGGAATTTAGTATATCGAATTTGATTAAGATATCATAGTTTTGCTGTAAAAACATTGGACAATCATCATCGGCCAGTAGTTTACGTTCGCAATAGACAAATTTGATTAAGATATCGCTAAACCATGAATTGATGATTGCTAGTAGACATTCAATGGTAATAACAAGTAAAACTCGACGTGTATCGTCTGTTCGCCGACGA
Source organism: Adineta ricciae (assembly GCA_905250025.1). Classification (NCBI taxonomy): domain Eukaryota; kingdom Metazoa; phylum Rotifera; class Eurotatoria; order Adinetida; family Adinetidae; genus Adineta; species Adineta ricciae. Next base: position 130,738 of record CAJNOJ010000161.1, on the reverse strand, counting down.
CATGGTAAAATAAAGTTTTTAGTTAAACGATTCAATTGCCGTACTCGATACAATGACAAAATATTACTGATAATCGTGATTAAGGACGGAAGAATGTTTCCAAAAACTAAAATAATCAATTCAGTTTTATAATTAGCCTCGAATTTCAACAACAAATGAATATATGCAATTTCACACTTCTAGTAATCGCTTCTATCCAGTCGTAAGATATGCATGTCATTCAAATTAGAAATGTTGAACCTGCTCATCCTTATAGGTAATCGAAGCCTAAATAATGAACATCTCGTGTATTCGTATTTTTAATTGACAAAAAGGAAATGACAGGATGGACTCGTACCTTTGATATTGCTTACTTCACTTTGATGATTAATAATCATCTAACGCAACAAATCCCGTGTTTTTCCGCTAGATTAAGCCGGGAAGATCTTCTTCTGCCTTAATTAAATGTACTTTTTGGTTTGACGTCGAAACAAATGTTCTTATTCATGTAGAATGCAGAATATCAAAGCTTTATAGAATTTCCCTATTAATTTTTCCTTAGCCATTGAGCAATATCAACGCTGTAGGCTACTATTAAATATGCAAACGTTTTCCGGAACGGAAAATCCACGTAGACACACACACGAGTTTAATATCATTTTATGTTAGATTATTTGCTCATTGAAACACTCTTCTGCACAGTACATCAGTGTGATTGCAAAATTTCCTAGTTTTTCCAAGAAGTCCCGGGAGTTATTTCCGAATGTGACAAATCACATGTAATTTTCCTCTTTTTTTTCTTTTTGTGAAAGCACATCGGTTCGATTCATTGAATAAAATGATCGATCATATCGCGCTCTATTCTTCGACTCTTGTCATCTACAATACAATGATAAATTTGCAGTGATAAAATATGAGTCAATTAGCTAAGTGCGCATTGACGTATGGACCCGTCGTTGTTTTCAATCAAGAAACGGTTTGTTAGTTCTCGTTTTTTTTTGTTCCAATAATGAAATTCAATATTGTTCCTATGAATTATTAACAAAAACAATTAATAAAGCTCGAAATCGTTTGCATGCTATTTGAGCGTGCGAGCGACTTTTCACCTTGTCTCATGTGTATTAACTAGTTGCCACTTACGCATTCGTCTCTGAGTTCTTTGTCTGAAACGTTCCCGACGATTTCCAAAAGCTATTTTATTATCTGAATGCTTATCTAGTCATGATTATGTCCTAAGTCTCTTCAAAGGTATCGTGTACTCTTCGTTTATTGAAAATTGTTACACTATAGCACTCTACCAATGGATATTTCGTATTTTTCTCGCGATTAATGTGTCTCTGTCGAATTTATTTATACTATCAGCCGTATTTAGACATTTTCAGACACGCACACACGAGTAGTTGTTGTAATTGTGGTACTGCTACAATTAGTTTTTTTTCTTCTTCGATAGATGTTACGTGACTACTAAATAGTCCACTTAATTTTGAAGTTCTACTCGATGTCTTCTATTATTTTCGATGAGAATCATCAAGTGTATAATCAGACTTTCATTTCTCATGTTTAATCGGATAGGAAATCCTAGAATCGACTTCGAGGATTTGTCGTCTCAAAAGCTAATGGCATCATCTTACCTAGAATTAATGTATGACGATTAAATCCAACGTTTCGACTGTACATGAAATCGTAATGTTGATGGAAAAACTTGGGATTTTGAGGAAATAAACATTCGTGAAAATGATACTTTCGGCGAATTTCATTTCGTGTTATCCGAACACCCGAAAGATTATATAAAATCTTTCCGATGAGATTCACGATTGATTTCTGGTGTTGGTCAAAGTAAAACGATAAAATATTCATAAACTCTTCCTCGGTACAGATCTCGTTGTTGTAAGGAATTTTTGAGCTTCGATTGTGTTCTTGCAGGCTTTTCAGAACATAGGTCACGCATTTGAATTTGCTTGGCTGATCAAGCATGGGATTCGTTAGAAGATAAGTCGAATTTTCCATATGTTTCGCCATGTACATAAACCATTCAAAAGACAAATCACGATTATTTGACTTCGAACAGAACAATGTTAAACCGGCAAATTCGAATATAAACGCTATGAGAAAAGCTAACACGATGAATAGAAATGTCCATTTATGCTTGTGTATATCACTAAATGCACTCGGCAGAACTAAACGTTTCGATGAACGTGTGATAAATGTTGTGCGTTGTACGGTCATGATACACATTAATATTAATGAAAAACGCATGTAGGTCTCCGAGTGTAGCAGCGGGACTAGAGTTTGTGGCCAATTTTGTGTTGCATGTTGATACGCACGTGCGAGAAATGTGTTCGAGCACGAATCATTGGAATCAGCTTTCAAATAGAAGAGTGTTTGAGAGTAGTAAAATAATTTCGTTAAACGAAATAGCAAATAGATTGAATCAGCAAAAAGAAGTACGATGAAGTAAGGCGTAATGATTCGATGGCGGAATTTGTCACGAAGGAATACTAATATGCACAAACCATTCCCGGACGAACCGATCACGAATAAAAACAAACCAATAAATGCACAGGATATGACAAACATCTCATATGAAAGAAAAAAAAGCTCGTTTAGACCAGATTTATGAGTTTATATTGACTGAGAAATGTTTTCCGACAAAATATAACCTTAGTTTTATATATAAATTACAAACACTAACGAACACCTTGGCTACGATGACGATGATGATGATGATAGAGAAGCAAAGAATCAGTGTCCAATAATTACAAGTGTCAACTATTCGCAGACGAGAGAAGAAACATTAGATGTACACTGCTAGCTTCTCTGGAAGAAACACAATTGAAAGAATCGCTACCACGCAAGTTGGTTTCTTTTCAGGGGAGCGAGAGAGAAGAAAGAGTTAATCTTAATAATAAATAAGGTATTATAGCTCCAGCTTGACGAAAATTATTTTTAATGGCTGCAAACAAAGCGCATCGATAGAGAACATATGGAAGACGAGCAACAAGTGAAGAGAAAAGTAACGATCTAGATGAAAACAAAAGAAAAAAGAGAGAGCAAGCGAAAAGAATAAAAATAGAACTTCGTAGAAACAACCTTTCTCGACAAAGAACATGTCTTCTTTTACTTTCTCACCAGAAACACGAATAGCTATGGTCAAAACTATGGACCTCAGAACATTCTTTTTTCATGTTACACCTTCACTTTTATCTGAGCGCTATATAAAGAATTACTTCATCAGAAATAAAACATGATGCGAGAAAAGATGTGTCGAATCTGCCGGCATTTCTTTCTTCTTATTTCATGAACAATATATAAAATCTTCTCTCAGGTGGAAGTCAAAATTGACACATTGAAATATTTAGCAATCTAAAAAAAAAGATAACACAGAATAATGCGTCGACAAGCACACTGTATGTCGTCTTCAATAAAAGTAAGTGCATTTGTTTTTCTTTGCTTGCCTACAAATTCATTTCTCATCAAATTAATATTAAAAAGACTTGGTGAAGAAACATGAACATCTTTGACTGTCTTCTTTTTAATAATATATATTCTATGTCATCGCATGTAATTCACTGATCGTCAGCAGATCGACATGTGACTATATTCGAGGTACTTCGGAATATTCTTCGATGATATAGTTTCTCCGATCGAACAAAGAACATCGGAGGAGAAAAACTTCTCATGACCTGATTAGATTTTCGCTGAAATATCGTCCCTAAAAAAGAGTCAATTTGATTCAACAGTAGTTCTAATCGGATGTAGTAAGGAAAACAACGATCTGTAATAATTACAACCTCATGATCGAAATAAACGATAAACATAATCTAGACGCTTCCTTTCACGAAAGTAAAGGCGACCTTCTTTGGTGTAGTAAATACTAATTCACAGCGAGAAATCCTTTTAGCGCGCCGTGTTCAGGTCATGTGTACTCCGAAAAGCAAGTGTTCATGTTGTTCAAGTATTGTATATATGATAGAATATTGCGTTATAATAAGGTTTCCTTGAAAAGCATACTTCTGAAAGGTTTGCTCATCTATAAAAAAGATGCACTTCATGCTCGAGAGACCTTCTGTGCAAAGTTGCCGAAGACTTACTTTGATGTTTTAGAGAAACAAGACGTCAAAACGATTTGGCACCGTCTCTGATTGGTTGAAAAAGAACTTAGAAGGAAAGGAAAACAACTTCTTTTCATGCACTGATCGTTTATTCATACGATCAGATTAAATATTAATAAAGAAGAGAAACTACAATTTGATTTGATATCATCTTCGACGGATGAACAATGCGATGATAAGTCCAGGGATGTTCTATGGAGGAAAATTAATTTACAAAATCTATTTATAATTTCTCATGTTAGTCTTCTTAGAGATAGAGCGAAAATCATTGTATTATTGAATTGAATGTACTCCCGGAATGGTTCTGATTAGAGTCTGACACTTCGCTCACGTTATTCGAAGTCTATTTACGTTTTAATATATAATCAGATTAACAAGCTATTTGAATAAGGATTTGTCAAATAACCAATATGTTGTGCAAAAACTCTTGAACTACGCTTCGTGAATGCATTTTCAGAAAAAGAATCTTTTATTCTTAGTCAGTTGTATTTCTTCATAACCTATTCGAGTACATTTATTCTTCTCAAACTTCTTTTTGATGTGTCATCCTCGTACGGATGTCAGAACAAGTCTATTTAACGCCATTTGCAGGTAAAATATTTCAGGTTCATATTTGTTTTTCCATATCAGTAGTGGAATTCTAATAGAAAGCAAATTTAGCATGTTACAGTCACATTTTGATACGAAAAGGTTCTTGTTTCGATTTAGCTGATAGTAAACTACAATATTTAGAGCATATATTATCCGAATAGCGCTCCAGGGTAAATTTAAACTTCGGATGACATCATATTAAAGGCAGATGTGAAGTAATTTTGTCATAGAACAGAGTTTAATCATGAATGTTAGTTTCTCATTTTAAAAAAAGCTAATTTTCTTTGAAAATATCACGTCTCATTTCAGTTCTGAAAATGAATAATGCATAATGAACGTTTCTGAACATATGGTAGACCGATGGTGCAAAGATGACGACACTGCTTTGAAATAGTCTAGTAATTATTTGATTTATGGTTCGATATAGAAATACTATTAACTTCGATTCTAAAAATATTCTCTTAGGTTACCTGTCTTTGACCGACATAAAATCACTTTTCTTCATTGTCAACATCGAACAGATTCTTCTGGTTGATAGTTGAATTACTTATCTACTAACTCAATTGATAAGCAGGCATCCCAGTGTAGCGGATCTAGCCCACTCCCTTTCTTCCGTCTTGTCAAGGTTAGACCATGCATATAATCCAATAGGGTGCAATTCAATTAATGAATATTTAAATATACAAAGAAAAAAAAAAAGAAACATGTCTAAGACTTCTACGCTAGTGAGTTTTGTTTCAACCAAGGTAGTATCGTATCTAGACGAATGATAGTGGTAATCTGTGTTGAACGCACATCACAAAATGTTTTCGAGAAACGTGATACCAAGCCAACAGCAAATATCCGTTGATTTGTCTGAGCGAAAAGTATGCCACCTGCATCACCCGGGCATAAATTCGCTTGTTTGATTGCCATTGCTGTTGTACACAAGATCATCGGTGATGACACACTTTGATTGCATTGTATCAATCGTTGTTGTATATATTTCAGACGTATCGGTTTATCAGAATTTGTTGATAATGGTCCCCAACCTGTTGCATACAAAGATATGTTGTTTATTAAAGTTGTCATATCGTTCATCGTAGGCAATGGTAGTGGGCGAGATTCGATACTGAGAAAGAGTAAATGAACTTTTAATATAACAAAATCATCGGATGAATTGAATATTTGAATAACAGGTGACTGACGTTCGAATGCACTCATACTCAAGCGATCGTATTTGGCAACGTAAATTATTAATTTCGTCGAATCGAATGTCAGTTGTTGCTGCTCAAGAAACGTTTGCAATGAAGAAGATCGGTCGAAGCACTGGGATACACTTAAAACGGTATCTTCGTCAATTAATAAACCCGAACAAAATGCATCGTATGAAAAGTGAGAGGACACATCGCGATATGAAATTGTCACGTGCCAAGGTGATGAACTGGGAAGAACGATTCCATGTGTTCCAACAAAATTCAATGGATTCGATTGGAATCGATCAGAAATCTGTTGAGTATTTTCAAAGACGAATAAAGTCCAATAGGATGTTTGTTTACATTTCGATGTTGTTTGTACCGTACATGAATAACTCGTATTATGATTAAGAGTAATTGTGTCAATAAATAGCATGTATTCAATTAAGATCTGCGTATTATCAATACCATTGCCCTGAACTATTGCACCGTTCTTTTGCCATGAGATTGTGGCGTTCGATGTCTTTGCTTGACATTGAATCGAAAAACTTGAACCTAATCGAACATAATAAATGGCTTCAAGTGGTTTAATCAACGCACATTGATTGTCGACAGCGTTCTCGGCATCGTTTCCGTGAGTATCAACTATCATCCACGCATGACGACTGATATGTTCACCATTGGACATATTTACTTGACAAGTTATTTGAGTTTCAGACGAGAAATAGTTTGTCACTGGATAGATAAATAGTGTTGTCGTATTGGAAACAACTTTTATTGAAGGATTTTCGATTGAAAGAATAGATACATCTTGACCATTGATTAACCTATGAACACGTGACTAAATCATTCTCAGTAGATTTGAAATTACATAGTTACAATACCATTTGATGGCACCACGCTTTTGTTTGCAAACAAATTGTGCATGTTTACCGATCATGACGGTGATATTACTTGGCATTTTATCGAAATATTCTTCGTCATATTCTGCAAAAGTTTTCCATTCCAATCAATCGAAGTCAATTTCGAATGTAAACCTACCCGGTTCATAACAATCCTTCAAACAACTGTCATATTCAACACGGTCTCCGATACAATTGATATTCTTGATATCTCGGCGAACAAGATCGCTTTTCCATACGCATATACGTGTTCGATTACGTACGCCATATGTTCCGCACTTGGCAACACATCCAGACCACGATGACCATTCGGACCATCGTCCACGATCTTTAATAAAAAGAATTCCTTTTGAAAACACTAGCAAACATTCTCTTACCAGTCATGCAACACGAATCGACAGTACTCTCGTCATCACATACGCATCGATTCGATTCATCCGACCATGTACCGTATGGTGAGCATGTCTGCGAACAATTTTCATATTCAATCAGATCACTTGCTTTCCTATTGCACATTGCCACATGTTGAGCAAAATCGATGACAGGTAGGGAACACATTTGTCGATAACGTGTTCGTTGTCCGCCACCGCATGTTTTGTCGCATGCACTCCACGCTTTCCACGCTGTCAATGAACAAAATTTCCACGGTGAACACCATCGACGATATTTGACTGAGAGGAAATCGGCATCTTTTGCAAGAAGAAATGTTACCACGAATAATAAGATAGAACGATTCATGTTAGAAATGGATGTTGTATACTTTGTATTCGTTCGGATATACGTACAGATCGACGATTGTCAACAATGTCATTAATCACATACAGATATACGCTGACTGGCCAAATAGCTTATACAAACATTGAAAGTGACAGGGTGACAACTTGAAAAAAGAAAACGAACGAAGAAAAGAAGAGGAATAATAAGCAGAAAGAGAGAGATAGAGAGGGAGAGAGAGTAACGGTCAAAGAATGTATTCAATATATATTTATGAGCAATGATTACGTTTTTCTTGTTGTTGTAGGATATTAGAAAAGAACACTGATTAGAATTGATTCTACTTTGATGATCAGTAATACGAGTGCCTGAAGGTTAAACAGCTAACGATTGTAACGAATATTTCCGATTCTTTGATAAAAACGATGATTTTGATTTTTACTCATAAACTCTTAATCAACTCAAAGTAAACATATTGAGTCTGCGGATTTAATATCACGTACATTATCTACGAAAATTCACTTCATGTACGTGCGAAGCGAAGACTGATAACATGCATCAAGTACAAAAGCAAAGGAAGTATACGTGTTACCAATACAGTCAAATGCAATCTTTATCGTCATAATGAATTAAGTTGATCTTCTTTGAAATACGTAACGTTTTCTTTTGAATTGAACTGAAGGTCATCAGGGTCAAATATTGCAGTAAATCATCAATAATAAGCAAATAAATATATGACAGAAATGAGTGACACCGTTTTTTTTGCACCGGCAAAGCTTAACTTAGAGCGAGAGTGGGTGTAATCAGAATCATCGCCCCACGCCGTAGTCAAATAGAATATGAGGAGTCATCTCTACTACTATTTCTGAGTTCACTTTTCGTTTTCAACGTCATCAATCCTGGGAATAAAGAGATTTAGAGATATGTACGTCGCTCTGCTCAGCCATTGTAGATGTCACCAGTGTATAGCGGAATAGTATATAATAACAAAATGAAATAATATTCAACATACAAAAATTTCTCTTTAAACAAAAAAAAACAAATAAATTTACTATCTTTTGTCTGAGAGATGAAATATTTTGTTAGTTATATCTCCAATTAAAAATCGAGATGATTAATCAATTCAATTGTTACGACATCATAACAGTCGAATATATCATTCTTCATTGATTATACGAGTTCATCGAGTTTCGAACAGCATTTTTAGATCTAGACGTGAGTCACAGCGAATGGCTGAGGCATTACCTTCGTCCTTCGAGGGATGGATTCGTTCCTTACTCAATGATTTACAATCAAACAGCGATGATATGAGTGATTTCGTTCAATATTTACTCGGAATCGTTTCAAGTGACAGTGAATCTGATGACGAAAAACTAACAGCCATTGGTGAACTACTCGCTGATCTTGATTTAAAAGTAAACTTCAGTTCAAAACATGCAACTAGACAGACCTATCGATTTCATTTGATTAGCACGATCACAATGTTGGTGAACTCAGCCAACAAATACTCGATCGATGGTATCAATCACAAAACGATCTAGATCATCATTCGAAAGCTACTAACAACCGAGTAGGTAATAGATGTTTGATTTTGTCCGTTGTCTTACATTCGCGAAAGACGTACTGATGAAATTTTTAATATCAATTCATTTAGCGACTAGTAAAGATGATGATGCTATCAACAATGCGTTGATAAATGCTATGAACCAAATTGAATCAACTTCAAAGCTACATAGATCTCCAGGTGATACAAATTGGAACAAATCAAGCGATGATGCTGCTTTGAAAAAACATAAGTCTCAAGTCTTAGCGAAATATTCGGAAGTTTCCGATGAAGAATTCGATTATGGAGATGACGATGAAGCAAACAGCAATGTTTTATTCCAAAACACAAATACTCAAGATATTGAAGATCGTGAAAAGAAAGTTCGTGAATTACAGCACGAGGTGAGACTTAATTTAAAAGAAGTTTTCTTGTGAGAACAGGTGATTTGGGTTTTAGACACACAAAAAGCAGCAAGAGAAGAATAAAATCGATGCTAGCAATCAAAAACAAAAAGACGATGAGAGAAAAAAGAAGGCACAACAACGAGCTCAAAAACAAGAAAGACGGCGTTAACAACTTCGATCCGTGTTGTTTCTTCCGCCTCTTTTCGAATGAGCTGTGTTTTGAAAATGCATTAATAAAAAAAACGAACTGATATTCATATTCTTGACTCGTTTTTATTGTCTCCACTTACTTCATTCGACTGACTTTTAGATATAATAAAGAATGAATTATTTACTACGAACACTTATTTCTCGGCAGACTCCTGCCCTTATCTGCCGTCGTCAGTTAGCTAGTGACAAACAGCGTCGAGCATTTCGTACGCCAACTTTGATAGAGAAATTCCGTTCTTCACAGCCTTCATCGCCTCGTTCGAATAATCAACGACCGTTTGGTTTTATTAATGAGAAAAACGTCATTCTCGGAATCATTGCTGTCAATGGTGCTGTTTTCATTTGTTGGAGATTCGCGTATGCAAACCTCCGATCGAATCATGACCAACGTTTGCTATGGTTTATGACGAAAAATTTCAGTATGTCTCTTTGAATTGCCGACGAAAGCTTGTATTTTCATTGTTTAGTGGTATCATGGGATGGAGTCGTGCGGGAAAATCGTGTTTGGACATTGCTGACCTCAGCATTCAGTCATTTTGATTTGACACATTTCTTGATTAATAATCTTGTTTTATATAGTTTTGGTAAGATATTGTTTGGATTTTTAGGAAAGTGACTGTTTGAATGTTTAGGTCCACTCGTTCTAAATCACATTGGTTTGCCCGCATTTGTTCAGTTATTTCTTGTTAGCGCTGTTGGTTGTTCACTTGCACATATTTTTTATCAACGATTTTACGACCGAAGACCTGGTCTACCAGCTGTGGGTGCATCAGGTTTGCTCTGTTATGCAAGTTATTTTTTTTAGGATGATGTGAGTTGTATTGTAGGAGTCACAATGGGTATGACGATGCTCTATGCATTTCTTCGTCCGTTCGATCCCGTTCTTCTGTTTTTCATTGTGCCAATGCCAGTAATTGCTGCCGTAGGCGCATTTGTTGCCTACGATCTCTACCGAGCAGTAACACATCGTCAAGGAAATATTGGATCAGCTGGACATATCGGTGGTGCTCTTGCTGGAACATTATATTATTTTTTGAAAATCCGTGGACGGTTATAAACCCTCTATCAATGTCCTGTAAACTATTTGTAGCAGTAAACTATTCAAATGTAAAAAGAATTTGTTGTAATAAACGAGCATCTGATGATAGATGAGAAGTTCCATTCATATCTGTTGACTTTGGAATGTTGTTAACATACCAATCATCATACAAGTAATTGTTAAATACTTGAGAAATAATTGGCAACGATATATATATACAAGAAGAAGTTTGTACATGATATGCATAATACTATTTTCATCTTCTAAGAGATATGCGTGGAGTAGCGATCATCTTCGTTTGTATGTTATTGTTTCAAACAGATGTGTTTGCACAATTGAGTACAAGCTCATGCGCTTTGCTTCGAACCGCCAGTAGTTTAACAACAATTATTCCCGAAGTTACGCAGATTGCCATGCGATCATATCGTGCTTCTTCGTCAAGTCAAGGAAGCACTCATCAACGGCAAAAGCGTTTCATAAAAGATGAAATCACTGGCAAAAGCAGCACTTCGGGTAATATCCGAGGTACTATAGTCGAACAAATGATTGCCAATACCATTCGTGATGTTAATTTTACCAATGTTGCTATTTTAATCTTCAACAACAACGATACCATGAATAAACTCCATCAAAACATCGACATGGAAGCAGTGATGCGAATGATCATACGTGAAATCGATTATGAAAAACTTGGCAATGGCATAATGGCGACGATTGAAAGTGAATTGGATTTGGAACATTTAGTAGCGAGTATCATCAACGTTACTCAGTTGGATGTTATTCACGAGCAATTTCTTGCGAACGGTACTTTACCACAACGATTTTTAAAACATCTTCATCCAGATTTGAACACTCAGTTGGTCGAACGAATCTTTTCGACATTGAAAAATGTTACATATAGAGTGGTAAAAGTTTTGAGTAAATCCGAACGCTATGATAATTATTTATTTAATATGATAACACAACAAGCATTAACACCATTGAGTAATATCATTCAAGGTGTGAAAGCAGATAAACCGAAGACGTTCGATCAATTAGTGGAAATTATTGTTAATAATGTCAATCGAGTGGCAACAGTAAACCGAGAATGATTTGCTTCCAGTCAAGGGTATCTATTTGAATTGTTTTAGGAGCAATTTACCACTGATGCAAAACGAAAAATACCGAAAAAATCTGGAAAGAATCCAACAGCGTCTTCGGTTTCGGCAGTCGATTTAAGCAACAGTGATGAGGTAAAAATGATGCTCTATCAATGGTCGATTGCTGTTGATTCCATGGGACAAACAGCTCGAGTGATGTTGAAGTCCTTAGAACAACTCTACTGTGGATCGACATGAGATTAATTCTATGAAATCTAATGAAATATCATCAATTAGAATACCCTTCAAGTAAACCAGCGCATTTCGTTTCATTTTATAAGTAGATTTTTTTTATTCAGAAAGAAATAAAAAAAAGAAGTTTTGTTTATGCTTCGGCATACTTTAGTGCGTCTAAAATTGTGCGTAGTGGCACGTGAATGTTCTGCAAAGAGATTGTAAAACGTCCGGTTTCCGAATCGCGCCGAACCTCGTGCACTTCGAATAGAGTTCCCGGCAAAACAAGAATTTCGGATTCGTTTTCATAAGCAGATAAACACAACAGTTTCTTGGCATCATTGCGCCGCAAATCAATAGCTGTGCAGCATTGTTGATCGAATTGAAACTGACAAATCACTCGGTGACGATCGGAATTATTCGTTTTCTTGTTGCGTGCGAATTCATAAGCAATTTGGGGATCAACGGATGTCGAAGTTAATGTCTTAATTTCAATTAATGTTCCTGGATTTTTAGCAGCCCATTCATATTCACTGATATCTTTATTCGCCATCGAAAGACCACGATAAGATTGACCTTGAAAGAATCGTTGATTGAGTGTTTGCAATTGCGAATAAATTTCAATCGTAAATATTTCCACATTCGAGTGCAACGCGCCATAAAAATCCGTTTCGAGTGTGTAGAGACGAATGAGATATTCTATGTTGTTACGAGAACAGAATTCATCGAAAAGATAAGATGCTTTCTGATAATCACGATGATTGTATGGAATGCTTTGTTTTAATAACTTTTGTAACTGCCGAGCAGAATCATCGGATCGTTCCATTCGAGCAAGATAGTATTTGATAATTTGGGCACGAACGATCAATTTGATGTCTTTACTACGAAAATATTTGTGTATAAGTTTATAGCCGCTAACCCAACCATTTGGTATATTGTTCGAAGCGTGCTCTGCGCTCCCTTCGTGTGACCTTTCTGAAATTAACTCTAAACAATTCGCATTGACGTCATCGTCATCGACGAATCGACTGATATCTGTTTGTAACGGACGATGAAATAACAAACGAATTTCTTCATTCGCTGCTTCTTCATAAGGTGTCATTTGGTATTTATTCATGAGCCATGGCTTAGCACCATGTTGAAGTAGCATTTCAACAATAGCCCTGTGACCATAGAAAGAAGCAGCATGCAGTGCTGTGCTACCATTCGGTTCAAGACGATTGATATCACCTGCGTGCAATTGTGCCAATAGTTCCCGCGCTAATTCAACATCACCATTGCGACAAGCTAGATAAAACTCACTGGGAGTGGCTGAAGAAGCGTTTTCAAGATCGATACGACTATTTGTACTTGATATTTGCCCCATAAAAGTATGTTTCTGGAAAACGTTAAAACATCATATCCACGAAATCTTGACTGGAGAAGGGTTATGATGACGTACACGTGGTCAAAATCGTATAAATATGTTATGTCAATACGTTTTTGCTAAATAATTCTGTTCTTTTCATTCGAACTCTTGTTGTGATTTCTTCGTTCGACAATAGCAAACATTGAGTTTTACATTAAATTTATTGTGACAACAAGCCGTCATTCGAAAAATAGATTTCTCCTCTCTGAATTTTATTTGATTGTACAATCAAGACAACATTCATTCTCAATGGGAAACTCAAACGATAGAATGGGAGCGAATACTTCGATTAGCAAGTTTTATCTCGCTTGTAGCGAAGGTGACGTCGATGCAGTCAAACGTTTGCTGTTAACAATGAAGTTGAAGGATATTAATCGTATTGAATCCAACGGCAGCACAGCGTTACATGCAGCGGCTTCACGTGGTCATTTAGAGCTTGTCCAATTACTTCTTCAACATGGCTGCTCAACTATAACAGTTAACAGAAATGGTAAAACTGCTGCGCAAGAATGTTCTGATGAACAAATTCGTCAGCTAATTGAGTCGTCACGAGCCACGTCGGTAAACAGTGACCAAGTGAATGAAGATGCTCCCAATTCAAAATGGTGCCGACTTTATGAGAATGTCAGCAATGAAAATAAATCAATTGTCGCAACGAAGATTTTAAAAATGCGTCTCAGAACATATTTAACTCAACAGTTTAAAATTAATGGACCAAGCCGAGCTGAACATCTAAAACAATCGATTCTTCAGTATATACCCTCGACACACCGTTCTTATGCTCAAGTTTCAAGGCTTCTTCATAGATATATAACAGATGGCGATCCTTCGGATTTACTTAGAGTTTATACATTGGAAACACCTTTCTCTCAATATGCATCCGAAACTGAGGTATATGTTATGGAACTGTTAGTTGGTTTGATGACATTTAAAAATAGATTCTATATTGGCACAGTCTATCGAGGAATGAAAGTGTTGGCAAGTGAGCTGGTTTTTTATAAGTGGACGTGCGATCATCCTACAAGTTTTATTGAGTTGCGTTCGATCAGTCCTTGGAGTAAGAATCGCCAAGTGGCAGAGTGGTTTGCAGGACACGACTTAACCGAGAATAATATGGTTGGTGTACTTATGATAATTCATTTTACTGAACAGTGTCAGACGGCTATAGATCTGACGCGTATTTCACCGAGTACGCCGTCCCTTTCTGAATATGAAATGGAAGAAGAGGTTGTAATTTTACCGGGAACATTCTTCGAAGTCGTATCGCTAGAGCAGCCATCATCAAATGATTCTTCCGATCTTGTTATTATGGAACTGAAAAACATACCTGTATCACATGATATTTTACGTAAAACGATAAACGAATTAAAATAAAATCTTTCATGATTACGTGTACAATGGCAACATTTATTCATTAAGGTATTCGAGTCGATAACTATTCACAATACATCACATTTTGTAATTGATACAAGAGGTTTTATTGTATGACTCAGATGTATCTCTCTCGTATCTTAGTATTGTCCGCTTACGTATGGTCTTTCTCTCTCTACCATTGTGTGTCTCTTGTTTCAAGCCGAACAATACGACGGTATGTCAATGATGACGACTAAGGGAATGATGCCAAATGGAGAACAGTTACAATCGCTCTCATTTTTGTCTCTTTTTAAAAAGCATTTACAGAATCAAAAGAATATGTCAGTCAAATGAAAAAGTATAGCCATCAAGTCAATAGTGACAACAAATCACAGATAATACGATTGTTTTGAATGCAATAAGACAGTATCAAATACAAATATATCTATAGGTAAGATTTTGCGTCATTTATCTTTACTTTCTAAAAGATGAGAAGAAGAAAAATGCATGTGTCAATCTCAATTTCACAGTTCTATAGGCATCGTTATCCATGAAGACAATCCATACATTAAAGTAACATGAAGAAAAGCGCCATCTAGTCCACTGCAAAAGAAAAGTGAATTTTTAATGTCAAATTT
The DNA here is from genome assembly GCA_905250025.1 of Adineta ricciae. NCBI lineage: Eukaryota > Metazoa > Rotifera > Eurotatoria > Adinetida > Adinetidae > Adineta > Adineta ricciae. The sequence continues at coordinate 115,354 of CAJNOJ010000161.1, read as the reverse complement.
ATTCCTAATGAATAAGTTTTACTTTTAAAAATATAAAAGATATGTTGTAGATGACATCGCAGGATATCTGATTACAACGTCGTTCCTAGCAACAAGGAATGAGCCGATAATCGGCGGTAATTCGTTATCCTTAATTCTAGATCATCATGGAAAACAACAGTCAAGAAATCGTCCTATCACAAGAAACTGAAGGTGTCAATATTTTTTCTCATTTTATGTAAATCTTCAACTGTATTGTTTCAGATCATCCATCAACAAATGCACCATCATCGGAATTAGGTTCCACATTAACACTGTTAACAGTTCGTGATTATGATAAAGTAAGATATCAATCGCTTGAATGACATTGTTTTCTGAGAAGTTATTCGATAAGAATCCAAATATGTGCGCGTTTGAAGGACAATGCATGTGAGTATTTTTTGTCGTAAAATAAAACAACACAACACAAAGATCTTATTTCAATGAGAAAGTAGCGATCTGCGTTGAATTACCAAACGATTAAAACCACATCTGAAGGTTGTTATTTCTTTTCTTTTTCTCATCGAGATATATGAATTTATAACAACTACTTCTTGATTTGTCGAAAGTCTACTCGCGATGTTTTTTCGAAACCACCAAAAGCGTTTTCTTTTTCATGTCGAATGATATGCAAGTCGAAGATGACAATTAACTTTTATGATATTCGCCATTCGTTTTCATGATTCTTACATTCCTCAGTTCATTTTACGATTGAAAGAATTTATAGATGGTTGTTGAAAAGAACAACGAAGAAAATTGATAAGAACCTTCAATAAATCGCCAGCGTAGGAGAAGAAAAAACGAAATCTTTTGTCATCCATCCGATCCTATTCAAAGAATTACAAATAGATCAATGTTTTTCAACGAAACAAATAGCTTGAAATTATAAGCATCATTAAATTTCAACATATTCATGAAGGATTATTAACACGAGAGAACGAATGATATGTACACTTAAATCCTACTTTGTAATATTAATCGTCTTGCATGACCCTGTAGTTGACAGATTAAATTTTTCTTCTTCTTCTTCTTCTTCGATTATATATTGACACATTCCATCCTTTTCTCCTTTATCGTCGGTGTCTATATATCTGTGTATATTTATGTCATATTACCTCGTTTTCTCCTTTCTCAGCGAATAACAAAGGTATTTTTTACGCTTGATATCAGTGGTTTTTTTTTTCATTTATTGGCCTCGGTATATCGTCTATTGTGCATTCGGCTGATCGGAAGAGAGGAAAAAGATATCTCAATGCGTATACTTTTATGTCTGTAATGTGCTCGGTTTGATAGTATAACACTCGAGAGATAAAGTACAAGATGGCAGACGAGGTTGGCTGAAAACGAATCCGAACTTCTCATTGTTCAATGGCTCATTTCTTTTCTAGGAAGTTCAAGATCTGAAACGGGAAAATTTTAATTTGAAATTACGTATTTATTTTCTCGAAGAACAAAATCAAGTCGCTGGAAGTCATGAATATGCAACGCGAACAGTATGTCAAAAATTCTCTTGCTTGTTTCTCTCCGAAAATGATCATTTCTTAGACATACGTGCATCAACTCGAAAATGAACTCGAACAACTTCGCCGACGGTATGTTCAGTTCTTTTAGTCATACAAGATGTCGGATATGAGACAAAGGATATCATTCGAAAAGACTCAAGGTCATTTCCATAAGTTCAGCTCTGACAATATTGAAACAACAGAATCATTCTTAAAATACTTAACCTCGAACGAACAATTGAATGATTTCGTTTTCTTTTTTTGTCTTTTCTTCTCAAGCCTTTGTTCCCAATCAACACAAAGTGATGTTGTCCCTCAAACAGTTTACAACTTCGGCTACGACGATGAACGACGGGCATTTCGCGAAGAATTGGAAAAATATCGTAAAGATAACGAACAGCTCCGTCAAATGTTGCATCGGTACAAGGCACAAGCCGACAATCGACTTGGGCAAAGTACTCTGACCATGGCAACATCGGTCGATTCAGCGTTAGACAAAACGCCGTCTGGAATGTCAAGTACATTTTTCAATTCGAATAGTTTGCAGGTAGAATTAGACGAAAGTAAAGAACGAGAGAGAAAATTACAAGAGCAAGTTTATTCATTACGACAAGTAAGAAGAACGAAATTCATTTTTTCACATTTTAACAGCATGTTTTCACAGCAACTTGACTCATCGAAACCGAAATTGAACGATTTAAACAAAGTAAACCAATATCAATTGTCAAACAATATTTTCAGTTGATGTTTTTGCTTTTATCTAGACGATTGCCGAACTCGATCATGCTCGTCGACAGATTCAGCAATTTGAAATCGAAATTCAAAATTATCAGCAACAACAATCGAAAGCCGAACGAGTTCTCCAACGTTTACAATCGGAATATGATGCGCAAATATCTGTAAAACATCTCAAACTAAATTTTCAATGAAAATCGTTTTATGTTCTAGCGATTGGTTGAGCAACAGCAAAACCAAACGGCTGATTATGAAAAGTATCGTCAAGAGGTAAAGTAGACTCGTTGCTCGAATAATCATCTTCTGCGACGATTCTCTCTTTTAGTCATTAATAGCTCGAATTCGTCTTTCTTATCCTACGGTTAGTATCTAAATTGCTTTCAAATCCTTGATATTACTCTCTTTCACTCAACTAACTCGTTCTTTGCATTTCAAGTGTCAAAAAACAAATATTTCTTTTATTCAAGTTTCGAATGTTAACATTTGTTTGTTCTCTTGTAGCACGATCAAATGAGTGCGAATGTGAACATCGATGAGTACCAACAGGCGTTGAATAATCGAGACCGAATAATCGAAGTAAGAGTTGCGAGAAAGTCATTGGAAACTAATGGAAATTTTCATAGCAATTAGAAGAAGCGATCGCGGAAATCACAACTCGGTTACGGACGCCATTCACATTGATGCTTTCATCGACTGTGACTTCCACAGGTTGGCAAGATGAAGTGAGTAGCCTTTTCCATTACTTGATGAACAACTTTCAATTTGGTTTTGTACAGAAAAGTCAAAACCTAATTCAGGAATTAAATACACAGATGCAAAGCCATTTGGAGACAATTGAGGTATAAAATGTTTGAAAATCGCATGAATATTCAAATGAAGTTGTTTTAGCAATTACGAGCTGAATGTATCGAACTTCGTCAAGGTGAAAAACATCTACGAAATCAAATCGACGGATTAACTCATCTAATCAACACACCTGTTCGCAATCCTGAAGTAGATCACCTCATTCTCCATTGTGTTCTTTTGTCTATGTTGTTGTTCTTTTCATTCCACAGTTACCTCCACTACCTCGTCCATCTTCTTCGACACCAAAGGTTTCTCTTTTATTTTCCCTGTTGAACATATCTTCATTCATTTGATTGACTAGGCCATTGATAACATTGAAGACGCACAACAACTCGAAGTAAGCAGATGTCTGATCAGCGTCTTGATGTCATCTATTCGAAATAGGCTCTGCAAACTGCAATCGTTCAAATCACATTACAACTTCGAAGTGATGCAGAAAACGTCTCTGGTTTAACAAACCGCGTTGCACAAATTCTACGAGATCGGGATGAAGTAAATGAACGACAAACTTTTCCAAACTTCAATCAGTCGTTGATCTTTAGTGGCAATACAAAATCAATCGATTACAAGATGAGCTTGAACAAAAAACAACTCGAATTCTGGTACGTGTTTTCCATCTCTCGTCTCTGTTTCATTTCTCCTCTCTAGCAATTGGAAAAACGCGAACGTGAATATGAAAATCAAGGTCATCAACAATATTCCGTACAAATCGAAACATTACAACGTGAGATCAAAACTCTACAAGATCAGGTTTGCATCTGTATTGAATTCCATTGGTTGACATACTTTGAAATTCAGCTTAGAGATCGCGAACGTTCAATGAATGAGATTCGAATGGAAAAGGAAACTCTTCGAAGTCAATCACGAAAAGATTATGAAAAATTTGATAATATTCATAATCAAGTTCGTTACTTAACCTTGATTTCACAAGTAGTTTATTTATATTTCTTATTAGGAGAAACAGAATCTTCAAGGTCAATTGAGAGTATGTATCTAGTTGAGAAGACTTCAATATCGAGAATCATCGTCATTCAGGAACTTGAAAATGCACGCAACGATCTGAAACGGGAATTGGAAAATGAACGAAGACGATTTGATGATTTACAACGAAAATACGAAAAAATTGTATGAAGAGTTTTTGAGAGAAGATTAGAACGTTTTTTTTCTCTTTATTGCTTTGCGTTAGACATCAACGAGCGAAACTCAAGTCGAACAAATGGAACAAGAAATTCAAGTAAAGTGTCATTTTTAGTAATCTTCTTGACATTCTCTGTTTATTTTCAAGAAACAACGAAGACAAATCGAAACATTCAATGTTCAAATCCGTGAAATGGAGAATACTTTTCTTACTGTAAAACGTCTTCTTTCCAATGATTTCTTCATTCAAATTTCATTGATTTTCAGGAACGACGTCAACTCGAACGTGAAAGAGATGTAAATCTTCACTGAAATTCTGTCACATAATCTCAATTCGTCTATTTTAGTTCGAAAAGAATAAATCAATTGAAATTCAAAATACACTGAACACAACCAATCGACGCTATTCAGAATTACAAGCGGATTTCGATCGAGTAACTTTACATTGAAAAACCTTATTCATTATGAATCTCGATGGAGTGTTTTAGATCAAAGAACACTCAGGTGATGAACTACAAACTCTCAGACGAGAAAATCAAGTAACTTTCGAATTTGTTCGATCCGATTTTTCTACTTCGTTCATTTTTAGTCGTTGCAAGAGAGTTTACGTGTTAGTGAAAATAAATTACATGACTTAACCCGAAGAAACGAGGATGTAACGGACTAAATACCCGTTTTAGTAATTACTGATTGCTTTCTAATTGTGTTATAGTTCAAATCTCAAGTGTCTGTGTACGAACATCGTTTTCAAGATACGGAAGACAGTGATCGACGACATCGAAATGAAAATGCTCGATTACAGAATGAACTACAAGAAATAACACGAGAAAATGAGAATTTAACTCGTGAAATAAATGTAAGTGAAACAAAAGGATAATCGCATAATTGCCGTATTTTTTAGGAAACAAGACGAAGATATGAAACCGTCAAATTGAATTTCAGCGACACCCAAACTACCATCGAAAAGATCGGAATCGAAAACAAGAATATCCAACACGAAAATACTGTAATTACAAATCTTCAATAGATTTCTCGAAATAATCGTGTTTGTTTAGCAACTCAAACGTGAAATTGACGAATTATCCGTGCAAATTCGTATACAAATTCAAACGGAATACGAAGAAGAAGTAAGAAGAATCTTCTTCACGAAATGGATAAACTGTTCTCTTTTAGCTTCGCCAATTAAGTGCTCGTACAGAATCGCAAATCCAAGTAAACCATCCTCTCAATCATTTCCATAACCTTCTTTCTAATTCATAGAATACTGAAAAAGACAAACGAGCTATTCTATTTGACCTCGAACAGTCGAATATTGAAAAGCAACGCGTAAGTATTCAAAGAGAATCTCCTTTCGTCTATCAAATCTTCGATTTTATTCAGTTAACCGATCGATTGCAATCAGTTGAATACAACTTAAAACAAGCTAATCAAACTATAGCCGTTCGTTGAGTTTCTCTATTGCTCGACACGATCGTCCGTTCCTTTTTCACTGTAGGACTACGAAAATGATATCAAACGTTTGAAACAAGCGATCAATACATCACAGGAACGAACCGAACAAATCGAACGGGAAATCTCTCGGGCGTATACCACCGAATTGAAATCAAAGACTAATCGTTTACAAGTACAGATCATCTCGAATATTTTCTTAATGATCTTAATTATGTGAATTGTAGGACTTCGAGAATAAATATCGCGCACTGGAAAGCCAATTAAGTCAAGTATGGACAGAGATTATGGTTTTCTCACGGGGAGAGGACGCGTTTGTTTTAGTATGAGATAACAATACAGGATCTTCGAGCAGAAAAAGCCAAACAGATCGAGTGCAACGATCGTCTTCAACATGATTTCGATCAGTATCGATACGAGCAACAAAAGCACATCGATGATGTTGCAAAGGTATGTATATCTTTCATTGTTGATTAAAATCAATATTGATTTCATTTGTAGAAAAATTCAACATTGTATGAAGAACATATTCGACGAGAGGTTCTCGCAGCTATTGAAAACAAACAAGAACTGGTAAGAGAAAACCAGAGGCGTTATTATACTTCCGATCGATCGGTTCAAATATTTAAAAAAAAAGAACAAAACTCAAGCATTTGCTCCTCCCCATACCACGATACACCTTCTAATGGAACAGGAAAGAAAAATCAAAGTTTTTTCTTATGAAAAAAGAAAATACCTCATCGATTCACAAATCAAGTTATGTTTATTTTTAACTTGAAAAAGTGTATCTAGTATAAGACAGGCACAAATCCCGTAAATGTTTTTCACAGTGAAGGACGCTGTTACAGACGGATGGCTTACCATAAAAATAAAAACATCTGTTTTCAATGTCATTTAGATTGCAGAACTTGAAAGTCAACTACGCGAACGAGATAATCAAATCAAGGTAATTGGAACGTTGAAATGACGAATGAAATCGAAATGTTTCTTGTAGAAACTTCAACAGGAGCTTGCGTCATACGAACCGAAAGATCTTCGATTTGAACTTGAAGTAAATTTGAAAACGAAGAGGTTGATATTTTTGTATTTGCTTTTCGATGTAGATTCGTATTGAACAATTAGAAGAAGAGATTCATCGACAAGAACGCTCAATTCAAAACTTCGATCAAACTGTTCGAGACAAAGAACGACAAATCGAAAAACTTCGGGACAAAATTCAAGAAGTAAAGACCTTTGATCCTTTTCTATAAAAATCATCTGACGCGTTTGAATAGAGTGAGAATAGCACTACGAATACAATTGAAACATTGCAAATTGAAATTCAAAAGCGAGATCGACAAATTGAAAAGATCGCAAATGATAAAAAATATGATGTTAGTGGATTCGAACGGCAGATAAACGAATTACAAGTTGTTATTCGCGATCGAGAACGTGAAATCGTTGATATAAACGATAAACTACGCCAGATTGAACGTGAATATGATGTAAAAGCAAGATTTTCATGTTGTAATTCCATCATAATCATTGTTTTCCTTTCTTCAGACTCAACAACGTGAATTAAAAGACTGTCGACAAAAACTTGACAATTCAAACATCAAGTTGAACGTTGCAATTGAACAAAACGAAGTGAATTTCATGGAAAAACCACATATCCAACAGACTGATGTTTTGTTTTCATCTTCTAGGCTCATTTAGAACGAATTAAACATTTAGAAAAGAAACTTGAAGGAACTTCTGTAAGTTAAATGATCGTTCTAAATCGAATTGCCACTTATTTTTTTCGTATTAGAATCGCACTCAAACATCAGAACAAACTCTTCATTTACAAACCGTTATCGAAGACCTCAAAGCTCAACTTCGACAACGCGAAGATTCACTCAAGGTAAAAAGTACCGTTTTTCACGTTCAGCCATGAAAAGAAAAGAAGGAAAATGTAAACTATTTTATCAATTGAGAGTCAAAGAATAGAACATTCATCAAGTTTCTAACAGCAACAAGCATCAATTTTTATTTTTCTTCTTCCTTTTTTCTTGAAATGACGCGTGTTGTTGAGGAGATTTTTCTATCTGTAACTGTTTCAGGGTCTTCAACGAACGATTGCTGATTGTGATAGTGAATTAAAAGAAACTCGCCATATTTACGACACACTTCACAGCGAACATAGCAGAATGCAACTTCGTTATGAAGTATCAGTTGAATTCGATAAGATCGAATCTATCTTTTGCAATTTTTAGCAAATGGATAAACAATACAAGGCCGAATTAACAGCGCGTGATCAAACTATCGATTCATTACAAACTAAACTAGCAAGAAAAGAACAAGATTCGAAATACAGTACCATAGGAGCATTAGTTCCTACGGATCAGTCATGGAAATTAGAAATTCAAAAGAGAGACGAAGTAAAAATTGACGAATTTGATTGAACTTTCGAATTGATGATCATTATTCTTCTAGGTTATTGATGAATTAAAACGAAAATTAGATCAAGCGAATAAGAGCAGATCTCCTGTTGGACAGGTAGGTTGAGTTCATGTAAAATAACAATGAAAGATGAGTTCTTTCTTTCAGACCAAATCTTCCAACTATGAATATGCTCGACGCATCGAAATTCGACGTGAGTTATGTTTGATTCCAACCTCGATCTAATTCTCTTCGCTTTTCAGCTCGTCTTGATTCGAAGAATTTCTCTCAATTGAATCGTGAAGAACTTCAATATGAACTTGACATGGCTTTACAACAAAACGAAGAACTAATTAAACAATTAGCACGTAAGTCATTCGGATTTGTTTGTTTTCTCTCTCTCTCTCTCCGTAGAAGTAGAAACAAGAGCAATCATTTCTGCTTCTTATGCTTTCTATTAAAAGAAATATTCAATCTTTTTCTATAACTTGGGTGTATAATTAACAGAGAAATCACCTAACATAACCGAATTACACAATCAAATAGTCGTCATACGCAAAGAACTAGCACGACAAAAGTATGTCAATCAAGTTCTATGGAGAAAACTTGACGCCTTAAGTGATATCTATGGTTCAAATACTCGAGCTGAATTAGCTGATGAATTAGTCAACTATCAACCCGAACTCGAAGCGTTGAAGTCGAAACAATATGGTAGCAGTACCGTTTATGTTTCTGCACCCAACTTGAGTTCGAGAACATCATCAGGTGTTTGTCGATTGATTGTTGTTCTTCCACTTCGCACCCTGACTACTCTTCTATATGTGTGCAGATCTGACTCCTCGCTTACCTCACCTTTGCTTGCGCTTGTTCCTCTCATTAATTCCACTGATTGCATATTTCTTCCTTCTCTGTCTGTGACGATATAATGAATTACCATCAACATCGACAAGACTTCGACGGCAAGATATTCGCGATGTTGTACAGGTTTGTATAAATTAGTTTTTGAAGAAACTAAAACGACATAGTTCTCGAGTTAGAAGTTCCTTTTCCCATTAGATAAAATCAAGAAATAGTAGTTGGGATAGCTTATTACTAAACGTAACATATTCTTTATAAAAATTCAATGAATATATTGTTTAGATCTACGCGATTCTTCTTCGAAACGACAGTTTCGTGATTATGAAGAAGAATCGCAACACAAAGCTTTAATTACGAAGAAATCAAATGAAGAAATCGTTTGTTCTGAATATAAACGTAAATTAGAAGAACTTCAAAACATTATTCGTCAGCAAAACCAGCATATCCAACAACTTCAGACACGCGTTCAGATCTCTACACCTGATATACTTCAATCATCAACATTAGAGAAACTAACGGAAGAAAACAAGGTATGTTCAATTCATTTATCGAGATTGTTAATGTTGGAATTTCTAGAAATTGCATCTTGTTAGCGATACGTACAAAGCTGAAACAGAGGCATTGAAATGTGAACTTAACAAAAACTACTCAACTATTGAATACAGCCGCGGAGCATTGAAACAGTATGAAAATGTTATTAAAGATCAACAGAAGTACATTGATCAAATCAACTATCGACTTCAGCAACGTGAACAATCATCCACAGTTCGTTTGATAAATAAAATATAAACAATCTATGATTGTTATTTTAGAAACAAAGCTTCCTCTCATCCGAACAAGTATTCAACAAGCTCGAAGACTTAATAATCAATTTAGATATTGATATTTTACCAATCGACGATAATCCGACAAGTATTTCTTTCTCTTGTATTCTGTTGATGATGATGATGATTCAACTTGCATGTTTATTTAGATAAAAGACAGAGAAGGAGAAATATATTGTACTTTCACACCTTGATTTCCCAAACACATTCTAATTGTTTTCAAATCTTTCTTTTCTGCTACACACTATTCACTGATCTCACCAATTGCTCCTGCTGCTCTAGACTTTCGCTGAGAAAAAGTCATTCAGATATCATGTTTGTCGTTTTCACTTTCATGTCTTAATCATCACTTGACTGCTTACACATGAGTTCAACAAATTCAACTTCCTATTCTCTTTAGAAACATCGATCAACAAAAAAGAAACAGCTGCTGTCAGCACGATCGACAGGTATTCGATCTTCGAAGGGAAATCATTCATTCACATTTTGCGGGTTTTCCTAGTGCACGTTACACATCCATGAAAAACGATTATCAACAACTGATAAATGAAAAAGATGATGAAATTCGGCAGCTTCAGAAACAATTGAGCGAGTAAGACAGTCGATGTTATCTGAAGTTGTGCAGTTTATCTCCGTCAAATTTAGTTTAAGAAAAGCACATGAAAATGAAATGAATCAATATCAACGTAAATACGAAAGAATTCAAATTGAGAGTCAAAATGGTAAACAGAATGAACAGTTAAAAGCCACTCAACAGCAACTTGAACAAGCGCAAGATCAAAATCAGAGGTAATGGTTTTCTTTGCATCGGTATCAAATGTTTCACGTGAATTTCAGATTACGTAATGAAATTAAATCACTACAACATGAACTGTCAAGTCAAAAGGAACTAATTGCGCATTATGACAAGCAAATTAGTTTACTGGAAAAACAAATCTCTTCGCGTGGTAGAATTCCGCATGGAATCAGTTGTGATTTTACAGAAAAATCTATTTAGATAATGGCAAAGGTGAAATGACTGTCCGAACGAATGAAATGTCTGGATTATTGGAAGAAATGCGTCATCTCCGTCAGGATCTCGAAGGAAGTATCAATCGACAGAATGAATTGCAGATCAAATTAGATGAGAACATTCGTCTAACAAAAGCGCCACGTGAATTTACATTTTCTGGTCGCGGTGTTTCATATCCTGATCTTCGTGTAATTGATGCGTCAGCATCAGTGAGTAGCGCGGAGAACTATTTTATCACCAGTATGACGGAAGAAAAGCGTTCGAGACCTTTGGGTTCGTCGACCATTGAATTCGGTAGGGTAAAATTTTGGATTGGAAAGTTCGATTGAAGTGTTCGGATTTGTAGAAACTGAACGAACAGGCAGTTTAGATAAATTATATGCAATTGGTGAACTGGAAAATCATGAAAATCTTCGACGATTGATTGTTGAAATTAGAAATCAATTGAAAGCAGTCGAAAGCCAACTCCAAGAACGAGCTCGATCAAAAACTGTATGCGAAGATGTTTTCACTCGATCAGTTCTTTCCCAAGGCATATTTTTAGATTTCATCGATTGCTGATCCATCGGTTCAATGGCTTGAACAACGTTTACAAGCACTCAATCAATGTGTGACACTTCTCGAACGAATCTATCAGCTCGTTGAAACATACCGTACGACACAACTACCAGCTAAGACGAACTCTGATGAACGTCTCGTAGCTGAAGTAAATATTTCCGAAGATTTACATTCATTTTTACATTCAATATGATTAGAATAAAGAACTTCGACAATCTCTATCGAAATGTTCGCAAGATTTGCAATCATTGAAGCAAAAATACAAAGATCAAACGGTTCATCTCGAACAAGTCTTAGGGCAATTAACGGTAAGTCTTCCACCTTCATTTGATTGCATACAAGATATGTACGAGAGATTCTTCTGGCATCCGTTTCGTTCTGGTTATTTCATCTAAACTTTTTGCAGAAAGCAAACTACAAAAAATCTAATACAGACGATTATTTGGCTTTGCTACGTAAGTTTTCTCGTTGCACCGGCAAACAGCACACATTCATCTCGATCAAAAGTTCATCTCTTTTCTTTCCCTTGCACTTGTGTTGTCCATAGAATTTCACTAATCGTTCAAATGATTGTTTTCATGCATGTATCTATATAGTTCGCATGAATGACTATTGTGTTCATTTGCTTGACATCATCTTATTGTTTGTTCTGTGTGTCGGGTGTGTTTTTAATGCTAATAGTTGTGTGCTCTTCCAACTAAAACTCAACATTCAGGATTCGATGCGAAAGTCACGTTTTGCATGAGTACTATTTTTATCGAAGATTAGATTTTAATAGAGAATTGCATCTGAGGATGTAAGAAGATTACATAAACTAAATTTGTACTGAGAAGAAAATAACGACGACGAATCGGTGCAAGATTGATTTGACTTTGTTGCTTTGTTTTAGTCCGGCCAACATTAGATGCTTTGCAAAAAGCTCGTTCGAATATGGAATATCATTTGAAAGAGTCAAACAAGATCTACCAAACACCTACAAAAACTTTGCAATCCCATCGACGACATCGAACGAATCGTTTCGATTAGATTATCAATGATCTATTCGTGTTTTCCTTTTTTTTTTGCTGTTCTTTGCTTTCATTTTCGCTTTTCATCCACCAACTTGTGCCTTTCTTATACTTCTATATATCAGGTTCCGTGCTTTATCTCTCTCTCTCTTTCTCTTCATTTTTTGCTTTATTGCTCTTTATTTTGTCTTTTTCTCTTTTGATAAAATACAATAATTATGATTATAATACAGGCAAATGAAAGCAATTAATCATGTGCGGAATTGTCCATATCTTCATCGGTAGTGCTACTCACATTGGATAGATTTCGCTCGGTAGTTGTTGAGGTGTTCAACTCCAGAATTGATTGAAGTGCAGCTATATAGCTTTGAGCCATTTGTAAAGTTTCATATTTGGAAAAGCGCCGTTGTTGCTGAAACATCGACGATGGTAAAACAGTACGAAGACGATCAAATGCTGTGTTGAGACCGTTCATTCGACGACGTTCGCGCGCATTTGCTGCAATTCGACGAGTTTTCTCTACTTGCACGATCGTCGATGATGCGCGTTTGACCACAAATGTCGGTGAACGTTTCTTATTGTTGATTTTGGTTGACGATTGTGTTTGTGAAAGAGCCTTCATTTTTTCCATGCTTCAACCGAGTTGATATAAACGTCAAATGATTTTAAAAGCATTACCTTCAATTGAATCTGTATGTCATGAAAGAGGGGAACAGTTGGAAAGCGAGAAAGTTAAAACAACGGGGAACTCGTGCATTGAACTAATTAATACGTCAATGTCACTGAAGACAATAATCATCAATAGGAAAGAAAAAACGAAAGACGAAGTTATCAGTCAATCGTTTCGTACATCTACATGAATGTGTGGATATTCATGTTTAATTCAATATTGCACAGTTGGAAACTGTCAAATGCCTAGTTGACATGAAGGAGAGAAAGGAGGAGTGCTTTTGATTGATTGAATGATTGCACAGCAGGTGGTGGATATTTCACATGATAGACAATATCGAAATATAAAACATTCTATCGAAGAAAATCAATCGGCAAATACAACAAAAGTTATTGTTCATTGTTTGGTAATCGAAATGTCTGTAGAAGTAATCAAATTGTTTATATATATATAAATAAAAAGGGGAAATGTGCTATAATTAACGCATACATTATTATTTTCCTCCCGGCATTTCTTCGTCTTAGCTGAATGGTAATTATAGCAGAAAATCCTGTCTGCGTCTGTGAAGTAAAATTAAAATATTCATTTTTGTAGTTGTATTGTTTTGATGAGTTTCATATTGCCATTATATCATCGAATTGTGAAAGAGAGATCGTCGAGTATATGTTTGTGACTATTTTCTCGTCAGCGCAAGAGGAAAGTTGATATTAATCAGATTTGACAAGGATATTCTTGTATAACTAATTGGAAATTCAACTATTGACATGTTCATACATCATCCTAAATCATGTTTTCTTCTCCTCTCAAATATTCCGTTCGTTTTCGTCAAGCAATCATCAGGAACTCGTTCAATCTGCTTTCTACACGACAAGCGATGAGTACTTTCCTATGTTTCTACTTTCTACGCCTTTCATATTCCATAAGCAATCATTTTTCTTCTATTGATTCCTTTACTATTGATTCACAACTATTTGCAACAGAACGATTCCACACGTATGGTCTATCAGACATTCAATGGAGTGGAAATATCGAGACGTGAGTGTAATATTAATGCCTATTCACCTTTGTCTTGCTCTCAGCATGCCTTTTATTCGTGATTGTTTCCTTCATATTCATCCGCGGAATAAAGTTAATTAAGATAAAACATTGAAAGAGATCATCTCAACTAAAACTAATAGACGAGATTTTCAAGTCTACTTCTTGTATTTTCTATTTTCATACATGTCAAGATGAAATCTTTTATTCATAACAAGGTTATTGAACGTTGTTTTTGGAATGCATATATGCAGATCAATGTTGAAACAGATCATGTGTATTTTTTGTTAGAAAACAGAAGCAAGAAAACATAATTACATCACGGTACTAAAGTCGCAGAACTTTGCTCTTATTTTTCTGTTCAATTATCCGAAGATGCACAGCAGGGATACTTCAATGTTAACTACCACTGAAAAACTGGCAATGTCAAGTTCGCAAAATGATGAAAAAGAAAGTATCTCACGTTATCCAAGACACGTGTCATTTCAAAACATCGTGGATCAGATTTCTGTGTATTTGACTCTTGACTGTCTTCTATTCGTACACAATTTTAATATGTGCGCATTGCGGAGGAGTTTTCCATTAAGTAATACTCTATAAAACCACCTCATGTTCTCATCAGTCGAACATGCGGCTAGTTACGTAGATATTCCTAGCGGAGTAATCAGAGCTAAATCAAATGAATGTTAGATTGATCATAATCTCGAGTAGAAAAAAAAGCATGCGATGTAAAGCGACTTCTTGACCTTCGCCTTATTGTTACTGTTGCGTATTTGTTATAATACAAAGTAAAGTCACGTTTGATAGTCGACTAAGAATAACAATAGGCAGAAAAGAAAGACATGACAAGAGCAAATCAGTAAACTAGTGTGTGAGTCAGTAAAGACGTCTTCTTATGCATTTCTATGCTAACACATCAAAGCGTATAAGTAATCGGAAAGGAAGAATATACGATTGATGGGGTTGCATAAATCAAAACGATTAATCAATCAGCAAAAGAGAAAAAAAAACACGTAAACTCGATCGAAGAAATGAAGAAATACACAAATAGGTAACATTCGTTCTCATTTTATCCACATTTCATTAAAAATTTGCGGTAAGACTCGGCGTACGTGCTTCTTCCATTTCAGTTCCTATGAATTTCAATTTCTTCATCTCCCCCAACTTGACATTCAGAGAATAAGTATAACGACCCACTAACATATGACACAGGACATTAACTGGAGATGATGAAGAAGAAGAAAAACTCATTTATCACGGCGAGTTTCCTCTAATGATATGGCGTTCATTGTTACTAGAAGAAAAACTGAATAATCTGCTGATATCAAGACAAAATGAGTTCGTGCAATTAGGATAAAAGAACGTCGACACGTCCTGGAAACGATGTATTTTAAACATATGAACATGCTAGATGTTTGTTAACATGACTGGAAGTAACATGTTTCACTAAACGAAGGAAGCAAAAGGTGATAGATTCCAGCTATATTTACATCCAATTTCTCGATCGCTAAGTATGTCTCTTCACTTCTAATAATCTCCGAACGGCAAACAAGTGAAATTCATCGAGATCGATAAGCACAGGTGACATGAGATTTTTCTTCTCGACGAAGACTTAGTATAGATTTTCGACCTGTTCTTTTTCCGTGAATATTTCAGAGAGAAACAGTTTCATCTGATATGCATAACACGCAAGGTAAATGAGTAAGAGAAGACGAGATGAATTTTGACATATTCACTAGTAATTGAAAGAACGGATAAGTAGTTCTTGCTTTCTTTCTTCTGTGAAAATGTTGTAGGCATTTGTGTTTTTCGGAACGCTTTTCCTAGCAGATAAATTCAGAGATAAACTGTAATTTATGTTGTTTTTCGTTCTCTCATTTCAAAGTATTATGTGTAATATAAACCGACTAGCCTAATTGAAAAAGATTGTTTTTTTTTCGTCGTTACCAATCTCCGATGTTAATTAGCGAGAAAATGCGAGAGATATTAGGCAAGTAAAAACCTCGTACATCTAGATATACGTATACATTTTCTTCACAATTTCGAAGTCCATCTCTTTTTTTTTCTATTTACAGTTCACTCGATGCATTCAATGTGTCAAGCGATTCACTCCTCTCATTAACGTCAATCTTTTTGCCTGTTACTTTATCGGCTTCGCCGGCGTCAATACTATCGTCTTCATTTACTTTACGAGTTGAGAATGCAAGAATGACACTACCAGCGCAACTTCAACTTGCCTATTATATCACTATTGCTTTAACTGGTCTTATTGGTAATACAACAACCATATTCGTTTTCTCGCAACGTCGACTACGATCATTACGTTCGTCGTTTTTTTTGACTTGCCTCGCTATAACTGATCTTATCTTCATTCTCATACTTGTCCTCGCTCTCCTCGATGAATTACAAATTCCGATAATGACAGCACCTGTTTGTGTGCTAACCATCTATTTCAGTCATATAGCCTCATTTTTATCGTCGAATTTCACGTTGGCTTATACAACTCATCGCCTCATTGCTGTTTTCTTTCCAATGAAATCAACAACATTTTTAAAACAGCGCACTAATCGTTTTCTCGCACTGACCTTATTAACATTCGCGTCGATATTCTATTCTTTGTCATTTCCTGTAACAACAACGACATTACGTTCGAATACAACTAATGTTGTCCACTGCGAAGAAGATCGACACAATAAAATATTATTTCCGTTTCTTTTCTTCGATACATTATTTACATTTATCATTCCATTTACCATGATCACATGCATGAATTTGGCGATTGTATATAAACTTCAAGGAAAATTTGCCTACGTGCGAAAGACACCCACGATGCCTCAATCCACGAATTCATCCGGGCAATCAGCTAGTGATAGTGTTCAATCATCTCAAATGAATTCTACCAACAATAATAGCGAAACACATTGCCTTGTCCATCAACATAATCGTTCACTATTGGCCGTTCGACCGACGGATCAGTATAAAAGTGGATCAAACCGGTTTGCGCCATCGATAGTACCACCACTGCAACGACGTACATCAATGTACTACACAAACGCATCGTTTCGTATTCGTTCGACTCAATGCCGTGCAACAGCGTCGGCTAAAACAACTAAAATGCTCTTAGCAGCTTCGACCGTCTTTCTTGTTTTTAATCTACCCTATCATCTATTGTTATTCTGTTTCTTGCTCAATCAACATCAGCCGCCATGGATGCTCAACGCTGTAAATATTGCTCGTCTTTGGTTTTTCGCATCTTTTTGTGTCAATTTCTTCGTCTATGCCATATGTGGCCAACGTTTTCGTAATGAAGTCGTTCGATTGTTTAGTTGTTCAGTAATTTGCCGGTATTTCAACATAAGATATCAAAGCAAATCTCAAGACCGCCAGGATAGCATCTATTTAAGTCATCGATTGAAGCCTAGTTCGTTGACACGTCTCTCTCAATCGAACTAATTTTGTTTCGCTTTTTTGTTCCTGTTCGTCTATCTATTTGTATAAACATAATCGTATCTTGAAGTCAAATAAAACGAAAGCTAGAATGACGATGCTTATAATCTTCCTTATAGTACGTATCAAAGGTGAATTGTTGGTCTTGGTACATTGCTTTGAAGTTGCTCGAAATAGATCTTCGTTTGAAAGAACTTGCCGTCGTCAGCGTGATATGTCTGACGAGAAAGAACAAGCGAGTGCTTTGCCTACGTGATACACCGTTGTAATTAATCTTATATGGGATTTCAATTGTCGATGAGGATATTAGATTTCAAATTTAATTATTTTCATTGAAATTACGCCGTAAATAACTCCGCCAAAGATATTTGAGGTCATTATTAAATAGAAAGTCATTTCCTTGGGGATTTCATTAATAAAATCTTTTGCCTTGAGTTGATCTTACTCATATAAACAAATACTAATAGGTCATAACAATAGTTGCTTATTATATTCGTCACAACGATCGTTTTATGATCGGTATAAAGTAAGATGTACCTGTAAGAAACAGAGTACAATGACATTCGCTTGTGTGATCAATTGGTTTTCGTTTGTGTCGAATTCATATGCTACTTTCTAGATATTCATTAGTGAGTAGTTCTTGTTTCTCATTCGGAAGAATTGGATACATACTCCCACACACATAAATTATTTCAGATTAACTAACATGTCATAGAACACAGGTGAAGATCTATTTTTAACCAGATTATTGGCGAGAGGAGAAAAAATCCTACGCAAATATATCAAATATTGTCTAAAAGAAAATTTACGATTTTTTCGATCAATCAATTATCTAAATCGAAAGTTATGTCTGTAAATTCCTCTTCCAATCATTAACCATTATCGACATGTGTGCTTAACAACGCCCTCTACAATGATCAATTCTTGAATGCATTTGTCTTCTGTGCATAGTAAACTTATGTTTCAAATCGAAAATTTTTCCTTTCCAGAAAAAATTTCTTCCATAGAAGAAAAACACATACTTTTTCTTTTTTTTTGTAAATAAACATCATTTCTACACTAGGCATACATTAGATAATGCACTATGCACATATATTTACTTATTATGTTTTTCTATCTTTGACATTTTCGTCTGTTCTACTCGAGTATTTTTTGCTACGCTAACCATTTTTATCCATCAGATTCAAAAAAAAACACCTGGATTACTCATCGAAGTATTTTTACGTTTCACCGATTCTAGATGGCTCATACAGTATTTATTCTCTTTGTATGCATCGGGTTTCTACTGAAACCGCATGCAACATTCTACATCCCCGGTGTTGCACCACTAGATTTCCACAAAGGAGAAAATGTCGAAGTTAAAGTAGGAGTAAATGTCTGCTTCGTTTTCACATGAGAATTTCGTTTCCTTTCAGGCTGTTAAAATGACCAGTACAAAGACACAATTACCCTATGATTATTATGACGTTGCTGTCCATTGTAAGCCATTGAATGGAACAAAATATAAATCGGAAAACCTTGGTATAAGCAGATGATAGTTTGACATCACATTGAACCAAACTGATGTTTTCTTTTTAGGCGAAATTCTTCGAGGTGATCGAATTGTCAATACCAAGTACAAAGTAACGGCGTGATAGAGAATTTCTTCGATCGAATTTGTGGACTTATTTAGGTGGAAATGGATGTCAATGTTCAATGTCAAACGCTCTGTAAAGATATTACTCTAAATCAGGAACAAAGTGCCACACTGGGAAAACGTATTCGAAATAATTATTATGTTCATCTGTATATACAACGAAACATTTGTTTTTCTTTCACTCGATACAAGAGAAATGTTTCATTTTAGTCTCGTCGATAATCTTCCATGTGCAACAAAATTTCAAAGTGTTCAAACACATGAAGTTTTATATGAGCATGGCTATCGCTTAGGAATGTATACAAAAGAAAGCGATGAGGCATTCTTAAATAATCATTTAGTCATCAAATTGTTTTACCACAAGGAATCTGAGTAAATCAATTCTGCATACATACTTTCGCCATGTCTGTGTTGAAATTCTTCAGAGAACTCTATCGTGTGGTTGGATTCGAAGTAGAACCAAAAAGTATCGACTCAAAACGTATAACTGTTAGTGATGATGGCTCGTGTACGATTCAAAATGGCAAAACTACTCAAAAAATCGATCCCAAAGGTAGAATTAATTTGTTAGCTTTCGAACTTGAACTATCTGTTGTTTCGTAGGAGAAAATAAAGTGACAATGACCTATGAAATTGAATGGTCAGCAAGCGAAACACGTTGGGCAAGTCGGTACGTATTCAGAAAGTATATAGTATGAGTCATTTTTTCAAACACTCGCCGAATGAATCATGAATAAGTCTTTGTCATGATAATAGTGACGTTATGATTCTGCCACATCATCGCTCAGAAAATTTATTGAATTTGAGCTTTTCCCGATTCGATAGGAAATGAATTGAATCGATGTTGTTTTTGTTATTCATAGCTGGGATACTTATTTAACCATGACTGATGTACAAATTCATTGGTTTTCAATTGTCAATTCGGTTATCGTGGTGTTTTTCCTCGCTGGTATACTATCGATGATCATTGTCAAAACACTTCGTCGTGACATCGCCCGATACAATCAAGAAGATTCCGTGAGTATAGAATTGAAAATCGAGATGAAACTTGACTTGATTTTCTTATTTAGGATGATGTTACCGAAGAAACTGGCTGGAAATTGTATGTATTTTCTTCATATTCGTATTCAGATTGATTGTGTTCGTTTTTAAGAGTGCACGGCGATGTCTTTCGACCACCTCGCCGTAAGAACGTCCTTGCCGCATTGATTGGCTCTGGTATCCAGATATTTTTAATGTCATTTATCGTCATTGGTTTGTCTTTTAAAATTTCACTGATTAAAAGTCAATTAAAAATTTCTCTTTATAGTCTTTGCTGCACTTGGAATGCTTTCACCATCATCGCGTGGTGCTCTGATAACAGCAGCTTGTTTTCTCTATGTATTTATGGGGTAAGTCCATCGAAATAAAAGTTCATTTTCAACATAACTTTCTCTAGTCTTGTTGCTGGTTTTTATTCTGGACGAATCTACAAGACAATCAAAGGTTCAAACTGGAAGCGGACAGCTGCTTTGGTAGGCACACAGATGATTAATGTGTACGTGCAACTAATTGAATTTGTTTCGCCATTAGACTGCAACACTTTATCCAGCAGTCGTATTCAGCGTTGGTTTCTTTCTGAATTTTTTCATTTGGGGAAGACGTTCATCAGGCGCTGTTCCATTTTCTACTATGTTAGCTATACTTGTCATGTGGTTAGGTATCTCATTTCCATTAGTTTGCCTTGGCTTTTATTTCGGCTATCGTAAACAGGTATGTCCGAGAAAATACACGATCCATTTTTCCGATACAAAAAGGAATTATCATTTAGCCTTATGAACAACCAGTTCGAACTAATCAGATTCCACGACAAGTACCCGAACAACAATGGTTCTTACATCCAGTTTTAAGGTAAATAACGAAACAAAATACCGATTTGATAAAGAAATCCTCTTCATTTTCTATCTATTTCAGCACTTTGATGGCTGGTAAGTAAATGCTAATGACGAAAGAAACTTTCTCAAGAATTCTTTATTCTTTAGGCGTTCTGCCATTCGGTGCCATGTTCATTGAGTTGTTCTTTATCTTCTCAGCTATTTGGGAAAATCAATACTATTATCTCTTTGGTTTTCTTTTCCTCGTCTTTATAATTATCATTGGTAAGTATGACAAGAGAAGAATTTATCCGTTGAATTCATTTGTATTTTAGTATCATGCTCTCAAATTTCCATTGTTATAACTTATTTTCAACTATGCGGAGAAGATTATCATTGGTGGTGGCGATCATTTATTGCATCAGGAGGCTCAGCATTCTATGTCTTTACTTATTCAATCTTTTACTTCTTTACTAAAGTAAGAATCTTGCGTACATTTGATTTTTCAACAAAAACGATTCGTTGTTCTAGTTGGACATCACTGAATTAGTTCCATCAATGCTTTATTTTGGTTATACATTGTTGATCTGTTTCACATTTTGGATTTTGACTGGCACAATCGGTTTTATCGCATCGTACATCTTCGTTAGAAAAATTTATGCTGCTGTGAAAATAGAATAAAAAGAAAGAAAGAAAGTTTCAATGAATCATAAAAGAAATTCAAAGGGAAAAGAACGAGAAAACTTATTTTACTAGTAACATCTGTATGCCTTGACTTTGTCTCATTTGGGAATAAATAAATAAATGAACGAAAAGTTCTTCTATTTTTCTTTCTTTCTCTCAGTTCTACTCTTCTGCACGTTTTCTTGTGTGATTGTTCATTTTACTCGTAGTTGTTCATTACTTTCTCTTCTACCCATTTTCTTTTCGTCTCAAAATAAATATTGTTTTTGCTTGTTGTTGCTGTTGCTCTTTTTTTTACGCCAAACGATATAATATATACATATAAAACATGGGTTACAATGATCGTAAAACTTTTTTGTTTTTGTAGATTTTGAGAGTATGACTTCAGCGGCTGGATTCATCATATTCCGACAATTAGTAGGAAGACCAATTCAGTACTTGCTACTACAAACATCCTATGGTGAACATCATTGGACGCCACCGAAAGGTAAGAGAAATGATGAATAGTTATATTCGACTGAGGAGAGTTCGTCCTATCGAAAGAAAGTTCGATACAACAGGTTTGATATTGAATTAGGTCATTTGGACGCTGGTGAATCTCCTTTGCAAGCAGCTGAACGAGAAACCAAAGAAGAAGCTGGTTTAACTAGAAATGACTTCGAATGCTATGAGAAATTCGAAGAGAAAACAACATACAATGTTAAAGGAAAGCCCAAAGATGTTTATTATTACTTAGCTCGTCTCCGCAATCCGGAACAAAGCATAAGTCTCTCTGATGAACATCAAGCATTGAGTTGGTCAAGTTTACAAGAAGCCTGTGATTTAGTAAAATACGAAAATATGCAAACGATTTTGCGAAAAGCAGACGATTTTCTTAAAAATCAATGATTTATCCGTTCATTTTTTCTTCATTTTCTCTCTTTTTTTCTAGATGGATATAACATCTATGTTCGATCGAATATGTGCAAGTAACGTCGTCATTGCATCGCAACAACGTGACGAACCAGATTTTACACAGGAACAGAAATATCATATCCTTCAACAGTTATATTCGACAAATCCAGCCACATTTATCTATCGGTTCGGTTCACTGTTAACTGACGATGATTTACAACGATATTTTGATCCAAATGCTGATTATATTCGTCAAATAGCCACTCCACAACGCCATAAACAACGCGCAAATCGTCGATATACATACATGCAACAACTAGTTGCAAACGGATCGTATTTCAGCGATGAGGCAATGAAAGAACGTTCACCACTACTATATGAACAAATGATTGGTAGATACGAAATTAATGACACAAATAAACAATTAGTGACAAGAACTGCGAATGGTCCCTTAGCTGATTTTTATATGGAACATCTAGAAGCTATAAATCATCAAGAAAGAGTTGAAGAAGAATTTCAAAAAGAGGAACGGGCACGTCGCGAGGAGGACAGCGAAAGTGAAGAAGATGAAGATGATAATGAATGTTCCAATGCACAAAGAGAATTGTATAGAAAAGAATTTCTTGCTATTCAGAAAGGTAATAATCAATTCTTTTCCTTATATGTTAAAGAATAATGTCTATGACTTTCTACTTCGTTTAGAGAAATTTCTCAATGGTGAAGACTCGAATATTGATTATGCATCGATTGATAACAACGAAAATCTTGACGATATGAAAATTCGTGAACGTGACGAAGAAGAAGGATATTTTGACGATGAAGATTCGTATACCTATGGTGATGATGAACGATAATAGGACGTACTTATTTCATTCGATATCAAGATTCTCATATCCTCGAATAAATGAATCGAGCATCGCTCATCGTGGCTGACAATGTCGTCAAAAACAAATCAAGAAAATATTACACATCATCTTGATCTCTGTAATAAAAAAAAACTAATCATAATCAGGATTATGAGCAAATAATTGAAGAATCTCTTTCTGTTGAAGAGAGCACATGTAATGTTTTCTAATTTGTGTTTTAGATATACGAACATGGTTGAATTATTACTTGATTCAGCTATTCGATTTTGGGTTTTTATGCCTATTGTCGTCATAACGTTTTTTGTCGGTATGCTACGGCACTATATTACAATTATTACAGCTGGTGAGAAACCGGTTGATAAACAACAAATAGCCGACAGGTAGTGATGCAATTCGCATGGAATATGTCTGCAATCATAGTTATTCGTTTGTTTCAGTCAAGCACTTATCCGTACGCGAATCTTACGTGAAAATGGAAAATATATTCCAAAAGAGGTTTCATTTGCTGTTGAACGAATAGTTTTTTTTCTATTATCGGTTTTCTATATTAGGGATTCGTTATGCGAAAACATTTTTTTGTTAACGAAGAAAATGGTTATCTTACTACGCAACAAGGCCGACAACAACCTATTCGAAATCCAATTACAGGTAGAGTCGAACGGAAAACGATATCAATACATTACATGTGTCAAATTCAATAGATCCGACGATGATGACAGAAATGCTCAAAAATAACATCTCAAATATGGTACCTATGATTGTCATTGGTGGTGTGATCAACTGGGCATTTAGTGGTTTTCTTTGCAGTATGTATTTCAAGAATTCGAATCCGATTTTATAAAATTTTTTTGTCGATATTTTTAGCTAAAGTACCATTCCCATTAACATACCGTTTTAAACCAATGTTGCAACGTGGTGTCGAATTAGCAACTCTTGACGCTAGTTGGTCAGTAGCAAAGTTTCTATGTGTTCTTTAGGAAAATGATTATATGCTATTCTTTGACTAGGCTATCGTCAGTTTCCTGGTATGCTATCAATATATTTGGACAACGTGGTGTCAACAATCTGCTTCTCGGAGAGAACAATGCTGCTGATCAAACAAAGATGATGCAAGATCAAATGAATATGGCCGCTGTATCAATGCCACAAGATTCAGCAAAAGCATTTAAAGCTGAGCGAGAAGGTCTATTGGTTGTTGATCATCAGTGGGCATTTAGAAATGTCGAAAATGATGTTATGTCTCAACGATCGTATTTCCGTTCACGCTAGGTCATCTGTTCGTTTTGTATGTGTTTAGTAGCGAATAAAATCTTATCAAACAGATTCTCAACCCTTCAAATACGTAAAAATTTCTTTATCAAAGTTTCCCCATCCAGTACTCTTGTTTCTACTTCATGATATCTAATCAATACACTATAATAGTTCACTTTGTTTTGTCGACATGATATCATGCACTAAATAATTAATTTTCATTGAGAAAACATAATGATGATGAAAACCTCAATCATCACCGAACTATGTTTTGTGCATGTAATTAATTATAAGAGTACTAGTTAGTAAGCACGTTATCAATGTATTGATTTCAATTTTATAAATTAGAACTTGAATTGAAAGTCAACCAACAGAATATTATTTTTGAAAGAGGACAATAATTAGTAAAAAATCACATGAAATATGCCAGTAACATTGTTTGCCTGATATCCATGCAGTAGAAACGAAGACATGTGATGTCAACTGAAATTTAGTTTCGATTTTCTGGAAGATTTTATATACTTATTAAATGAAACATATTTTTCCACATCTCTGAAGTCATACTTTTGAAAGTAAATTTCAAGCGTTAATTATTCGTCGACATCGTTCTACTTCGTAGAAAATGTTTTTTAGTGCTGATTCAAATTCAGTTAAAAGAGTACTTCTTGCCGTTACAACAACTGACTGCTGAAGATCTCGATTGTTTATCACGTTTCTATCATTATTTTAGAAAGAGAATTATACCATACCACCGATTGGATAGTCGCGAACCAATCGTCACCTTCACTTACAAACTGTATATTCATAGAATCTAAACACACGTGTTGTGTTGTTACTCTCATAACGAAGAATCTGTATTCTCTATATGTATATTTACATTTGTGGTTGTTTGCGATCTACTGTTAATCTTCGTTATTGTAGTGTGTATAAATAATTCTTTTCAGAGAACATCTCGTTCTCGACTTTTTCTTCGTCCTTTTCCTCGCTTATTCGTATGTCATTTTCGAAGATACATTTAACATAAGGCGAAACGATGCTATTCAAGTATGGTTCACTCTCTCTCTCTTTTCTCTACTTTAACTATTCGAACCCTGGATTTAAATATATTTTTCTTTCTCTCTATTTCTAGTATTACCATTCGAAATAAATCATTTAACGAATAGGTATATGTCTGAAGAATCAGCCGACAATTGCTTTTTCTAATATTTATTTGAACTAATTTTGTTTCAGTGACAAGTCATTGATCGAGAAAGAAAAAACAATGCACGATCGAAGTGTACACCTACACGATCGTTTTCTTCTACGACGAACACCCATGCAATTGGATCAACGACATGTGTGTCCACCATGGAGACATACACAAATACCTGTTGAACTTTTCGATCTCATGACGTTAGTTCATAGCCAGAGTTTCCATTTCACGTGAATTCCAATTATAATCTTTTTTTCAGGGCACCACCATTTATGTCCGTTCGTCTGTATCGTCTTCATTATGAAATCTTACAATTCTACCAATTTATGATTCCAACTGAAGAAGAACATGCTGTACGCCAACAAGTTATCAATCGTATAACAAACGTTATTAATCAATACTTACCTACAGCTTCTGTAAGACACACATTTAACAAAAAAATTTACCCCATTATATCTCTCTTTCTATCAGGTCGATATTTATGGTAGCTACAAAACCGGCTTATACTTACCGATGAGGTTGGAAAGACGAAAAAAGTTCAAATTGCTAAACTCATGAACTTTTTTTAGCGATATTGATTTGATTGTTCATTCAAAAGATGGTCGCCAATGGCGACCTGAAGAACTTGAAGCGTTAATGTTAGTTCTACGCGAAGCATTTTGTCGTCATCGTATTTGTACACAAGAAGGTATTCAACTATTGAACGGAGCCACAGTACCAATCATCAAATTAACTGATCGAAGAACTGATGTCAAAGTGGATATGAGTTTCAATATGAACAATGGTCTTCGAAGTGCTCAACTTATTCTCGTATGTATTTGGACTTCTTGAATGCTGACAAATAGGAGAAAAATAGATCGAGATATATTTTTCTGATGGTTAGAGGCAGATAAAAGACAATGGTTTATTTTATATTTGTTTTAGCACTATTTGGAAGTGTATCCATCATTGAAATATCTCGTTTACGTATTAAAACAATATCTATTGCAACTTAATCTCAATGAAGTATGGACTGGTGGTATTAGCAGTTATTCACTTATTCTCATGTTAGTCTGCTTCTTCCAGGTAAAGTAACGATAGTTCAATTAGATTTGGATTTCTGCATCGCATTTCATTATTCTTTCGCAGACCTACTACAAGAAAGATCAACATTCATTTTGGTCATCATCGTTATCATCATCATTCCTATCTGGTTTATCCACATCATCATCAGCAACAATCAAAACAACGCCATCATCTTCATTAAAAAATGGTACTACGGATGATTGTTCATCGTTAACATCTTATCCATCATCATCAGCTGCTTCATGTATTTCGTCCGATGATAACAATAGCTGTGGCAATAATAACAGTGATCTCGATGACGATCATTTCAATAACGGGTTAAGTGCTGCTAACAGTAGTAACAGTAGTAGTTGTACAACCAGTAGCACGAATAGTACCGTTGAACACGCCAATCTCGGCCATATGCTGATCAGTTTCTTGGAACTATACGGTGTCTATTTTAATTATGTGAAATTGGGCATTCGTGTACAAACGCCACATCAACCTGATCGTCCAGCTGGTTTTATCGATAAAGAAGAATTGTTTAAGAACTTTTGTTGCGGTCATCGAACAATCAGTAATTTGTGCATCGTTGATCCATTCAATGATAGTATGTCAAAACAGAACCAACATTCTCTTTCGTAATTCAGATATTGATTCATTTGTTTTTTATAGAAAACGACATCAGTAAAGCTTCATGGTTAACGCCGAAACTGAATTCAGCATTTCGTGAAGCATTCGACAAACTATTGCAGAGTGTATCCGATCAAAATACCACATTGAAAAATGCACCATCGTTAGTATCTTTTTGACGAAAATCCTCCTCAGGTTTCTCTATCTATTTGTTGTTCTAGTATTCTTTCTAAAATTCTTTCTGTCAGTGAAAGTACATTGACTTATCGAAGGCGATTA
Source organism: Adineta ricciae (assembly GCA_905250025.1). Lineage (NCBI taxonomy): Eukaryota > Metazoa > Rotifera > Eurotatoria > Adinetida > Adinetidae > Adineta > Adineta ricciae. The sequence continues at coordinate 87,524 of CAJNOJ010000161.1, read as the reverse complement.
CGTTCAATTTATCGTGATAATCAGAATGAACAAAGAACAGTTCGACAGATCCAACATGGTCGAATGAAGTGAGTATTGCAATCCATAGCGAACCATTTCATTCGAAAGCCGAGCAGATTGAATCTTAACGGAGAAAAACTTGTTTGTTTCCTTATAACGTACATCGCTATTATTCATTGATTGGATTTCTTTTAGTTATGGTCCAATGGATAAACCGTTGATACAATATCCAAATGGCAATTCACTCAAATATCCATATCATATTCAATTGCAGCAACAATTCTATACACATAACTACTTCCATCGACCACAGTCACAACGAACAAATCACCAAAGGTAATCATAACATCTTTGTTCGATCGAAAACGAAAATGAAATGTCGATGATTTCGTCTTCTCCTAGATCTGTCGATGACGACCATCATCGAAATGCTCAAGAATAAAAAACGGTGTATATGTGTGTAAGAGGAGATGTAATGATATACATAATGGTGAAGATAAAATCCAGTCAAATATCTCTTGTTGTCGTTATTATCGTTTCCCTTTCACTTCTATTTATTTTTTTTCTCATCTTCTCGTCATACATATCTATTTTTTGTTCATTTCCTTTCCTTTCCTCGGCTCAGCAACGTACAACACCTATGTCTTTCTTTCTTTCATCTTCGTATTTTCCCTGTTTCTCTCCCATTGTCTTTCCTTCTCTATGCGAAAAAACGCTCTAATCTATGCAACTATACCTTCCAGGAAAAAAAACTTTACAAAAAAATCGAAAAAAAATCATGAAAAAAATTCAACCAAAAAAAGATAAAAAAGACCTTTTTTTGTAAACACGTATAAAAAATATCAGTAATTTCATTTTGCGTGCGCGTCTTCTTGTCTTCTTCCACTCATTCTTTCCCTCCAAGATTCTCATACACATCCCCTTTTTTAGTGCTTTTTCAGTGAACCTACGAAGACAAGAGACATCTTATTCCTTAAGCCTTCTTTTACTCGACCCTGTGTGCAATATATATTGGTTCTAACTTTCTTCACAGTTCGACTTCTTTTGTACATATATTGGCATTCACATGTCTCTTTTTTTTCCTTTATTTTTCGTGTGTGTGTGCGCGTGTGTTCATCTTTTTTTCTTCTTTCTTCTTCTTTCATTATTGTTTGTTTGGCTCTAACTCACATGATTGCGAACTATTTTTTCTTACAAAAAAACATCATTTTGTTGTTGTTCTTCTCTTTGTGCAAACTTTGCCTATGTGTCACTTTTTCTATCTGTTCGAGCCAGCCCGAAAGGAAAAAAGCGTATCTATGTAGAATTAGCAGATATATATTTATATGTGTGATGGCTGCACTTTTTCGGAATAAAACCGACCCATTGCGAATGTTGGTTCCAGTGAAAACGCTGACCAACGGAAAAATTTATCTCATTTTCATTTATTCAAACAAGATCGATTGCAGATGAATGTTCGAAAAGAGATCTGACTTGTTTTTCCTACTTTAGAAAATAAAAACTTATCTAGATGACTTCGTCAGGAGCAAATAATAGTATTAATGAAGAGAACAAAACGACGATTTATTCCATGCTTACTGATCAGCCTATCACAATACCTGACGCGTATCTGTTTGGTACATGTAGGTAAGATCTGAGTCTAGTAGAAAGTCGATGAAGAGTTGTGGTCGCATTGAGCGCAGAGATTGTCTTACATAATTTCGTTTAGGCCAGTATCTGAATTTGAAAAATTGAATTGCATCGGCAAAGGCACATATGGCGTTGTGTATCGCGGCCGAGATAAAGTCAGCCAGGAGATTGTTGCTTTGAAAAAAGTTCGAATGGAAAATGAACAGTGGGGTTTACCAATAAGTTCCATGCGTGAAATAAACCTTCTGTTAAATCTACGTCATGAAAATATCGTTGAATTACGCGAAATAGCTGTCGGAAGATCCTTACGGTCAATATTTCTTGTGATGACTTATTGTGAACAAGATCTAGCGTCCTTATTGGATCATATGTCTCAGCCGTTCACTGAAGCACAAGTCAAATGCATCGCATTACAATTATTCCGTGGATTAAATTATGTTCACAAACGCTTCATTGTACATCGTGATATAAAAGTGTCGAATCTGTTATTAACAGATAGTGGCTGTTTGAAAATAGCGGATTTCGGTTTAGCGAGACAGTTCACATTACCAAATGGTACAATGACACCAATGGTTGTCACACTTTGGTATCGAGCACCTGAACTTCTGTTCGGTACGAAACGAAGACGAACTACAATTGAAATATCATTGAAGATGTCATTCATTTTCTTTAGGTTCAAAATACCAAACCACAGCCATCGATATCTGGTCGGCAGGCTGTGTACTTGGAGAATTACTCTGTCATCGTCCATTGTTACCTGGCCGCTCGGAAATCCAGCAGATTGATTTGATTATTGATATGTTTGGAACGCCGACTGAGAAAATCTGGCCGGGATTAAATGAATTACCATCATTGAAAAATTTTACCTTACGTCAGCAACCGTACAACAATGTCAAACAGACATTTTCATGGTTATCAAGTGCAGGCTTGCGTCTTATTAACTTTATGTTTATGTACGATCCGGCCAAACGGTACGTCTTTGTTCATCGTATTTTAATGTGTTTCATATTGTTCATACCATTTAGAGCAACGGCGGAAGATTGCTTACGAAGTTCGTACTTCAAAGAAGCACCATTACCTTGTGAGCCTGAACTGATGCCTTCATTCCCACAACATCGAAATCAGAAATCATCCTCATCAAATCCATCGCGTCCATCCAATGATTCGAGTTCGAATGCAAATGATACTCGTAAAAGACAGAATCTACCTCCGCTTCGCGTTGGTTGTGTTGATGTAAAACGTGTACGAAAATCTTAATAAAATCTTGTCGAAATGATTGTCTGTTGTCTACTCTAATGTACATACTGTACAATTTCCATTATTCTAGATGAATTTTCAAGCACAGAGGGGACAAATAGGAAAGCTAGTTCGTGCATTTGCATGTGCAGGTATGTAACAACATTTGTTCAGTGTTCATCTCACAATTCGAGCTTTCTTCGTTCAGGTGTCATCATAGGTCCCTACTTTTATACAATGGTTCGACCTGAAAAATCATTGAAATATCTATTTCAACGACCAACAAATGAAGAAGGAGAATTTCTAAAAGTTGATTCGTCGTATAATCGATTGGCAACTGAAGTATAAGAATGTTTTGGTTGACTAAAATGTATTATTGTTGTCATTTGTAGGTTGCTGTTCGAATGAAACTACCCGAACAAATGCGCCGTACACCCAATTTTGATATTCGTCCAGCTGTACACACGGGTCTTGATTTTGATCTTAATGGTAACTTTTCACCACTATTCAGCGGTGTTGTTTATGTGATGGTTCCGCAATGGGCAAATCTATCGTCAATAGAGGACTTGAAAAAAGTCAAAATAAACATTAACGGTCAAGAAATTGATTTTTCTAATATCGATTTATCTCGTGTTGATCTAAGCAAATTGAACTTTGCTTCGAATCAAAGCGAAAAACTAACACCACAACCACAAGAAACAACCACAAAATCGAATAAATCAAAACCTTGGTTCAGTCGATGGTTCGACAATTCTCCAACACCGTCATCTCCACCACCAGTGTCAGTGCAAGAACCTTCTCAGCCAACTCCTGTTCCGCCCATGACGCGTAAGACTGCATCATTTCGTTCTTTCAACGATACCACAAATTGTTTACGATTCATTATAGGTGAAACAATGCTCGTACAAAAGCTAATTGAGACATTCTATCTATCGGACGATGCAAAAAAATACGCTCTAGGGGATCAACTCGAAATGGCATCTGGTCCATGGTTTTTGATACCATGGTTCGTTGTTGCTGGCTCATTTTTTCTTCCATTTACACTCTACACCCGTTTACGTTTACATTTTCGAACGCGCTTCAAGCGTTTTCTCTTTTTCCACTTTCTTCTCTCCAATGGTTTATTATGCTTATATCTATCACCATTTCTCGGTCGTCTTATCAACATGCAAGTTAGTCGGATCCGTGATTCGTCAACAATATCCAACGGTCTAGATTTACTCGACGGTGGAATCGAATTTCTCGACAAACAATTGCAAAGAAATCGCATCCTACGTGAATTGTTACCAAATGGAAAAGATCTATTTGATGCAGATGGTGAACGTACGAAGACACGCGTTCGATTTCCATACTTTTCGGAATTGTCTATTCCAATGTATCGATGGAGTCCATTGATTAGTTATCGATTGAAACGATTACGAGCTAAAATGGACCAATTAATGAGTTTATCTGAACTCGAAGCACGACAAACAATATTTAAACCAAATCCCAAACCCACTTTACTAAAAAGATCAACATCTACCATTGAATAGTCCTTGTTTCCATCTTTCTTTTTCTTTCATTCGTAAGAAAATTAAAAATAAATAAAATGCAAAAGAGAAAAGATTAAAGTTCGAAATTGTCTCAGTTCTGATCTCTGGAATCGTCCTAAGTCAGTCGCAACGAGACTATGAGCAAGCAACAGAGCAATAATAGATCTGCGTACTCATATTTCTAGCGCCATCTACTCAGAAAAATGTATACTCATTTCTACATTGGTGATGGAAGGCGTATGACTGATTAAGTTTAGTAAGAACAACAAGGACAAGAGAAGAGAAGAAAAAAAGTAATAAAAACTGCGACAATGCTTCATGATAATTTCTACTTTCAGATGAAGTATTTTTTGAAGAAGAATGTAGTCTTGTAGAAAATAAACTTTCGCCAATATCGAATGACTCGATGAACAGAGTTTCAGTTTGGCAGGAATTCAATGCATGGTAACGATCTTATTTATACCAAAGAAAAACAACTGAATTGTTTGTTATTTTATCTAGTCAATTTCTTGTTTCATTTTGCTTGTTAACCTTCAGTCTATTCTATGCTTTTCGTGAACAGTTACTTATACTTTGGCCGTACTGGTTAGTCTTCCTTCCACTATTTATTTGGAAGTTCTTGGGCATCGTTGGCGCAGTTGTTGGAATACTAACCTATTGTTGTGTTCGATCGAGAAAGTGAGTTCAACAAAAAATACAATGGCTTGATTGTTCGTTGGATTTTCTGTTTTAGTCGTGAGCGAAATTCTCCGATTCAATGTCGAGCATTATTTTTGAATCTCATCGAAACAATACTCTTGCTCATATTTGAAATCTTAGTGTGTTATAATCTTGAACAGCCGAATGATCCGGAATATCGTTTAACTTGGATTGTTTGCTTTTTACCCTTAATTGTTCTTTCAATTATCTCAGTATTCACCTATGTTTGGTTACTACGCCATGGTCGTTCTTGGGAGGTAGAGTGAAACGCGTTCGTGAGCTTCAAATGAAATTCTTCTCTCTTTAGATTCAAGCTTTATTTGTTGTTAATATTCTTCAATTCATTTTCTTTGCATTAAAATTAGATAATAGTATTTTAACGTGGAGCTATGCGGTTTGTTGACTTTGTACGAGTTTTCTTTTGATTGATAGAGGTATTGTAGGCAGTATTTATTCCGTTGTGGATTGTCATGGGTATCTCGATTATATTTTGTATCGGTCGGATAATCTGGACGTTTTTACATTATTATCGTAATGAAAATCAATCAAATTCATCTGGTCAGCATTATTTACATCGACCTTGTTGTCAAATTCTCGCAAGTCCAACAGTTGGCCATATATGCATTCTTTTCTTTCTACTCATTTTTCAAGTAAAACTTCACTTTTAACTCAAACAAAACGAAACTCACAATGATGAGTATGCTTCTGCTATATTTAGATCCTTTTAGTCTTCTATCTGGAACGCTCTGTTGATCTTTCATTTATTGTCGTGTGTTTACCATTGTATATTGCATTACTACTACTCATTTACATGTCATTTGGTAGTCGAGTACCCGCAAATCATTGTAAGACAAAAGTTCTCTTCTGAGACGAACATTCATCACTTTCTCGTTATCTCTTCCGAAGGGTGGTTTGGTCTACGACAAGATACGTGTACGTGGCTTTTACATATATGTCCGATATTTGAAACCTATGCTAATATTGAATATCATTTTACTACAAACGATTCTCCATCAACAACTGTGAATCCTACCAGACAATTGAATCGAAATATGCAATCAAATCGTCGCATTTTTTTCAAGAAAAAGTCCTCTTCATTCTGTGATCAATCGAAGGATGGTCACGACGAAAACGAACGTTTAACACCTATATTATTATCACCTACGAATATTTTAAAATTGCATGAGCCTGATTAATAAATGAAAGCAGTGGAAATAAACCGTTTTTTTATTCATGTAAGAACTTCCGCTTTCGTTTTAGATGAATTGACGATGGATGGACACCTCGAGGTATATTCAGTCGTGTAATCCTGCGTAAGAATTTCGCGTTACTATGGAGAAGAAGTGAACACCGAGAACTTTTCCTTCTAGACGTTTTGTTGTGACTTTTTCACTTCTGATCTTTTCCATCTTATTCGCATTACAACTTGATGGATACATTCAAATCAGCTACTGGCTGGTGTTCCTACCACTATTTATCTGGAAAATGCTGGTGGTTTTCGGTGCCTGCACAGGCATCTTCTTCTGGTGTAAACATGGCGAACGACATAGGTAAGCTGATGGTGATTAGAAGAAGTTGTACACGTATTCTCGTTGAATAGAATCATTCGCTCACCAGACAATGATTGTCGAGCATTAATCATTTACTTTTTTCTTCATTTGCTTATCTTTATATTCGAAATTCTTATATGTGACAAATTAGAAAATCGCCCAGAAATTCCCTGGACTGTATGCTTTGTTCCATTATTTCTCTGTACATTTCTTGCCTTTATATCATGCCTATGGTCACTGAAAGTGCAAAGAAACTTTCTCGTATGTATTTTCACTTGAAACTTCTCTCTCTGAACATTGATTTCGTTTCGTTCAGATACAAGCATTTATCTCAGCGAATGGGCTTTTCTTTCTATTTCTGCCTCTTCGTTTGGACTCTTCAATTACATGGCGATATGTCGTACGTTTGTTTTGACTCCTCTCATTGAATAATTCCACGTAAATATCATTCTAGGTCGTCTTTATTCCAGTCTGGATATCTTTATGTATTGCTTTATTATTTGTCATATCAAAATTGATTCTCGCAATCATACACCGATGTTCTCGTCGCTTAGTGCCTAATCAACGTGAATCAAGTACCATTACGGAAGCAATTGTTTATGCAGTTATGTTCATTCCAATTAGCATTTTTGCGGTAGGACAGATTAATCAAATTCTCATGTGATTACAATGTTGAATATCTTCAGATTTTACTTGTCGATCGTCTAGACCTTGGAGACAGTGAACAAATAGGAAAAACATCTTACACGGTCGTGGCCATACCATTGTGGATTGCTCTAATAGCATGGTCGACGTTTTCCTTCGGCGCAACGGATAGCAATCCGTGTAAATATCTGTGACGAGTATGATTTATGTTGTTTTTCTTCTTTTCCTCTAGGGTGGTTTGGTTTACGACGTGATTTGTTTGAGATTATTCTTGGTAAATGTCCATTTATCACACTCTATTTCAATAATCAATTCAAATTCGGACCACGCCCATCAACGACAACGCCAATGAATGATATTGTCATCGATGTTACAACATCAAGTGTTCAGAAGAATATCGAATTGGTCAATATGAACAAATTATTTGCAACGAATAATGAGAAAACCCTTAATAATCAGCATCATCTAATGTCACTACTCGAGCCTGACTGAAATGAAATTCAAGGAATGATCTTTGTCGTTTTGTTGTTCTTCTCTTGCGATAGCCGGTGACGTCTTGTTGTTGTGTTGTAGTAACAAAAATGAAAACTTAACAAATAATCAAATATGTGATTTCATATTTTATGTATATAAAATCTATTTATTTGTATGAAAATTGTGTTGGTTGTCGTTTGAAAAATAAAGACAAGAATGAAAGTACGTCGTGTACGTATGTTTCCTCTCAAATACCACCACCACCACTGATAGAATGTGACATGCAAACGTCTTCAATGCAATGAAATCAAGAGCAAGTTTATTAAGTTCGACATGTATAAAACGAAACAAAAACAAGTGTTCATGTATCCCGAGGAGATTTCAAGTTAATTGCTGTTATCAATCTGTTCATAAACCATTGTGTTAGTTTCAATCCATTGGGGAAAGTCTGTAGTTGGTGTTGCGGGTAATCCCATTTCACTTTCCACGGGAAAAGGATCAGTTCCATTAAGGATCTCAGCAACATCAAACGCTAATAAGTGTGAGATTATCAATGGATAATCTTTGGTTACTACTTCTATGTCTGAAACAGTTGTACTGGATTGTTGAATTGTTGCGAAAGTAGTAGTATTTTCTTCCATCGATGTTTCGTTCGATTCGCTTTTATCAATGTCAGTATCATAATTGATTGGTTCACTTGTTGCGGACGTTACTGTTTGCTTTGTAATCAATTGATCGTCAGGTATCGGAGCTGATGAAATATTGATCACAAAGACGAAAAGTAAAGACACAAATACGAACTTAACTTGACGGGCAATCATAGTTGACTTTTTCTCGCGAATTTACGATGCGGACGACGTAGTAGAAAAAGTTAAAATAAACACAAACACTGTCTACTGTATACCTAGATATACGATCGAGAGAATCCGAGATAACACTCTTCGATCGTCCACTCTTCTATTTTTCTTTCTATTCATATTAAACATAGAGCATGTGACTGTGATAAACATCGTCCTGGACGTAACAACAATGTAATTCGAGAAAAGTCGATTTTCGAATGTCGCATTTTGCCTTCAGATCATCCTATTAAAAACCAATCGATAGTTACTTTCCATTGATTCTATTATCGATAAAAGGCATTCGTATAGCTTCTTTTCTATTTAATCGTATCGGAAAGATTTAATTGAATTTATCAGATCAGTCCCTCTCTTTTTTGACTGATCGAAATTTACAATGAATAGAACTGTAAGATTTTGCTATTAGCTCATGACTTGAAGATATAATCTTGTAAATGACTAGGTAGAAGAGATTCTAATCGCATGAGGCCCTTTTTTTAGAAAGAAATAGTCTAAATTCTTATCATAATTATCTGAATGAGTCTCTCGACTGTTGTTTCCTAAGGCGTTGTTCTTTTTGTCCTTCAATCTGAAAACATCTGATGATTCAATCATTGGCGTCAAAAGACTAATCACCTTCTGCTCGGCGATTAGATTTGAACACGCGTTCAATCAACATACTTGTTCGATAAGTATTGAAATGAAAAGACAAAGCAAAGTAGGCGTTTCTCATTCACATATGCAGATTGTCTAAAATACTTGTCAGTTTGAAGGCAGTC